>JALRMK010000018.1:0-574131 GCA_026119845.1 Pezicula carpinea | reverse complement strand
TCCCCCCCCCCCCCCCCCCCCCCCCCCCCCCCCCCCCCCCCCCCCCCCCGGCCCCCCCCGGGGGGGGGGGGGGGGGCCCCCCCCCCCAAGAAAACAAGAAGAACAGTATATCCTCAAAAGACCTCGGAACCACTGATACCGTCGTAGGTCGCAAGCAAGCCTTTCTTAGAGAGCCTCGAAGCTTTTGCGACGGCCATGTATATTATTATACGCGGCCGGCCGCAGCCTCTCCAAACAACGGGCTCTTATTACGCACATCAGGCCCAAAGGAGCACACGATAAGAAGATGTGCTGCCAGGTTCTGCGACCGTGGGTGAGAGAGCTTGAGCACGTATTGCGGAGAAGGGCGCTGGATCGAGAAACGTGTATGGACTGATGGTGTTTTGACGGGGGGCCTTTGTTTCTGGGAGCTGGCATTATGATGGTCTGATGGGCCTTGGCGAGCACATTTGCGCACAATTTCCTGACGCGACGGGACATTACATAAGACGGAGACGGTCCATACGAGAGCGAGGCCGGCACCTCTAACCATCTCCAAACCACGGTGGAAGACAGTCAGTCCTCTGTGGCCATGTTGATAGACGCAGGCTCGCGTAGCTTGTTCGAACGCTCATGAACTCTCGCGCTTTATTGCTGAACTGCTCAATTGTACTGTGTTCGTAATTACAAAGGACTGGGTGGCGCTCTGAGCGCAACGCAATGCAGCTTTTCAAGAATGCCTTACCGAGGAGGGAACGAGAAAACACCGACTGCATTGCTGAGGTGATTTGAGGTAGAAGGAGAGACATTTGTGTCGTGGCAGCATGGCGTGAAGCCCTACAGTACCTTATTTCGTACCTCGACTCATTGTCTCCCTATGAGGCCCGGTCACCTTCCTGGTCTCCCTCTAGTGACATGCCTCACCACTCACTCACCCGTCTTGACCAAGGTACGAAAGTACAAAGGACCTACATAAGATTATCCTATACGCACTGGTGCTCCAGACGCGACATGGCTTCGATCTAAGATTCATCTAAGGACTGGGATATGTTAAAATTCTCCATGCCCTGTTGATCGCCGCTACTCTCTTCCATCCAGCGCCATGTCTCTACAAGTTCGGCAGCGTCATAACACTATCCGTGACATAATTATCACCGCCCAGATATCCAGCACTCATGATAAGCAAGTAATCCGGATTGTCCATGACCCTTAGATGTCTCGCATAAGCGCCCGACTGAGGTGTGTCGTAGACAACCCAGGAAGCTGAGTCCCCCAACTTTGTGTTCACGAAAATCTGAGCGTGGCTGTTGGCGCTGACGACAATAGTTCCGTTGGCACCGCCTGAAGGGCTCCAAACGACGTAAGGGGAGGAGGTCGGGATAGTTCCGCCAGCATTGAGGAGTTGTCCTGTTGCCGGGTTGAACGTAAGGGGGCTGGAGCTGATGCGGTAGTAGATGGGGAATCCAGCGTTATTGGGGTTTGGTCCTCCTCCGTATTCGTAGGTCATGATCCATTGACCATTGGGGAGAGGTGCAACGGTCGTCATGCCAGGCCGTTGGCTATATGTTGGGTATGCGACGTCGTCGACTACCGGTCCCCATGTAACGCCATCGGAGGACACTTGATGGACGAGCTTTTGACCGTGTGCTGCGTCGCGCTGGTCCGAGTAGTATGCGACGAGTTGGTTGTTGTATACCATGAGAAAGGGCTCCCAGACTGGAGTCTGACCGTTGGTGGGCTCGGCCACTCCACCGGAAGCAATGCTGGAGACAAATGACCAGGTTTGCCCGCTGTCTTTGGATGCGTAAAGATCGATCTTGGTCTTGCTGAGATCAGTAGGGATAGAATTGCCGGCACAGAGGATTGTTCCCGTTGGCAAGTTGCCGATTGCCTGTGGAAGGACGTAGAGGAACGGCTGGTAGCGCAGGCCCCAACCATTTACTTGATCAGTGACCGTGGAAAAAGGAGCCCAGGTCTCGCCTGCATCGGTACTTTTGTAGATAGGGAAGTAGACCATGGGTGGCTCAGGGGAGTAGTTTTCCCTTGATAAGTCATGTTAGCCAAGCTCTCATACTTATGTCGGTAGAGGATTATTGCTACGCACCATGTTGCTAGGAGAGTTCCATCAGCTAGTTGAGCTGTCCGGCCATAGAGAGTCTTTGGTGTATTGTAGTTCGACGGCGGGACGTAGATTGTCTGAAAGGTGACTGGGTGGTCTACAACAGCACGCCCTTCAATTGCAGGTGCACTATTGACACAAGAAATAGACGAGATCAATGCCAAGCATGCGAAAAGGATTTTGTAGCCGAACATGACCTGATGATCATATAGCACAAGGCAGTTCGGTGTAAAGATGTGTAAAAGTTAAGGCCAGAACCTGGCAGTCAAGAAGGACAAGATCACGTCTCTGGACTTTTGAGCCTTTGAGCTTTTGACTTTATGGGACTTTGGAAAAGGCGGTCTTCACATATTTAGTACTTTTCTTAACCCAAGCCTTTTGTCTCGTACACGATCCCCTTTAAAGTCTTGGGTTTCCCCGCAATTCAGCTCTATTATTATGATTGGTGCGAGATCTATATGACCTTCTCTGAGAGTGTCTAAGCGTGGGTATTGGTTGGTGCGCGTAGATGGTACCTGTATTTGTAGAAGAGCGGATAGTAACTATTGGTAGATTCAACAAGATACGAAAACGTACGAGTACGTAGAACTCTCCCGGGATATTACCTTTGTAGGTGTATATATTGCTCATGTCCTTGATGGACCTTTCGATTTCACAGTTCAGTACAATTTCACAACTTCCTCGCTTCTCGCACCGTCCTTCCCCGTTTCTTGGCAATTCAATCTTGCAACATGGGATATACCTCAAGGATTCTCCTGCTTGCAGGAGCACTACAACCAGGTTTGATTGCAGCCTACCAGAATCCAATTCGAAATCCCGGACCAGACCCCTCTATGGTTTATGCCGATGGAATGTACTATCTGACTTACACGGGCTATGACCACATCGGTATCACTCGTTCGACCACCCTCGGCGGTCTGCTAAACGGCGAGACGAAGACAATCTGGACAGACTCAGACCCCACGAAAAATGCCAACATGTGGGCTCCAGAAATGCACCAAATAGACGATACCTGGTACATGTTCTATTCTTCTTGCAACTCCCAACTGGAATGCTGCGACAGCTGTCGTACTCGAGTATTGAGAGGCTGTGCGGGAACTAATCCATACGACTGCTCATATACCTATCTTGCCGAGTTGATCCCACCAGTCGGCTCCCAAGGAGGACCAAACAAGGATTTCGCATTTGCAATTGATGGCACTTTTCTGGAAATTCCTGGAAAGGGTCGCTACCATGTTCTCAGTGCAATCGACTCTGCGAATCAGCAAGCAATTCAGATTACAGAGCTCAACACGACTACTTGGGCAGTCGCAGGCTGGAACATCATCTCTGTTCCTGACCAAGCATGGGAGCAGAGTGAGAGGCCCGTTAATGAAGGACCACATGTGAGCTCTCAACATTCAAGAGGAAAATAAACTCGTCCCGCTAACCTATGCAGCCTCTTTACCACAACGGAGACATTTGGCTCTCATATTCGGGCTCTTTCTGTGAAAGTCCAGAGTATGCTCTAGGTCTTCTCAAGTACACCGGCGGTGACCCTCTCCTTCAAAGCTCATGGACCAAATCTGGACCCGTCCTTTCGCAAGCCAACGGCAATTACGGCACCGGACATAATTGCTTCTTCCAGTCTCCGGACGGAACGGAAATTTGGGTGAGCTGCACTGAGTTCCTGAGATTGTAGACATAGACTTTGAGCAAAGCTAACTTATAGTTTAGAATGCTTTTCACGCGACTAGCAATTCGGCAGGATCGTGTGGACGTGATAGATATACTCTGGCGCAGATTGTGAATTTCACCGCAGATAACGTCCCCAGCTTGGGAACGCCGCAGCCTTTGTCTGCTATACTGACTCCCCCGAGCGGTGAGTAGATGATTTTCGGACTTCTTCGAGCAGTGTCAGCAATAATATTGACGTTAATACGATATGGCCAATTGCAAATTGCAATCGATACTATATAGAAAAGTTGGTATCACAATTCAGTTAATATAGTATTGACTTTCTTCAGATCATTCTATACATACTTTCTTAAGTGCGTACTTGATATTGATAAATAATGAAGCACTACTATATAAAAGTATACCTTTCTACTTTCTATACAAGCGCGAAAAGTCTCAGGTACGATAACTTTAATTAATATTTTACTTAAATTGTAAGATTAAGCTACTAGTTATATATAGAGGGTGAGGAGGGAATCGAGGGGTCTAAATTCGACTCATTAGGGTCCCTGTAAGTTTAGCGAGGAAGCGAGAATAGATGCCTTAAACGACGGTCTTGATTGGTTGAATAAGGTGGCTGTACCTAGACAACAAGCTTTAGAAAATTTCATATATGAATAACACGGAAAGCATACCCGATTCTTGAGGAGACAGTTCTACTACCACGGCTAAGATTAGATGGAAGAAAAGTTGTGAACTAATCTTGGTGTTTTTAGTGAAGGTGAGTTAGCTGCTAGAGGAGCTAAAGGGAGCCAGGTAGGGAGGGTACTGTAGAATAGGGTACTGTAATATAAATGGAAGAACTACGGTATCTACCTTTTTACAATTCGCTGTCTTAGAAGGTAGTTCTTAAAAAAGATCTATTTTACACGCCTATGAAACGCTTACTGTATTTTTATGAATTCGAAGGCAGTTTAAGGTATAATATCAGGCGATTTATAGATTCGTTTAGGTTTATAAAATAATAACCCTGGGGCAATTAATTAAACTTCTAAAGTCGTGGCCTAGGGCTTTAGAGTAGAGTCTCTAATGATCATTGAAGTCTGATTAGAGATAACAGATGTTTGTAGCACTATAGGCTATAACTGTTGCTATAGCTTCTGTTATTGTTGTTGTTGATCTTTTGACTCCCTAAAGAATGACAGTGAACAAATCGCAAGGGAAAGGGAAAGGCGGGAAATTATTTTAACTTAATTTTGATGTGATTTAATTTATTATTACTTTTCGTCAGAGCCTTGGAAAATCTAGGTCAGGAAGCTCAACATGAAGGAGCGCGGGGAAATATATACATACTGTACTGCTCAGTGAGATCTGGCAACTTATTATCAAAGATAAATGTCTCTTGAGGCTTGAAAGGAGAGGTGCTGCACACAAATAAAGTTCCTCACATGCTAAAATGAAGTGACATAATTTAGATTCAGGAAGAGCATTCATTGTATTGTGCGATGCCTGAGTAGGTGGCTCGACAACAAAACAAGGATCCGCAGCATGTCTACCTTCCAATCTACAGCTAGTGATTTGAGGCAGAATCATCTACTCAAACCATGCCTAAGTAGTAAACTAAGCCTCACACTTTATAATCCCAAATCCAAGCCTCCTTGTCTTGTCAATTGAAAAGACAAACCCTACAGTAAGCAGCTAGTCTGCCGCTAACTCAATTAGAAAGAAACAAGGCTTTAAAATAGAAGTAAAATATTTCGATCCTTGAGGCAAAGGGTACTGCGCCCGAAAGTGTGTCGCAGAGGCCATAAGGAAGTGATACAATGCAGCAACAACACCACTAGACGTCTCTATACGCGATCGCTGGGTCTGCTTATCTTTGCGCCTTCTCTGGTTGCGCCATGCTCTGAGAGAGAGGTCTCGCTTTTGCTGGGATCGGCAATCTCAGTGAGTTCGGTGAAGTCGTCCGATCGTGGTCTCTTGTCTGTCTTGGACCGCCCCGACCGACTTTGCCAGGAGTTATTTGCTGGTGTCGAGTTTTTGAGGGTCGTTCCAAAGGCAATCGGGTATACATGGCCGAGTAACTGGCGTAGAGCCGGCAGACATGCACAAATAATGCCTACATTCGGCTCAATGACGGACCAATAAGTCGCGGGGCTGAAATCGCCTGGTTCATCTGATTAGACGTGTACTTTACAAGGAATACGGACGCACTTACTGGTAGGATTCGAAGAGTTTTGAAACAGTACGAGTGACTGTAAGCGGACGCAACTTACGACAATAACACTATATGAAGGTGATCAGTAATGAAGTACAAACGATTGGAAAGAAGTTGCTGCTTACAGAAGTCCGACACTGAACATGGCGAACAGTTGGAGCTTCTTCCTTGACGAAACATTTAACTTATATAGCTCTGGCAGAGGCAATATCATGATGACAACATCTTGAATGATATTGATAGCTGCTGCCGCGTATGTCATTGTATTGATTTCAATGCAATGACCTTCTGTAAGGCCGCTCCATTTTGTCCAGCCATACGAGACCGGCGTACATTCGAAGATAGTGAGAAAAGTTATCAAAATTGAAAACAGAGCAATACTTGTCCCAAAAATCCAACAAGTCATCCTGAACGGACGAGCCGGAAAAATGCGCTGGATGAAGATCAAGATCGCAATCTTTGTGAGGCCTAATATATTAGGGTATATTGACTCTCCTGCGAGATAGATCTGCCAATGTAGCATCAGTCTGGATTTGAAGTCCCAGTGATTCAGACTCTTACATACCATAAATATTTTCGACAATTTGCCGGCTGGAATATCCCAAATGTTTCTGCCAAATCCCATGTCGAAGACTAGTATATCGTTAGGGGTATTCTCAAAGGAACAGGTACAAAACACAAGACACACCCATTGTTGCAAGCACCCAGAATCCGATGTCGACAGCCTATATGAGTTAGTCCCTCTCATCTGCATTAGGTAATGATAGAACACTTACTCCCACAAATACCATAACCCAATCATCTATCTCAAGCCTCTTCACAAGCCATATCTTGGTCCCCAAACGCATAAGAATAAACGCTACCCCAGCAGTCATGAATACATGTGTAATTGACGAAAGTAAACCCTGATAATTCTTGACTGGCCTGTTACAACCATCCTGGTCAATTTTCTTCATAGCTAGATAGCCGTTCAGATTTCATTCAACGAAGATGCAACAGCATAAGGAGATCGTACTCAATTGATCTATGACAGGGCAAGTAGATACAACGCAGGCACCCGTAGTTGCAAGAAAAGTTGGGTCCGAACAGATGCACGTCGAGTTTGTTAAGGAGCATAGCCCCTCTCCAAGTGCAGCTGTAAGGCATTGTAACTATGTGCTATGTTAGTAACGTCAAGTTCTTCTCGTCACTCTAGGCTGTTTGTTTACTTACTCCGCAAGCTGGGAGCTGATCAATAAGTGCTGCCAACTGAGCCTGGGAAACGCCAACAAGGCCGACGACGAGCAGAACATAATTAAACCACCTCATCTTGAGCGCCGGAATTCTGTAGGAGAGGATAAGAGAGTGTAATCCTGGGAATTCGGGTCTGTGGAGGAGGGAAGTGATCGAGGCAGGCACCGTCTTTCTGACGAGGAGAAGAACAGTTGCAAAGAAAGCAAAGACGATGCGACCGCGACCCCGAGATAAGGGCGTGCATACAATTTCTCAGTTGATCATTTTCATGAATCTCACCTGAAGGCAAAGTGAAAAAGGAGACATCTGTTATATCTCAATCTAGACCGCTAGACAAGCAGGAAAATATAGTATGCATGTTTACGACGCATGATGCGGCGAAAATTAAAGTTGATAGTCACATCAAGATACTGTATTGAACGTGGATGGGTCTCGTGTGCTGCTTCCTTTCTGGTGAATTATGGAGGAGTGTCTTCGTGTCTCTGCTAGTCATGACGATACTTTCACGATCACCGCCAACTTGGCGGCGCCAAGTCGTTGCAACTCTCGTCCCATCTTCAAAGCGAGATTCGCCCGACCGGTTCTTCGGGTTCTACCAAGCCGTCAGTTCCTTCGAAGTATATTCTGTACAAGGCAGCTGTCACGAATGGCTAATCCAGGCTGAGTGAGACGAGATCATACGGCACTTAGTTTGGGGGGGGGGGGGGGCAAATTTGCAGCCTGCAGGTCAATCCGAAGTACGACTCACGAACATGTTGTCTACTGCCGGCGCAAGGGCTTTTCGGGTCCTTTCCTGTTAATCTACTCGTACTACTAATCGCTATATACTATAGCAGCCTGATGCTTAGCTGATGGGTAAATCCCGTCCAACAAATCTGTCACCCCACATGTGCTCCTGTGCAGGCCCCGAGACGTCTAGTGTAGTATATATTGCGTAGATTGGCGCGTTGCACGGATCGTTGGGGTCCTTTCCTACGGGAAGGGCACATTCTTCCAAGTTCCTACTGTAGTGAACCTGTAAAGCCACGGCCTTGGCTTGAGGACCTAGGGCTTTCAATGCTTTGTAGATTGGTGCCGATCGCTCGTTCCCCTAGTCAAGTTCGTTTGTAGAACTTGGAAGACTTCAAAACATTTAGACGTTTTCAAACAGCACGATCCGCCCAGATCGTACGTCCGTAAACTTATACGCCCGTAGGGGTACTTTTCAGTTTGTACTGTAGAAAATCATTACTCTTTCCACCGGTACGGCGGCGACTCACTTGTTCAAAGTTAACGATGATACACACGTAGCCCTAGGTCTTCAATACCCGCCTGATAGTGACTTTTTTTAAGACACTTAGGCGACTGTGGCCAAGACGATGAGTTATTGCAGATCGCCTTAGGGGCGGTGCGTGGATTCAGAGCATTCTAGCCGATACAACCCTCATCATTGGTAGTAGAACGTTCGAAAACCCCGTTGTCCATGTATAGGACCCACGGTGGCCGGCATTTCTATATCTCCCTTGATTTCTTGCTTACAACTTACTGCAAGTATCAAGGGCGAGAAAATAAAATAGAATCCTAACTCTCCTAAAATACGATTGAGAGATATCCCTTAAACTAACTCTTATTCTACTAACCCTGACACTAACCCTTTTCCCTAACCTTAACCCGTGTTCTATATGTTTGATTAATAACATATGCGAGTTTTAAAGTTGTAAAATCTTTACATTGTAAGCTAGAAATCAAAGGAGATACGAGTAGCCTGCCCCTGAGTAGAAACATGCGGGCCATTAAAGTTTCATGGATAAGTTTTCGAACATTCTACTAGATTTCTATAAAAAGCAATTTGTAATAACATATCGTCTGTACTTCTTAGGTACAGATATACCTCTAAAAGTTAAAGGCTAGAGGTTAGGGTTAGGGACTTTACCCTGTGATTTACAACTTATTTACCTTTTACTTTCTTTCTATTATTTCGTCTTAAAATTGTAGGAGCCTTAAGCGAGACTCAAAGTAAAGTTTATTGTGGGATATAAAGGCCCACGAAGTCCTCAAGGGAGGCTTAGAGGGATGTGATAGAGGATGATCCTTCTTGGGTGCTTCGTAAATACGAAGTAAATTTCGAATATGCTTATCGGCTCCTCTATCACACATACACAAGTTCACAATCACTACTTGTGGTTTCCTCAAACTGTGACGTTCCCACAGGTAGTTTCTATGTATCTATCTCTCGGCGGCGGTACTAGGTGCAGCGGTAATCTGTAGCAGTACTTGCAGTAAGTAAAAGAGATACTTTGTATATTTTCTTCCTATGAAATCTACATCTATCTATGATTAAAACTCGAATAATTCTGAATCGATCGGTCGTTCTTCAACTGTTTTATGGACAGTGCTTACGCACGTGCAGGTAAGAAGTCATTGGCCGAGCCAAGCCGATTTACGACGTGCCGTGCTAATGCGCCTTCCCAGGGTACAGGTGCGCGGTCCGGGGTATCTAACAAAGAAGACAATGCTTTTGTGGCCTGCGAAATCTCTCGGGCCTTCTTAGAAATGACTGTATTTTAGGTAAAGGTTAAATCGTCTTTGAAAAGACCTATATCGCCTGTCGCTAAGTTATTTTAGTGAGAAAAGTAGCTCGAGCGTATACGTATTTCTTTACAACATAGGTGTTAGGGTTAGGAGGTTAGGATTAGGTTTATAGAGGTAGAAGAGAATATGTTTAAAAATCGTTATTATTATAGCACTTAAGATATGAGTTCAACTTTAGTGTAGTTCCTACTAAGATAACTTAGCGAAAGGCGATTTAACCTTTGCCGTATTTTAGGTTGTGTGACTACCTAGGCAGTCAAGGGGGTTTTCAACTACTTGAAGTATGCCTTTCATTTCCCTGGCCCACCCTCCCACCGAATCACCTCTATGTAAGTGAGAAAGGGAGAACATTACAGTGCAGCATGCGGAGTACTGTAAGCGACATGATCTGCGCATATCTGTCTAAGTCGGGAATCATACTCCGTAGTCTTCGGGAAAAGATTCAGAATACTAAGCGACGGAGTCTCTACGGCATAGCGTTAGGTGCTTACTCCGTACCAAGAAAGGAACACCGTGTAATTGGTATATGTAGTATGAGTACGAAGTACTTCGTAAGTTGTCCTTGAGACTATGGTTAGAAACTCTGACTTATACAAAGGTTATAGCTGTTCGCCCACATGCTCCTTTCGCTGATTTTGATGTACCCTCCGGAGTAATGATCCTCGTACTTTAAACCACTACCTTTAACAGTGCCGACGCTACCGCAAACTAGCTTATCAGTCAAACTTGCGTACATTTTGAAATCTGAGGGTCTGAATACTGCTACAACCCCTAATCGACTATAACTCCCCTACGGTCCCTCTCGCCGGGTAGCTCGTTAACTAGGCCGTAGGTAAACGTGCGTAGGTCTGACCGATGAACCAATCCCAATCCAATCATCAGCACTAAGTATCAGAGGGGGTGGGTCGTATATGAGAACCACTTCTCCGGATGTTACGGTAGGCGACTAGGGGAACAAGATCACCTAGAGAGCACGGCGTCAAGGCCCCGTATCTGGTATCTTCGCCTAACAAGAGCGATCGTCGCCATTCTGGGAATCCCGCACGCGCAATTCTGACGATCATCTTCTTCTTTGGTGTACACTGCTTCAAGTATCTCTCTGCAGGCTACGGCCGTATACCTTGGCAGGAAAGTCTTCAATTTCTGTGCAGTGTGCTCGCGGGAAGGATTCCTACTCTCTGGCGAATAGGGGAAGTAGGATATGTACTTTTGTTGACCATTTTCATGCACGGGTGATGGAGATCTAGACTTCATCATGTACAGTACGAGATATCCAATTGCCAGCAATGCGTTTCCATCAACCCAATTTCAATGGGCGGTTCCAAGGTCCCGTTATGTCGAACACGAACTTGGAATACCCCATTACCCCTTTCGATCCGCGGTACTGGCACCCGAAAATGATCGATCTTAGGATTATCACGGTTGGTGCTTTAAAAGGCTTCGATCCCTCCCAACTCCAATTCTCCTAACCACCCAACCCACACTCTTTTAACTCTCTTTCTTGCTCAGCTGGAGAATTGACTGTTCTCTCATTGTTGTTCACTCCTTACCACAATGAAGTCCTTTAATTTCTTGTCGTTGCTTCTCGTAGCAGGCGATATTTCTATCGTCACTGCGTTCCCAACCAACGTGCCCGTCGACTTGCATGCGCCTATCCCCCTTGATGCTTTCAAGGGCAAGAGAGGGCTCACTGGTGGTGCAGATGTCGCAGATGTCGGCGGACACGCCATACCAAGCGAGTTTCTTAAAAACCTTACTGCTCACGTTGAAGCCCTGAAGACAAAGGTTCCAGCTGCTGGGCTTTTAAAGAGAACCACTTTCGACGCCGATAAGCAACGCATTGATGGTTGGTCTCTGTATATTTGTGAGCGAGCTAGTACTGACAATTTCAAGTCACTGGTGACCATGTCTTTGTAGCCCCTGACTTTGCCAACGGTGACACCCGAGGCCCTTGCCCTGGGTTGAATGTGTTGGCGAACCATGGCTACCTTCCACACAATGGTGTTGGTAGTGTTAGTTCAGGCCCACCCTGGAGGAAGCTTTGTACTAACAATTTATGATATAGATTACGCAGTACATTACGGCTGTCAACCAGGTGTTTGGTATGGGCATCGAGGTGGCGACATTCCTCGCGATCTACGGTACTGTTGAGGCTGGCAATCCATTGTCACTAAACCCCGGTGTTTCTATGGGTGGCCCTTCTGCTGCATCGCAGAATATTCTTGGGAACCTAGGAGGACTATTGGGTGAGCATATTGACCTTAGTTGCCAGCAGATAGCTGAATTTGTACAAGTTCGTCGTACTAACTGATCGATAGGTGAGCCACGTGGTCTTTCTGGAACTCACAATCAGTTCGAAGAGGACGGATCTAGTACTCGCAACGACCTTTACGACCCGGTCGGCGATAACACTCTGATGAACATGACATACTTCATGGAATTGTACGACCTGCAAAAAGATGCCGAAGAACCAGACTACTCCGGGGACGTCATGCTCCAGCACAATAAGAACCGGTTTGAGCAAGCCGTGGCATTCAACCCTTACTTCTACTACGGACCCTTCTCAGGACTTGTTGTTCGTAATGCTGCTTACTTGTTTGCTGCCCGTCACTTCCGCAACTCGTCTGCCGAGCACCCAGAAGGAATACTCAGTAAGTCCTGTTTAGTAGCACTCTTGGATTGCATCAGAGCTAATTGGAATGTTTTACAGACAAGGAGTCTCTGAAGAGCTTCTTCTCAGTCTACGGCCCAGAGGACAACATGACTTACATCCCCGGCTGGGAACGCTTTCCTGACAACTGGTACCGAAATGCAGGTGACTACGGTCTTGTTGAAATTATGACTGATTTAGTTGAGTGGGGTATCAAGTTCCCAACGCTCTTGGGGTAAGCCTTATCCTCCATGTTTCTATGATCTCGTCAAGAAGCTAGAACTAACACGATGATCTAGTGTTGGCGGTAATGTTAACGGCGTCAATACCTATGCTGGTCTTGATTTCAGTAATATTACAGGAGGGGTTATTAACACAGAGCAACTTCTTGAAGGCAACAACCTTCTTTGCTTCGCGTTCCAGATCGTTAAGTTCCTCGTTCCCAACAGCTTGACATCTCTGTTCTCGGTTGTTGAAGCACCGCTTCAAATGATTCTCAGTGCTATTGAGCCTACACTATTGTCACTTGATTGCCCTACGGTCAAGGATTTGACAGCTGGCGGTATGAATTTCAATGACTATGTCAAGGCAACCTATCCTGGTGTTGCCAAGAGCGGTGGTGCCATGTAGATTGCGTGCGGCTCTGCTGGGCGATCGAGTTGGATTACGTGGGTGGTGACTAGGAGTTTGTAGCTTAATAACTAATCAGAATGGAAGACGAGATGATCCTTCCAACTCATGCCCGAGGCAGACGTTGTTTCTTCTTCGTGCGATGCCCACAACTCACGTACTACTACCCTCGCGTAGTCCAACAACCGACAATACAATCAATCATTGATAGCTTCAATTTCCTCTTCTCTTGTGTGAACATATCTTGACGATTTCTCAGCATACGTACATTCTGACACGTGATACTATGATCTGATCAACCATATGGCACCACAGCACTCGGATCCAGCTCCTTCGCCCGAACGGACCCAAGACCACTCTTTCTTTTCTTTATCGCGCCGCGGCTATGTCCCCGTCCCCGTCTCTCGATCCGATGCGCTTCTCAGATTCCGTTCCGGCCTCACAACTCCGTGTTGTAAGGTAAACATTACGATGCACGGTTGACAGGAACTTTATGTATCTATCTTACGCTTTGCCATGGCGACAACAACAGAGACAACGACAAACATGAGAAACCTGGCATTGTTGACGAGCGATGACGAGGCAGAGACTCGCTGTGGAAGATCAGACCAGCTTGCCAGTCTGGGGACTTCTGTACAGGAGGTATTCACTAATTGCCACGATCTGGTGAACTACCGTGCGACGATGGCATCGTCATCCCAAGTGCTCGGAAGTGCTCGATCTTTATGCTCTGCAACTCTATTTGAACATCGAGTTCTGCAAAGGCTAGGTTCAGCTACATTGCCATACAGAAGACCGCAACTACCGAGGAAACAGTCGCAATAGACTTCGACCCACAGCGTTTCGCTCGTGTATCGGGGGAGCGACCGTACAGTAGATGTCTGGTCGGTCTTGCAGAGATGATCGAACACAGAGATACTCGTACACAAAGATACACATGTCTTTCGTTGTGTTCGCCGTACGACCGAGATGAACTACAAGTACCCTTACCGTCTTACTCGCTTGGGGAGTGCAGACGCCCAGCTCCACCTATCGTTCGGAGTTCCGTCGTCTTCATAGAACGTCCTTATCGCAATTGTCCAGGGACCTGAAGGACATCCTATCTTCACCTGGCTTGTTGGCCGGAGGCAGCGCTGGTGTTACTGTACCGTTATCTCAGCTATGCCCATGACACAGAGAACTGCATGTGTAGCAGGGTACCTATATATCTCCTGCTTCCCCTCCTCTTCTCAGATTGCTACCGCCGACTGCAATCCTGTCGCTTGTGTGTTTTGAATCCCGCGACGACGAGCTTCTGGTCAGCATGTCTGATATCAACAGCAGCAGCGTTAAGCATGCTAGCTCTGACGACGAGAAGTCCCGGCCACATTATGGCACTGGAGTCGTAGAAGATGCGCTGGATCCGTTGGAGGAGAATGAGGTTTTTAAGAAAACTCACGACGGTGTCGATTTCCGAACAGTAAAATGGCCTAGAGCTTCAGTCATCTTTCTCAAGGTTATCTTTGCAACGGGTGTCTTGAGTATCCCAAGTTCCATGTACGCTCTTGGTGCTGTCGGAGGTGCTCTGTCTGTGGTTGGATGGGGTGCTCTCAACACCTGTAAGTACTCCAAGGAACCTGAGTTTTCCTCATTTGTCCTAACCTTCTCTTTAGATACTGCCGTCGTGCAGGGGAACTTCAGAAACAGTCACGCAGGATGCCATTCGATTGCCGATATGGCTGAGGTCCTTGGAGGACATGTTCTGAAGGAAGTTGTTGGAGTCCTTTTCCTCGTCGCATATGTTCTCTGTGCTGGCTCTGGTATTATCGGTGTCTCGACCGGTCTCAACGCTCTGTCCACCCACGCAGCTTGCACCGTCTGGTGGTCGTTCCTCGCTTCTATTGTGATCGCAGCATGTGCCAGTTTCCGCAAATTTCACCAGATCGGCTGGCTCACCTGGGCAGGCTTTGCCTCCATCTTTACCGCTGTCTTCATCATTGTGTGCGTTCTTCTAGTCTTTCGTACGAATAGTGAACCCAGCTAATATGTCATACCCACAGCATCGCAGTAACAACCCTCGACCGCCCAGCTGCCGCTCCCCAAACCGGTGATTTCGACCTTGGCTACCACGCAATCGCTTACCCAACCTTCCAAGCAGGTATCACCGCCACCGCTACAATCTTTGTCTCCTCGGCGGGAACCTCCGCTTTCCTCCCAGTTATCTCCGAGATGAAGAACCCCAAGGACTACAAGAAGGCGCTCTACGTCTGCATGGCCGTTGTCAACGGAGCTTACCTCACCTTCTCCCTCGTCGTCTACAAATGGTGTGGAAAATGGGTTGCTTCGCCATCCCTGGGAAGTGCAGGTCCTACAATGAAGAAGGTCGCTTATGGAGTTGGACTTATTGGGTTGATTGTCAGTGCCGTCATTTATCTTCATGTGGCGGCAAAGTACCTCTTCGTCCGCATCCTACGCAACACAAATCACCTCCAACAAAACACGATGGTCCACTGGGTCACCTGGCTCGGTTGTACCTTCGGTCTCTGCTCGCTCTCCTTCATCCTAGCCGAAGCAATCCCCATCTTTAACTACCTCATTGCTCTCACCGGTTCCATTTGCTTCGCTCCCTTGGCCATTGCGCTCCCGGGGTTCCTATGGCTGTACGACCACGGTGCCTACCGTAACGGCAGCAGCGGTCAAAAAGCAATGTATTGGGCTCATTGGTTTTTGCCTGTATTGGGCGCTTTCCTCTGTGTTGGAGGCACGTACGGAGTCGTTGAGTTGATTATCGAGGCGTATGCGGACGGCCAGATTGGTGGTGCCTTTTCTTGTGCGGATAATTCTGGATCTACGTAAGATCTTGAACAGTATAATGTTTCAACGTTTAATAAAGGGGAATTGGAGACCGTGTAGATAGAAGGCTCGATGTTTCAGCTTACGATACCTTGTGCTTATATTAGAGATATACAGATAGAAAGATAGAAAGATAAGTGAAGGACTCTCTGCGGAACTGCAAGGATAGATTCTACCGTGGTAAGAATACCTTAGTTATTATTTGTAGCGACGCTCTCAACCAGCTCAAATTCCTCGAATACTGTCAACCCGGCTAGGCATCTTGGAAGCGACACCTTAAGGTATTATACAGCAACGAGTCGCTCGCAGTAGCCATTCCACATTTTGCTAGTGCCGTCTCTGAGTCCCCCCCTTGTTATCAGCATAGCATAAACCGCTCAAAGAATGTGCTATTAATATGACAGCAACTCTTACAATCTCACCACAAACATTTCGCAAGGCGGCAAGAGGCAAAACCGCTACAGTCATTGCAGCCCAGTTAGCATCATACTTGCAATAAGCTGAGAGATTACCCGTCCTACGCTGCTTCTTTCACGAGATCATTACTACCAATCGTCTAATATATCTTTGTTGCGAGACTGGCTGTCACAAATCTTGATTAGACCTGGTGAAGATTATGTCACGAACAGCATTACACCAAGCTGCAGATGGTAGGCATGCCTCTCTCGTCTCTTTTCTACTTCAATACGAAGCCACAATAGACCCGAGAGATCGTGTGAACGTAATTGTCTAAGGCAGGGCAAAAGTACCAGGATAAAAAATTATTGGCTTATTCCTGTTGGTGGTTGGTTGGATTTAATGATTAAAACCTAATGTTCAGTTGTTGTGTTGGTTTCAGTAACTTAAGCAGATTTACAAGTCTTCGGATAACTATCGACACTAGGAGCCTGGATTAAATAGATTCAACCTAACACAAAGCATATAGAGCGTGGGCTTCAAAATAATATCATTGAAACCTATTGATGTATGCTACAGTGAAAGACATCTTCTGGTAACCTCTGTCCTCTCTTTAACATCCATTGCACAGTATGACTCTGCCATACGTTGATTCGTAACATCTCTTCTCATTGTGCCATCCATAACACACAACGCCCCTACCCAACGACAATATCAAATTATCAAACCTCAAACCCAAGTCGTCCTTACCGAATCTTCCCCAAGTCTCATCTCAAAAAGAACAAGCTAAGACCTATCCACACACATCGCCTGATCAATAACAACCCTCTTCTTCACAACCGCAACCTTCAAAACCTTCTCCTCATCATACACAGTCTCATCCCCCTGCGCATTCCGACACTGCCTCCCACAAGCCTGCGGATGCCCACGATGAACGTAAATACCCCGAGGACAAACATACACCATCTTCTTCTGCCAAGCTGGAACAATCTCAACCAGCTCCACCCCATCGCTCCCCTCAAACTCCCCCACCATCCCCTCGGATGCCAACTCATGTGTCGAAACAGTAGCCGAGATCTTGACAGCCTTCAGATACTCTTTCCTCTCGAGCCATTGAACCAGCGGTGGAATCTGGAAATACTCCGCTTCTTGGAGAAGCATCGTGTAGAGAACGTGGTCGTGTCCGCTGTCGTGCGTGTAAAGGAGTGGGAGCGTGCCGACCCGGAGATAGTGCAGGATATGTGTGAAGAGGGAACCGCTTGTGTCGACGAAGTAGGAACCATCGGACTGCTTTTTCGTTTCCAAGTTGGGGTCGGCGAAGAAGGCTTCAAAGAATGCGCTCTTAGAAGTCAGAGTCTCTTGGGTTGTGGAGAAGTGCTTCTCGCCGACTTGGAGGACGACGTGTTTTTGAGATTTGTCGTCTTTGTTCTCTTCTGCACTGGACATGGCTGGTGTGGACTGGGGATCGACCTTATCTTGGTCGTGACTGTTTTTGCCAACGTGTTTGTTTGGGCTGGCTTCGTACGCCGAGAGTTGAGCGTTCGCGATCTTGAGTGCTTCTTTTAAGTCTGCGATCTCACGATCACGCTTATCTAACTCTCTATTGAGGAGATCAATTTCGGTGGCTTCGGTCTCCTCTAGAAAGTTTGGGTACTGCGCCATAACTGTAGGTAATGAGTTTCTCTTGCAATGGAAGGCCAAGTTGTGAGTTGTGAGTTCAGGGAATGTTGATGCTTGATGCTTGATGTGCTCTGACTGGTTGAGTGAGGATCAAGAGTTTGGCAGTTGAGCAGCTACTCATCTGCCTACTTATACTCAACCTCACATGTGAGTGAGGAAGCGCCGTGACCCCATCTCTTTCACCAGCACCAGCCCCTACAACAAAACACTACAATCTTCCAATCTTCCAAACTTCTAAAATCTGCCTTACAGCCTGTTCATTCCACAGCCATCCAACCAACAATGGATCAATGATCCACTCGGTCGTTAATTTATGCAACCGATCAGGCTTTCTCCAACTTTCTATGCTTTTTCTACTTGATTTTCTATAGATGCTAAAGAATACCTGATCGTCCAACATCGGCTGTGTGATCGAATGAGAGCGGTCGCATAATGGGTGTGGCGCTGTTATGAAGTTCTGGTTGCACAGCCTTAGCTGATTTCATTTTGTGAGGCGGAGCCACCAGCGAGCGATCGCTTAGAGTAGAGATCGTGGGGAGGAATTAAGCGAGGGGACTGGTGGGATGAATCGATGATTTGTCTGGGTACGAAATAACTTGCGTACATGAGGCTCGATCGCCATATTCTGGCTCTGGTTTTCAGCTAGCGCTGTACTTCAACAACGTGCAGACTTATAGGCCACATGAGTATCCGCTGCAGCGCTGCCTTCGATTTCTAACAGTGCGCACTAACCAACCACTCCCGCAATTTGCAGATCAACCCATTTTTGTAATGTCGTGCTCTTAATTATACCAATCCAGTACAAGCCCTTAAACTTACTATCGGTGTTGTCTGACCCCAAACTTGATGATTATGATGATGACGAGAACTTATGTGAAAGACTGGGAGGCAATACTGGTTTAGTTGTGTTATCCCTCTCATAGTCCGCTCGAACTTGGGTTATCCCAGAATTCTTCACAAAATGCCGTAAAACAACGGACTTTGTCTTTGTATTAGTGGGCAATCTTCTGGTTAAATTCCGCCGGTTACTTGACCTTCGTCACCTTCCTCAAGTCTTGATTTATTCCTTTTGGCTTTCCCACTTTCCAATGATTCCCTCGGTGGAGTTCTTGAATCTCCTGGCTAGTGTAAAAAACCTGACGTCCTAATTAATGGCTCTAGTACTCACGAATTAGTACAACCTAATCTCAGGGAACTTTGCTGACTATGGCAGTTTCGGATTCGAGAGGCTTCAGGTCCCAGAGATAAGGTGTTTGATTTCACAGGGCTGCTGTCGCCATCTCTATAACCTATCTACAAAACCGCGGCGTGGCCCATGGGACAATCTTCAATTATAAATATACCCGTATTTGCTGGCATTAACATATCTGCGGAAGAGGTCCATGCAGACTTTACTGAAAAGTACATTGTCGATAGGAATTCATTGGACATTTTGTGCACTTGTCAAGGTCGGAGCAATTTCACTCGGACCTGAATTCCAGACTGGAATCTACCGTGGAACCGCTTGATTGAAATTTCTAGAGGATAAAATGTCCATGCTGTCCTTCTGTCTAAGAATTATGAGCTTTGCCATGCTTCGGGATCGTTGGAAGCATCTGTCAAGATACCCGATGATAAACGTGCGATGGTATGGTACGTACGTACAGCTTGTTCTTTGTCACCTCGCCATGATCAGCAAGATAAGTCAATATCAAAGTCTCTTGGGATATTACCGAAGAAGAGATTAAAGTTCGCGGGCCCGAGCCCAGAGGAATAGGAATAGCTGGTCGACAATTCTGCCTCTTGCACCTGGACTGGGCTACAGTATTCCAATTATTCTTCGAGAGCTTGAATCCGGGGAAGCTCAAGACGGTAATGGTAACAGGGGAGAAGAAATCTCTCCACCGCTTCCCTCTAGAAAGAGAAAAACAACTGGTAGGGTCCCTGCACGATCCATGCCGGGACCAAAACCATATTAAGTTATTGGATAGTGATTTGTGCACTCTATATGGAAGTAAAGGTCAACGAAGAGCTCGAAGAGCTCATTCAAGGTGAACACGTCTTGGAAAGTTTTGCATTGTACTAAAAATGATATCTCGCTATACACTCAATTAATACCCACTTATGCAGCTGCAACAACAACAACAACAACAACAACAACAACAACAAGGGATTTGCTTTCACCCTCTTTATACCATCGTCTCCTTCAAGATTTCATCCCCAGTCGTCAACCCTAGCTTCTCTACCGTCGCTAGATTTATCTAACACCAAAATATTGATAAACATAAACAGGGGAGAAAACACCGAGCTTTTGGGGCCTGTTACACCTATTAGCACATTAGCCTCCTTATACAATTGCTCACGAAAAGAACGACCGTCGCCAGCCGACGATCACTATATCAAAGCCTTCTTCTATCATTGAATAATATATTTGCCTCGGTCAGGTTGCAAAGGAAACTTAGTTACAGTGCTGGGCATCAGAAACAGCGACAACGGACTTGACTCGAGTGTGGGGATCCCCACAAGCCAAATGTACCGTACCTTCCGGAATTGGGAGGGGAAGAGGGGTGTCGGCAAGTCTGCGCTCTTGCGCCGACATCCATGTATATATATGAAGGGACATTTCATTCCTGCTTCCAGAAGAACCACCACATCTCACTCACCTCCCTCAACCCTCAGCCCAAACCTCAGATTCCCACTTCCCCATTTAGTCATCTTTCTCTTAGAGTGTTGACCAAGAGTTGCTTGCAAACATGGCGCCCAAGGGTCCGTACAAGCTTGTCACTGTCAACAAAGTACCGGCGAGAGCAAAGATCTTGATTGGAAGGGTTGTGGAGGATGTGAAGGAGGAGTATACGATTAACTATGTTGCCAATGCTGAGCGTAAGGCCACTTCCTACGTCATCTATCCCGGTTCAATGGACTAGTTGCTGATACAGTACATCAACGTAGGCATCGAAGAAGTAAAGGGAATTTGTGAGAAGGAAAAGCCCGACGTTTTGGTATGGCAACCCAAACTCCTGCCTTTACTCTTACTTTTTCCTTGCAAATTTTGAGATGGAATCCTTCATTTGCTTCTGTTTCTGCTTTTACTTCTAGTTTTAGTGTTGCGGAAGAGGTGCAGTGTTTGTTTCTCCGAGGAACCGCTTGCTGACTAGCGGTGATGAACGTAGTGCTGCGCATCAATGTGGACGAAAGAGGAAAGTGATGAGATTCAGCGCATAGCAAAGGAGACCGTGCCTGGTGTCAAGACGATGGCTATTCCGCAGGGTCTTCAAGTTGAGAAGGGTCCTGATGCTGTGGTCGAGTGGTTGAAGGAGAACTGGCCTGGACTCGTTGAGAGTTGAGATTTGTGACACGAAGGAGAAAGAATGCGATCAAATGTCTCAGCTTAACGAGTGTCAAGTCAAATCTGACCTCGTCTCAGCTATAGATGGATAGAAATGGATGCACTTGGTTTGGATATTTATGTTTTCAATCACTGGATTCTCTCACCATTTCTCCTACTTGGTCTTGGTCGTCGCGACATGGGAGTAAGTATATTCACGCACCATATTATTGATAATAGTTATCGTGCACTTGGCACCAGAACGTTGGTTCATCTGCAAGCGCAAACACTCTTCAAATACTACCTCAAAAGAGGTCAAGTGATCACTTCTCTGCATAGGTATAAAGGTACTCAGTAAGAAGTCTTTCAACTCTGCAACGTTGAGCTGAAGCGCAGGTGTCTGGAGAGTGGAACTTTTGCGTGGGCGTTGGAAGGAGTTAGAAGTGTTTAGCTTGGCTGTTGGTGCTTTTGGAGGATAATCTATCTACTGGATCTCTTTAGTGGGCGCTTGTCAGTTTCTTGTAATAGCCAAGATGAATGATAATGTAGGCTTAGGGTTGATCAAAAAGGTATTTTTAAGAGTAGCTTGAATGCTTAGTCTCACCTGGTTACTCTCGATGCTCAATATCAGGCCTTTCACTCTGCTCCCCCACCTCAACACCGTCTTTCTCGAGATCACCCAACGCCCCATTGTCCTTTCCCCTTGTAAAAAGCCAATCAACCTGCTCAAGCGTCTTCCCGCCCGTCTCAGGACACAAAAAGAAGACAAAAATAACGGCAACAACATTCCCACTAACAACCCAAATCCAAAAATGCCATCCGATGTCCGCCAATCCAATGGGTCCAGCGAAGACAGTCAAGAAAGTCATCAACCACTCTCCAAAGGCTGTCGCTGCTCCACCAATATGTCGATACTCAAGCGGTGCAATCTCACTACAATATAACCAGACGCAACCTTGCCAGGCGTAGCCGAAGACGAAGAGGAATACGAAGATGATGCCGACGGAAGCCCATTGGATGGAGGGTGTAGGAGGAATAGCGACGATGATTGTGAAAAGTGTGATGAGAATGGTCATAGTTATGGCGCCGTAGAGGAGAACCGATCTTCTGCCTACTCGCTCGATTGTGAAGTAAAGAGGCACGCAGCCGAGAGCAAAGAAGATATTCAAAACACCAGAGAGAAGGGAGACGAGAGAAGTCGCAGCACCAACACCAGTGAGAATGACACTACTATAGTAAGCCATCAGAGAACTCCCCATCCACTCCCGAATCATCGGCAACCAAAAACATATACACAAGCGACGGATTATCTTCATGGGCGTCCGGTCAATAATACCAAAAGTGATGAACTGCTTCCAATGTAAAGAAGCATTGGCTTCCAGCTCAGTCTCAATGGCGATGAGAATTTCGGAGCGAGTCTGTTGCACGATAGGTGTGTCGATAGGACAGTTTGAGAGGCGGGCGAGCACAGCATCTCCTTCTTCAAGGCGATTACGAGCATAGTACCAACGGGGTGTATCGGGTAGGAAGAACATAGCTATGCCGGATGTAATGGCAAAAATGCATTGGAAGACGATGGGGATACGCCAGGAGGCTTTTCGAATTTGTTAGTCAGAGATTGTTTTTTCGAAAGACGGAAACTGGAGGAGCTTACCTTGAGTTTGCATCTTTGTGAAGCCGTAATCTATCCAATATCTTCAGAACTATCAGAACCTAGGTCCTATCTAATATACGCTAGACTTACGCGATGGGAACTATTAAAGTACATCAGCTCTAATTCTTTGGAAGATGAATAGTGTAGTATATGAAAATAACTCACCTCCAGATATCAACATAATGGCGTTAAATGCGTTTGCTGGACCTCTGTCTCCAATCTCCATACCCGTCTCGTTTAAGTATGTAGGCACAGCACTGCGTAGACAGTGTTACTATGGATCCTAAAAATAATGAACATCAAAGTTTCTTACCTTGAGATACATCCAATAGCAAAGCCCTTCAAGAATTAGTCACGGCACCAGAACAACCCTGGAATTGCAAAACTCACGGTACATATTCTTCCCACAATCAACTGCGCTACACTCCAACTAGAAGCTTGAATTACACTCCCAACAACCGCGGCTACACACCCTAAAATAATCGTTCCACGTCTTCCAATTCTAAAAGCAAACGTGCCGACAACGAGTGAAGTAACGCATGCTGCGAGACTGTAGGATGAAGATATCATAGGGATAATATAGACACCTGTTGGGTTGCCAATAGCGTCTAGGAAAGGTTTGTGGTAGAGGACTCCACCTAGCACACCGGCATCGTATCCGTACATCATGAAGGAGCATCCACAGATGAACTTCATGATTGCGTAAAAACTACGGCCTCGGAGTTCCGGGAGAAGAGCCATGATTACTGTGCGTTTTCGGTAATCGCTTCGTTCAACTCTAGTGCTTGCTCCTGTTTGTATTCTCCTTCCGGTTATCGGGTTTAAGGAGTTGGTGGAAGTGGCAGAAGTGCTAAGTGAGGGATCCAAAGAGTAAATCACCAGGTTAAAACCCCAACTTATTTTGGCCAAAAGGTGGATGGCCCAGGTAAAGTACAACGAGGGGTTTGAATCCCCAAAAGCGACTGGGATACATCTCTTTTATATCCATGATGCTCTCAGCGCCGATCCTCATATCTCGTCTCTGGTCTACTGAGTCGACGGAGTTGCGTCAAGACCCCAACTTGTAGACATCAATGCGGGGAATAACGAAACCAAATCGTGGGGAGTACCTGGGGTAAGCATTTCCGCAAGCGCGCTTATGCTTGCTGGCGTGGTTCTAGACTGTTTAAGGAATACCAGTATTATCGACGGAGGACTTCCGAGCTGTCAATCTGTATAGCCTCAACGGCCTAGATAATAGACAATGGGTATTGGAAATGGTAACAGAAGATATCTACCGCACGTTCAATCTTCGTTAGCATTGAGTGGCTGGCTGTGCTCATAGTCTCAGCATATCCCTTGCTTCCAGAAGGATATCAACAACAAAAGAGGGAAGAAATATATCCTCACGACTCGAGCATTGCCAAAAGATGCAGAGGAAAGAGTGCCGAATGGGCTGACACGGCACGCTGCTGCTCAGAGTACACATCAAGGCATCTGCCTCTTAATTGCAAACAATAAAGCTCTGGCAATCATTCAAAGTGTCAAGCAAGAGGCGTCGAGGTTGTGTAGAGAAAGAGGTGTCTTAAGAAGCAGGCAAAAGCTTCCAAGTTTCCACCTCTTCACTTTCCCCACCAACGCCATCAAGACGTGTCAGTATCAAAACGATCTTAATGGATTAACGAAGAGTATCATTAATGATGTTACGCACCATTCTTCCTATTGAGAAACAAATCGCAGGACAACTAACTCCCCATAACTCAAGGACAAGCACCCAGACGACAAGGCCAGTGACAATAGAAATGAGTTGCAGAGAGTTGAGCCCATGCGCGAGTGGTAGACAGAAGAGTACTATGCACACGGCTAGACGGTTGGCTAACCGATGGACCTTCTTTAGGCGAGTACCACCAGCCTCTTTGTGTATGTGGCTTACGGAAATGAGGTCTCTTGTATGTCAGCGTAGTCATGATTAGTTTGAGGTAGTCAACAGACCTATGCAAGATAGGGCAAAGCCTGAACCGCCGCAATAGAACCAGCGAAGGCCCATAGGGACCTCATACTCTGATTTCTACATGTAGATCTCTGTGAGAGTTTTAGGAAACGTATCGGGGCATTTAGTGGCTGCTGCGCCCAGAGCAAATGCTATTATGAACAGGACACGAATTGAGCCCCAGATTAGTGCTGAGTTGAGTAACTGTTAGCATCTAGCTATTTGGGGAAGAGACACCAATCGGTTCGGTAAGGATCCAAAGAATGGACTAGGAGTCAGCAGAATCAGTACAATTCAAATCTGTCATAGCGAATATTTTATTACGTCCTGGGAGAAGCTTGAACCTATATAGAGACTTTTTGCTATGTTCTCACTGTTCCTTGCGAATTGAATGCACTGCATCCATCTCCCAACTTGTGGTCCAGCGCCTGCTACACTCCCCAGACCAAGTTCTTCCTTGCCAATCTGCCTCAAAAGTTGTCCAGTACGCAGAGAATACAAGTGGATACCACCTATATCCCAACCTGACTTTGATTGCTGAGCCGCAGCTACAAGGCCGCTCTCTTTATCGACATCAAATCCAATCTGGAAGATTGATGAGTTGTAGTAATCCGGGTATTGGAGGAGTGGTGAAGTAAACAAGACTTTTGTCTCCTTGAAGCTGTGTCAGTAGGCGAAAACGTTCATATAAAATTGTCACTCACTTCTCCTGTATGTCTTCTAAGGGCATTGTCTGGCCTATCAACTTTTCTGAACCGTAGGTCATACTGACATAGATTCGAGTTCAGTCCAGCGACAATTATTTGATGGTCGTTTAGTTGTTTAATATGTGTAATGGAGCTCGGGTGACGAATGATGTCTGCTTTATCACTAAATATCGGAAAGCGTAGGTCTGTGACGTTCAAGATTCCTCTGCGACCACCAGATAACAAAACCGACGGGTCGTTGTTCAAGAATTGTAAAGCGAAAGTGTCTCTGGGGAACTCTTCGTGCTCTGAGCGTGGCAGCTTGGGTGTTAACCAAGAAGCATTGCCAGATTGTTTGTCGATTTTCATTAAGCCATGGCTAGTCCCGATGGCAAAAACAAGTGACGATGCGGGATGGGCAGGCGCCGATGAATAAACACTCACCTCCGTACCCCTTGATATACCCGGTCCTGTCAGTATGCTTGGAGGTCTTTGGGCTAGTGTAGATGTTAGAATGGACACCATTGATGATGCTTCTCAAACATAAAGTAAGTTTGGGTAAATTTGGCTGAGTGTACAGCTAGAAATGACCGCCAAAAGATATCTCTTAGGGAAAAAAAATATGTAATAGTCCACTCACCACGGGCAGTAATACCTGGAGCCGTTCTCCAGTCCGTCAATGCAATACCTGCATTATCCCGACCCGCAAGCCACGTCATGATGACTTTTTGGCTTTCCTCGTGGGTGCACACAGAGGTTGCTCGTCCAGGGCTATTGAAGACAGATCGAGAGACAAAGAGCCTGTCTCCATTTGCTAAGTATGAAGAGCGTCTTTCTGTGTTGTACTGAATTGATACTAATGCATTCTCGTTGGCTGCAGAAAACAATTAGCAAGCGAGGATCCATATAATCTCGTATTTGCCTTAGTTTCTCATTCAGTATAAGTCACTGCAGCGGCTTGAAGGATTATGAGGTATTGATAAAACTTGCCGCCTGGCTCTTCCTCAATTTCTAGTGATGGTTTTACGCTGGGCCCCTTAACCCTCAATGGGTAGTTCGACGCAGGAACCGCAACGCATCTCTTTAATTCACAGCTCCAAAGAACCAAAATAGAACGCTTCACTTACCCACATGGTGGTCTGCGATTGCTGGCCCAATATCGGGTCGCGGTTGTATCGTGAATATGGAGGGTTCGCTGCCTTGTATGGCAGAGCTCCATGGCAATTTCTTTTGTTGGACAAGACCTCCAGCGAAGATCTGCGAAATAAGATCTTGACGTGGAAGACCGAATTCCCTACAGAGCATGCCACCTCCCAAGGGTGCATTAAGAATATTGCACCTTTTTACGCGAGCTTTCTGCTCTGCTCGATGGAGGGCAACTGATTTGGCCTCTGCCTCCTCCACCTTGCGTCGCTTTACATCTCTGGAAGAATATGCTGAAGTTGAAGTGCCTGGCTGAATCTTAAAGTATCTGTTCTTCTCTGTGTCTAAGGGATCTTAGTGTTAGGAGCTGCAAACTCTGGCATGTTGCTGTGTAGGTATATACACACCATAATAATAGCCAGGAATCTGAGGAACGTTGGCGTCCATGGCGACGTGAAATAACAGATCCAATGACTGAAGTCGACTTGGGGGGGCAGGTGGAAAGTCGTCGGTCAAGGTTCTCCCAAGCGCGTCCAAAGGCTCGCGCAGTGGTGGATAATCAGCAGTATGCCTAGGTATGGTAAATCATCTCTTCGAGTAGAACTGGAGAAAGGGTGGACGTGGCGTGGCCGCTTTAAGGTCGTCTGTGAAGAGGTCTCGTGCCTTTTGAGACTACGGTATTTGTGCTCGAGGTAACGACGGTAGTCACCTCGTGGACTCCGCAACGTCTAGAGATAACTCAGGTATAGGTGGTGATTGGGAAGAGAGGTATCTTAGGTTGGCTTGTGTACCACTGACATGTATTACTGTAGACCAGTAATGGCACTGTCTTCGCAACAGTTACAGAGAACAACGGCGATTGTGGTGTTGGTGGGCCCACTGGGTTGTAGTTGCTGCAGAATCATGATAATGGTAGACTTACAATACTTTCGACCTCCTTTGCCTAAGATACGTGGATGTACCTCACTTGTTACAAGGTACCTAGGTACATAACTATCCCGTACAGTACTGTGTCCGGCACATTACTCGGACAAACCATAAAAAGACCCCACCACAAACATCCCACATTCAACTGTAAAGTCTTCACGACGACCATCCCCCAAGTCTCATTCTCTATTCAATCCTCCTCCATTCTTCTCTCCTCCCAGCCCTCCTCCAAATCAACTGCCATACACATTCTTCAAATAGCTCCCGGCATCACAATGGTTTATACTCTCACCGTTCACCTCTACTGCAATGAGGACCCAGAGTCCATACCCCGCATGAAAGCAAAGCTCATCGAAGCTGCACGCATCTATCGTCAAGACAAGGAGACAGTCAATTGGTTTGTCATGCAAGATGTGCATGACCCCCGTGCATTCACTGTCGTAGAACGATTCGAGACCGAAGGCGTACGTCTTGTTCTCGCTGCCACAGGATGGAAAGCTAACATTCTGCTTTCAGAGCCAAAAGTATCACCTCGAGAACCCATACTGGAAGACCTTCGATCCGTATGTCCTCCCTCTGCTCGCCAAGCCAATGGATCTCAGAAGACACGAGGAGCTAGATACAAGCAAGGACGTTGTTGTGCCATTGTAGGCTAGGTACATGTAAATGATGGATGTACATGCTTCGCCTAGGGCTCTGACCAAAGACAATATCACAATATGCTGGAAGATTGGCTTGGACTCCTGGAGAAACGGGGAAGGGACCACTAGGTCCATAGTAGTCGTAACATTGCTTATTCTGTCTAGAATCATCATGCCTCGAGCTACAGATCAATGACGGCTCTCCCTGCAATTATGAGGCAGCAAAAGACCAAAATCCGGGCTACACGTGACCACCAAGGTATGTTCCTCGATCAGTTCGATATCATTGACTCGAGTGATTCTTGCGAAATTATACCTGTTCACTTACTCACCTTCTACCCAACCATACCAGCAGTGCCATGCTTTTTAGACTTGTCAGCCTTGCATTCTCATCACCAATCACTGTTGCGAATTGAAAAACACCTTTTAGATCTCGTATTATCTGCTTCACTTATTTTCCTTTTTGAATGTTCTAAAATAGACAGTCGAGAACTTGCTCAGTACGGAGTAACAAGAAAACTTGATATTCGTTGAAGAGAAACTCCTTTGTCCATCACCTTGCCCACATCTTGTTTACCTCAGCCTTGCCTGCTCCGTCGGGTAGCGACATCCGCAAACATCTCCTCGAACACCTAGGTGAAGGACTACAACCTCACATCGCAACTCTCTTTGCGCCGCCTTGAATCCTGGCCTGGGATATTCAATGATGCGCCTTCTCATAAAGTGCGCTATACTCCATCATGGATAAGCACAAGCCAAGACCAAAGTGAGCTTGTTCCCACACCCGCGCGAGATTCGCGACAACGCGTTTCTGGAAAATGTGCAATCAATGCTAACGCTTGCGTAGTTTTACAACCCCCCAGAAGCCTATCGATCTTACGCAAAGCGACGACGACGACGAGGAATTGTTGCTCGGCCACCGCTCTCTCCCATCCAACGCAGCCCCAAGAATTCGAGCCAACGACGGCTTACCAAGGCCATTCCAGTTCAGTAGGATAAGGACGCTACATGCTGAAGGAGGTACATTTGATCCTCGTGCTCGAAACCATCGTAATACAATGGGCTCTACCGCCTCGGCACCGTCCACAACAGGATCTAGAATTGTTCCCTCGCCTGCTGTAAAGGACCCCTTCCGAGCAGGATCCGCCTCCGGTCTCAGAGCAGCAATACCATCAATACCAGGTTCTCCTAGCAGAACCTCAATCCCCCCCCCAGCGAGAGAATGGAGAGATATGGGGCGAAAGTCGATGCCTGCGGCTTATGCTGCTGTAGCGAATACAGAACATAGACGCAAAAGACGCAAAACTCATGATGTTAAGGAAATAATAGCACCTAGATATGGAGGGGTATCTAGTTTGGATTCGGCAGGGCAAGGCTTCAAGCAAAGCGGCCAGGAGAGGCACGTCCATAAGTCGAGCATCCCTCGCAGACAAATGACCTCCGTGCCGGGCTTAAGTCGCCATTCTCCCGTAGAAAGGCCACCCACAGCTTCTGCAGACAGCGGTATCATAAAGTCCAAGCAGCAGATGCCAACTGATGCTGAGAAGGAAATGAGTGTTAGGAGAACCCTTCTATCTCAGATCTGCCCCAGGATACGAATTGCTGTTTCCCGACACTTTCCCAGCATGGGCCGGGAGGGACGTGAAGCCATAGAAATCAAGGTATGCTCGAAGAGGATGACGAATGCCTGCTAAATGTTCCGTGTTTTGGCTAACTGCTCTAGGCTACCCAAGTTATAGCTACTCATCCGACGTTCCTAGCAGATCTTAGTGCAAATGCTTGGAAATTGTCGGCAGAATACGAAAATCATGTAACAGTCTGGGCGGATGAGCTTGCCCAACAGTACGCCAATGGGTCTATCGCTCCAGAACCCCAGCAACGAAAACAGAAGACTATTGAGAGCAGACCTGCAAGAAGCACCAGGTCTTCACGACCTTCTGGAATTGCTCAAGCAGGAATTGGTCATATCTCTCACGGAACATTACAAAGGCGTGACGTCGACTCAGACTCGTCTGCCTCTCCTTCAGACCTAAAAGATGTATCTGAAGAAGAGGCTGTTTTCCATTCTGGCGCCGCAAGGTCATTTTACCGCAGTCATTCGTCATCACCACCGACCTCAATAAACGCCGAATCGCTTGACGGCCCGAACTCGAACGGGATTACCCATTCAGAAGAGTCAAAAGGCTACAAATCGTTCATACCATCACCTTCAAAGGCTGCAACATCGAGGCGTTCAATGAACCTACCACAAATACGGACAACACCACGTTCTGTATGCCCCAAAATCGAATCTCCTTCCGGAGAAAAGAGGATCGTTAGCGGGAATGAACCAGCAACTCGAGAAGTTCAGGGTCTTCGGCTCGCGGCGCTGGATCTTGATACGCCCCGTCCCTATATTAGTTGCTCGGTTAGAGAAGATATCAGACGAGGCTTTGAAGTCGCTTGTCACCGTGGTAACGTTCTCTCTGCAAACACGAGGAACAGGCTAGAAGGGTATGTTCTGCATCTCGACTTTTGTGCTGAGGAGGTTGAGTATCTTCTCTCACTAATTAGACCACACCACGAAACATCATATAATGCCGATCCACTGGTCGAGATAGCCTACCTTCTGCGACACCAACCAGCGCATATACCGCGAATCATCCATGATGTGATGACAGGACTGAAGAGACCGTCTCGGAACCTGGCAGCAAAACTTTTAACCAATAGAGGGAAAGCTGCCATCATGGCCTTTCTTGAAGACGTAGTAGCAGGCACAATAACTATGCAGCCACAACTTCTTCGGCTCCAGTCAATACCAAAACTGGAAATGAGGCCTTCCCATCATCCGAGATCTATTTCATCTCTGTTAAGGGAACGTGAAATTTGGGGAAGTGCGACGACTGGGATTTCCAGAAGCTTGCGAACGTTCAAGACTGCATTAAATAGTATCGTGGAGGACACCTTTATACGACAGGGTGAGTGGATCGACTGCTGTGGCGATATTTTCACCCTCAGTTGGACCAGCGATAATGCATTCATTGGCGGTGCTACAGCGCATTCTGATAGCCATAACATGCAGTACAACAAGCCTGGCAACCTACTTGTGGGCTCAACAAACCTTGGTACGCTGAGGGCTGTTCCAGATCATCGGATAGTTCGACCCCTTGTTACAACCGAAGACAATGCCGAAAATGCCTTGCATTCAATGCACCAGACTCAAGATCCATGGTTATATACTTCTGTGGTTTCGACATCTCACAGCTGTGCAACCGGGCTTACATTTACTGCAAGCTTCGATAAGACTGTCAAAGTTTGGGCCGTACAAGAAGATGGCTCTTCAATGGAACTTCGCGGTACCTGGGAACATGAAGAAAAGGTGAACTTCGTTGTAAGCTCTAACCATCACGATCTTGTAGCTACCGCATCCGATGTCAGCAACAATGCTATTCGCGTGTACAATATTGATGAAGACGATATTTCGAGGTCTGCATACGACACATATACCGGCGAAAGAGCTCATGAGCAAGCACAAGAGCTTAAAAGAGATAATTGGGCATATTTCCCGGCTACTATTCAGTGGGGAAGGTTCAAACGGGTCGCCCATCTTTTGCTCGTGGGGTATTCGCCTCGAAGTGTGACCGGCGATGATAATGACATACCGGAGGACAAGAAGAACACTGGCGAGCTGTGCCTCTGGAACGTCCTTGATGGTAGCAAAGTCGCTATCTCTACCGCACGAACCCAGAACGTATTTGAAGTAATATGGCATCCAACTCAGCCGATATTCCTGGCAGCAACATCACCCTGTGGGACGTTTGAGCCCAAGACTCGAACTCAAATTCATGTCTTTGCTCAGAATAAATATGGCGCTTTCCTGCAGCTTAAATCTCTCGATTGTCCGGCTTTCGACATCAATGAGCTTACTATAATGTAGGTTTTCACTAGGGTGAACAATAATTGCGTTGCTTGTACTGACATTTTTGATAGGCCTAATAGCAATGTGCAAAGCTATGTTACCGCAAGTTGTACAGATGGCAACACATACGTTTGGGATACAGCTCACAGTGACGATCCTATTCACGTTCTTGGACATGGTGGTAAGTTTTCTTCTACATCATCATTTGTTAACGATCTATTGACTCTGAAGTAGAATCACTTGATAATCCTTCGCATGATCTACCACGAGAGATAGCAGATACTGGTGTAAAGTTTGCTGCTTGGGGCAAGACTTCAGACCGCTTGTATACAGGATCTTCCGACGGTGTCTTGAAATCATGGGATGTCAAAGCACCTCGAGGAAAGGCTTTTGTCCAGAATGTTCTTTCAGTCTCGGGGGGAATCTCTGTTGGAACATTTTCTGGTGACTTTTCAAAGCTACTTGTTGGCGACGCTACGGGAAAGGTACACTTACTGGCACTCGATAATACCAAGCTGGAATATCCCTTAGAGCTAGCGAAGTCGAGTGATGTGGCCTCTAGCCAAAATGGGCATCAAAGTACTTCGCGCCACCTAGGCCAAAGACCAAGGCCCATAATACCGCACCCTGAACCAGAGCCTCCGGGTACCTTTGGTTTGCAAGTTGAAGCTGGCGAACAGACTGCACACCAAATCGCAAACCAGTTCTTAGAAACCAAGCAGCTCATCTTGCACCCAGATCGGGCAATAGGCGTAGTCCAGGGTCCGAATTATTACAAGACAGGGGTTTTCAGGAGAGAATGTCATATTGATGGCGATTGTAGTCAACCAATTTTGCCGGAGTGGCAGGTACGGCAGCACTATGAAGTTCACAGACAAGAGGTTACTACGACTAAATTACCTCGACTATTAGAGGTGAAGGGTTTAGACCAAGGGCTACATGCAAGGAATTTAAGCTTAGACTTTGACATGGCACGATTAGATTTAGCTAGTCGGGAACAGCTTACAAATGACCGTGTAGACCTAGACGTTCAGGACGGCTACAGCTTTAATTACGAGCTAGTTACCCCTCGAACTATGGTCTTCTTAAACAAGGGTTAAAAGAGCTAGGCGTCTAGTGCTAGCTCTAGGTCTACAAGGCTATTATAGTTGTCTACTACCTAGTAATATATTGTTTCTATCAGTAGATAATATAACTTGTAGCTAGTTAATTAGCTAGAAATAAATCTAGAAGTAATTATTACTATAGTATTATCTTTTTATTAGAGAATAGTTAATCTAAGTGTTAGTCCTTAGTCTCACTTACTATCTAACTAATTTACTATCGCTATAAGGTTAGTAAGTATAGTAATATATAAACTTAGTATATTTTTTATATATATATTACTTAAAAAGTAAAGATACCTACTACCTACTACCTAGTAAGTAATTAATAACTAATTATAATACTATTTTCTATAAGTAAGACTAATAATTACTCTCTCTACTTAAAAAAGCTCACTTAAATTTACTTTAGCGTCTTAGGTTTAAGCTATATAATTATAATACTAATACCTTAAATATACCTATATATAAGTAGTTAAACTAGAAAGAGAGATATTCCTTAAACTCTCTAACTCTCTTTTATATAGGAAGAAGTAGTTTTAAAGACCATAGTCGAGCACGTGAATAATCACGTGATGTTTATCATGACGAGAAGACGGGATATCACTTTTATAATTATTAATAAATGTCTAGTGTAGATCCAAAGGTTGTTTATTACTATCTACTAAAGTATGTGTGTAGATACATGTTAAGCGAGACCTTAAGCGAAGCTTGGCGTCACATGACCTAAGTGCCTGAGCACCTACACTAGTATTTTAATGTTATAATTATCTCTTATCTAATTTATACTCTAGCGTATCCTTCTTATTTAGACTTAAGGTGTTATAGGTGTTAAAACCTATAATAATATACTACTAGTAGCTTAAAAGTCTCGCTTTGACTTAGAGTAATGTAATAGAAAATATACTAAGGTATAGTTAGTGTAGTAATATCAATATTTTTCTAGTGTTATTGGTGTAATAATTAATCAATTACTGTTAGGTTTTAGATGGCACGTGTAGGTATAAAAAGTATACTAATTTTATAAGCTCTAAAACAACATTATACACGAGTGTTAGGTACGCCTTCTTCTCGTAGACCTCTTCCTTATAAAGGAAGTAAGCAATTTCAGAGCGCAAGTTTTTTATGTACATTATTAGCTAAAAGAAGGCCGAAAAAAGTGTCAGACTAAGGCTATCTTGCTTTTCATCAAGCCATACCCTCTTGCAAAGCTGTGTGGAAATGGGATGATAGAGAAGCCTGTAAACAGATATATCCTCTTGAGACAACTGTGCAGATGGAAACATGAGGTCATGTATTTCCCAACGCCAAAACACCTTGCCATGCAGGAAACCACGAGCGCCAAATTGAAGAGGTTACCACCATGAGTGTCATTGTCGATCATTACCCACCACCAAGCTGAACACCTTCGATGTCAAGAGACCGAGAGATCATTAAATATCGTCTCGTTGTAATCCAAGTCATAACCTAGCTGCGACCTGGAGGAGGGGGTTGCTGATAGTTTTGACCACTTTGTCCTGGAGCCGCAGGCATACCAGGGAAGGCGAAACCAGGTGGGAGAGCAAACATGGGCATGCCGTTGGGTAGAGTTGGCATTGGGAAATTGGGCATCCCAGGCATACCTGAAAAGGCTGGTATGCCGCCGGACATTGGAAAAGAAGGGATGGCAGGCGAACCACCATTTGTCTTGTTCTTATCTCTTCGGTCATCGTCTCTTCGATCGTCACGGTCCACTGAACGGCGGAAGCGTGATCCATCATCGTCTTCGCGATCGCGACCTGATTTGGAGCCATTGTTACCGCCCCGGTCAGTCTGCATGCGTCGACTGATGGCTTTCGATGAAACACCTTGACCTATCTCGATATCAGGCTCCTCAACCACCATTCCTGACTCAATGGGTTTTCCGCCAGTGCCACCGTACTCGGCAGTTATCATCCACTTTCGATCAGCATCAGTGAGCTTGCTGATAGGGATGACACTAATTCCAGTCTGGTAGTCGCTACAATCTCGCGGCCCAAAACCGACACCCCATCTGGTTTGGTTGAACTAGACATACTGTTAATCTCAGAATTGCTGTGTGGGAGTTCTATACCTACTTGACGGATTTTTGACTGGGGATCTTTGTCCCTGTTATCACCCATGGCTTCCTTGGCGATAACAGCATCCTTGCGGCAAATCATCTTTACGAAGGCATGGCGCTTTTCTTTGTTGACAATACATGTCTGCACCTTTCCGTATCTGTCGAAGACGGTCCTCAATTCGCGTTCAGATGAGCTAGAGGCATTTATTAGTGACCGTGAGCTTGGGGCATCATGCGGATCCTAGGTTCCAAACTTACTTTACACCTCCAACGAACAAGGTTCGACTAAGCACTGTGACCGTTGTCAGCTCGTCCATGTCTTGAGCAGTCTCGGGCACTTACCTTTGATACTGCCTTTGGGGATGGTGGCATCGTATTCAATCCATTTTGGCCCGCCTCCATAGCCGTCGCGGCTTCTTGAGGGTGATGGGCTTCGGCCGCGGCGGCGTTGCGGACTGCGTTGGCGATATTCATTTCCGTGACCCCGACCTCCTCTACCTCCACGGTCATCATCGCGGCTACGATGATTTGGCGAGCCTCTCGTTCTGCCATAATCCAAGTTTGGGTCGTCGCGATGGCGAGAAGCGGGCGAGTTCAGAGCGTTGTGAGCGTTCCATCCGCGGGCGGGAGAGGGTGATCGAGAGCGGCGGCGGTAAGGAGGTGTTGATCTAAATGACTCGCGGTCGTGGAGGCCATTGCGGTCACGTGATTCGTCTACCCTGACGCCACGTCCACTAAGTACATTATGGCCGTTGTGCTCACTTGGAGGAGGGTACTGCGGAGGAGGAGGGGCAGACAATCCGCCCTGGCTACCCGCAGCTATGATTCCAGCAATCTGCTCAGCGTTCATGCCACGGTCCGCAAGCATCTTCACCAACATGGCAGTTCCCGAGTCGACACCTCCCGCTGGCGGCGGCATGCCAGGGAATGGGCTTGTTTGATTACTACCAGCGAACTGAGCACCATCACTTGGTCCTTGCGATGCAAAGGTGGCCGCCGGAGCTGGCACGTTTACAGGCTGAGGGAAAGGCGGGAAAGGGACACTCTGGTTCAAGGCTGCAGCTTGTTGGGCAGGATTATTCTGCGCATTTGATACATTGACTGAACTATTCTGACTCTGAGCATTGGGGACATTCGGAGGAGCAGAGCTGTTCTGGCGGGCAAGGTTGGCGAGAGCCTGCAAAATGGATGCAGTATTAGGCGCCGCTGTGGCAGGTGCTGGTGCGTTTGGCTGCTGCAAGCCCAACCTCATCTGGAGATCTGGAGGCGGCGACCCTTCAGGCGTCGTTGAGAGGTCTGTAGGAAGAGGAACAGCTATTAGAGTGCAATCAAAGTTGGCTTTGGAGCCGTAGAGGGTAGTCTTACGCTGCATCGAAGCACTCAACTTTTCCTTAAACGAGGTGAGCATCTGGAGCGGGAAGGTCTGACCTTTCTCCCAAATATCAACGAGTTTCTTGATTTTTTCCTAGAAGACAAAGTAGACGCGTAAGTTGAAGTTCATCAGGGCACCTTCATACACAGCGGCCATCATAGTCATAAGCAAACCGGGTGTAAAACCAGCGTATCGTCATGGGGCATCCCTGAACTGGAAACTTATTGGATTCAAGCATTGAGCTGAGCGTACCTTTTGGTTATCGGGGGCTGATTGTACGATGTCGTTCATGAGGACTGGGAGAAGCTCCTTTACTCTATTCACGCCAGCAGCATATGACCCGTCTAAAGCAGAACTGTTTATGGGTTGACCAGCGGCTTTGGCCTGCACCATCCATTCTCGAGTTACAGAGTCTACGACGTAAAGTACGCCAAGTTTATGTGTTCCAGGAGCTTTCTTGAAGTGGGTAAACAGCTTTTGAATGAGTACGGATTCGGACTGCGGGTGGAAGAGCAACTGTTAGCTTCATGGGCTCGATCTCTTGCGAATTGTCCATCGGCTTACCTGTACGTTTGCCTTGCAGAGGGCAGTGATGCTCTGGATGCGCGAGCCTGTTACACCCGGGGGCTTCAAGGACAGCATGGCCTGCAAGCCCGCCTCTAATTCTGCTACTGGAGAAGACATGACGAGGGCGAAGACGAAAAGTATGCGACCAGCAGGGCTTCAGCTCTATGTCTATCAACGCGATGCGCGGCGGCAGAAGCGGTCGATCCAGCTGATTGAGACTTGTGACTTGAGACTATTGCGCGCTTGCTTGCCAACCTGGGGTGTTCTTGATCGACGAAGAGGTATGTACGAAAGGAGCTACGAAGGCGAGAAGGATCTGATTTGATCTGATATGATGGGATGCTCTGGAGTCCCGAGCTGATGTGGTGCAATTTACGATCTGCGCCCGTCACAGAATGACGCTCGGAGCTGCGAAGAACTGCAGCAGGAGAGGCAGAGGGGGAAATACAAGGAACGGCTGGTAGCAAAGGATTATTAGTTATGGGAACTCCGTCTCACAGTAGAGAGCGAGATGGAGAGATGGAGGGAGAGGGCGAGCGAGCGCAAGAGTTGAACTTGTGATCTTGGATCTTGGATCTTGGTTCCTGGTTCTTGGTGTTGTCGAGAGCAAGAAGCGCAGAGGCTGCAGAAAGAGGAGACGTCGTGATCGGCATCGGCGGCGAAACGCGCGCTATGGTCACGTGCCTGGAATCAAGCAGCACTGGGAGCGGTATTCCGTACAGCTACCTCTCTCTACCAACATCCAATGACACACTAGATTTAAGATGCAGCCTTTGATGAGAATCTATGCACTCTTCCTACAGACGCTTCGAGAGTTTACATGGATGGTTCTCGAGACAAGAATTTAGGTGCAAAGTAGGCCTCAAACTTCGCTGTCTCACGTTCGTTTTCGTCAGCAGAGACATGTACATGTAAGATAGCTTACTGGATGTACTTGCTTACTACCGACCTCGCCCTGCCGCGTAACCTGGGCCTGGTGAGCGACTTGGGTCAACTGGACGCCCGCGCCCTCTCTTATCGTGCGAAAACCGGCGCCCTTTCGTACCTCTTTGGTCCTTGGGTGAGTTCACCGTCGCCCAGAGCGGAGAGGAAGTCCAGCGCAGTTTGTCGTCCGCGTCCTCGTCTGGTGCGGTGCAGAACGGTGCGAACTCTGTTGGATGATTCTCCTCCGTACCTAAGCTGCCTTGCATTGTTCAACAACTTCTCAATTCTGCCACTTTCTGCGGCCTGCCTTGCCCGCCATGATGTCAATTCCTCCTCTAGGTAATTCCCCCCTTCCAAAGCCCCCGTTTTGGTTGGTTGGGGCAAAGCCTGAGGTTCAACTTTTTGGCGTCCGAGCTTCGCCCGTGGCCCATTTCAAATTTCAGTTTCCCGCTTCTGCCCAAGCTGTACCTGCTTTGTACTTTATCTTCAATTCTTCAATCCCTCGTCCTCTTCATACCACCCTCCATCCAACATCACAATGGCATCTTCACTCCGTCTTGGGTCCTCGGCCTTCCGGTCATCGATAATCGCACCTAGCTTCCATGCCAGAACCGTAGCCTTCAATGGCCTGCGATGCTATTCCTCGAAGACACAGGTATGCCGCCGCTGCCGCCTTCTTCCTCTGCTCGCTCCCCCCCCCAGACCCAAACGCACATCTAGCTAAAGCGCCCTCCCAGACATTAAAAGAGCGCTTCGCCGAACAATTACCAGAGAAGGTTGAGCAGATCAAGAAGCTGCGCAAGTAAGCCCACGCATGCCTCGACTTCCACAGACCCCAGAGATTGATAGATATGCAGAGACTTCGGGTCCAAGGTCATCGGCGAGGTCACTCTCGACCAGGTGTACGGTGGTGCCCGTGGCATTAAGTCGCTGGTCTGGGAAGGATCCGTTCTTGATGCCGAGGAGGGTATTCGGTTCAGAGGAAAGACAATTCCAGAATGCCAGGAGCTTCTCCCAAAAGCCCCAGGTGGAAAGGAGCCCCTGCCAGAAGGTATCTTCACACGATTCTTGTGTCGCAACTGTTTGCTAATGCCTCCAAGGTCTCTTCTGGCTCCTCCTCACTGGTGAGGTTCCCAGCGAGCAGCAAGTTCGCGACCTTTCCGCAGACTGGGCCGCTCGCGCCGCAGTCCCCAAGTTCATTGAAGAGCTTATCGACCGTTGCCCAAGCGATCTCCACCCAATGGCACAACTGTCCCTCGCAGTCACCGCTCTCGAGCACGAGTCTGCGTTCGCAAAGGCATACGCCAAGGGCATGAAGAAGAGCGAATACTGGGGTCACACTTTCGAGGATTCCATGGACTTGATCGCCAAGCTCCCAACCATTGCCGCAAGAATCTACCAGAACGTCTTCAAGGGCGGCAAAGTCGCTGAGGTCCAGAAGGACAAGGATTACAGTTTCAACTTTGCCAACCAGCTCGGTTTCGGAGAGAACAAGGATTTCGTTGAGTTGATGAGACTGTACCTTACCATCCACACCGATCACGAGGGTGGTAACGTCAGTGCCCACACCACTCACTTGGTTGGAAGTGCTCTCAGCTCTCCCATGCTCTCTCTGGCCGCTGGTTTGAATGGTCTCGCTGGTCCTCTTCACGGTCTTGCCAACCAGGAAGTCCTTAACTGGCTCACCAAGATGAAGGCTTCGGTCGGTAACGACCTTAGCGACAAGGCTATCACTGATTACTTGTGGACCACCCTCAAGGCCGGCCAAGTCGTTCCTGGTTACGGTCACGCTGTTCTCCGCAAGACCGATCCTCGTTACATTGCCCAGCGAACATTTGCCGAGGTAAGACAGATCATCTGATATCTGATTTTTGTATACAATTGCTGATCTGCGTCTCCCTAGTCTCACCTTCCTGATGACCCAATGTTCAAGCTGGTCAGCCAAGTCTACAAGATCGCCCCAGGCGTTCTCACCGAGCACGGAAAGACCAAGGTTCGTAATTGCTTCTCTATTTGTCAACCTCGACCTCATCCATGTTTCTTCTGCTGTACCCCTCTACTTTGTATCGTCCTGGAGCAGGGAGCTTTGTTCCTGTTTGGTGTGAAGACTTGCTAGATCTTGTAATACTAACGGGCAAAATAGAACCCTTACCCCAACGTCGACGCCCACTCTGGTGTCCTACTTCAATACTACGGTTTGACCGAGGCGAACTACTACACGGTCCTCTTCGGCGTCTCCCGTGCTATTGGTGTTCTTCCTCAACTCATCATTGACCGTGCTGTTGGTGCTCCTATCGAGCGCCCTAAGTCTTTCTCGACCGAGAAGTGGGCTGAGATTGTCGGTTGCAAGTTCTAGATGCAAAAGTTTGGATTGTGTAATAATTTGGGACGGTTAGGTATACATGGGCCATTTGTAAGAAAAGGGATTGATAGACTGGGATTGGAGCAAACTAGCGCTGTCACTGTACTATATTCTCAGAGCGGTGCTTACTTTGAATCGATACCTGCCTACGTAGTACAATTTAACTGCCATGAACAAGCAAATGGTGCAGTGCAAGACCAACTTTACTGAGTGACATTGTCGGGACATTAGAGGTGGTAGGTAATCGGTACCTTGCTTCTTTCTGGCTGGCCGTCAGCGTCCAATTCCCTATCTACCTAGGTACCTATCGTAACTCGGTAAGAGGTACGGTACGGCATCGGTAGGGTCGATGGCAAAAGTAGGGGGATCACATGATATCCGGGGGTCGGCAAATTAGAAGTCAAAGTCAAAAGGTTGTGGTTGGCACTCCCAGAAAAAGTCGTTGGGGGCAGCGGCCGCCTCGTCCACGGTGGCCCGTGCCACGGTGTCACTCAACGGACTGTCAGCAGCAAAATGAGAAAGCATCGCAAGCTGGAAGCTGATTCAACAAAGCCTTGATTGTCTAGGCACACACACGGCTGAAACGAAGCTTACCTACGAAAGTATGTTCTTTGCAGGCAGGTCGAAAAGAGCGAGACGGAATAATAATATAAATGGTATCGAGGACCGTAGAAGAGATAAGCATCTGCGTCGTCAGCGCAAAGTCACAACAGAATATACTGGACATACAGGTCCATAAGCAAGTCTCTCGCGTGTTGAATGATCATCAGCAATCCAAGGACGCTACTTGGCTTGGGCTTGGGACCCCTAACGGCCCCACTAAACTCTGAGCTCGCAAGCACTCCAAGCACCCCCCCCCAGTCCGGTCATCTTCCCAGCCAGCTTAGCTTCCCCCAAAGTCAGAGTCCCAAGCTCCGAACCTAACGTACTTTCGTACTTTTGTACCTCCTACCGAAGCAACATCAACCCTCATCCTCATCTCATCTCATCTCACCTCAGCTCTCTTCTACCCAACCTCTCCTTCAACTTCAATTGTTGCAACCTCCCTTCCAGCCCCGACTTCTTCATTTTCTGCTTTCCATTCTTTGCGACGAAGCATCTGCAATTGCCTTGGTCAGGCCCAACACACCCTCGCATTCCCGCAAGCATGTCGTCCACTCCAGTCCCCGAGAAGAAGCCCGTCAAGTTCAGCAACTTGTTGCTTGGTGCAGGTCTCAACATGTTTGAAGGTCAGCAGCATATGCAACCTATTGATCGTGCCTATTAACACCACATGTAGTGACCACCTTGGGCCAGCCGCTGGAAGTCACAAAGACGACCATGGCTGCAAACAGAGGAGATTCTTTTGCCGGTGCTCTCGGCCGAATCTGGGGTAGAGGTGGTGTTTTTGGCTGTAAGTACTCTGTCCGCTTCTGCCCTGTTTCCTGCAGAGGTCATCGGAACTCCAGCTAATCGGCTCTCCTAAACCAACAGTCTACCAAGGTCTCATTCCCTGGGCCTGGATCGAAGCCTCCACGAAAGGTGCCGTCCTCCTCTTCGTCGCTTCCGAGGGAGAATACTATGCGCGAACCTTCGGCGCCGGAGATTTCACAGCTGGAATCTCAGGAGGTATACTGGGTGGACTCGCTCAAGCCTATGCCACCATGGGTTTCTGCACCTGCATGAAGACGGTGGAAATCACAAAGTCCAAGCTTGCAGCATCGGGCGTCAAGCCACCAGGTACCTTTGCAACCTTCATGGATATCTATCGCAAGGAGGGTATCAAGGGAATCAACAAAGGTGTCAATGCCGTTGCCATCAGGCAGATGACCAACTGGGGATCTCGATTTGGATTGAGTCGGTTGGCGGAGCAGGGAATTCGAAAGGTCACTGGTAAGACTGAGGGCGGCCAGTTGAACCCTTGGGAGAAAGTTCTTGCTTCCGGTTTGGGTGGTGGTCTGAGTGCCTGGAACCAGCCTATTGAGGTTATCCGGGTGGAGATGCAGAGCAAGACGGTTGATCCCAACAGACCTGCCAAGATGACGGTTGGAAATACGGCAAAGTATATCTACAGCAACAACGGTTTGAAGGGTCTGTATCGCGGCGTTGTTCCTAGAATTGGTTTGGGCGTTTGGCAAACCATCTGCATGGTTGCTTTTGGTGATATGTAAGTTCCCCTATCTTGATAACGACCTGGATTAGGTGCTGACGGGACTGCGATCTAGGGCAAAGGCTTATGTGGAGACCTTGACCGGTGAAAAGGTCACCGCTAAGCATTGATGGCGTTTAAGGTTTATGGTTCGGTCGGGGAATGATAGAGGGGCATGATTATGTTCATTGTATTGAAATGCATTTGCAAATAGACTTTATTTCTCTTGCGGAGAGACGTATAACTCTCTCCAGCGCTCAACAATGTCAAATTTTGTAATTTTGTAACCCGTCTTTTATAATATGTTTGTGATTGAAGTCGTTCAAAACTTGCATCATTTAACCAGGCCATGATTCCAGTATCTGTTTCGCCATATCTGCAAACGACACAGCTGTGGCTGCGATCTTGTTATTTTTGATAGAAAGCATTGCCCTTCGGTATTTATCCAAGGTGCGCATACATGACGGCCGCACGTACTGTACTTGGGACGAGACAGGAATCCAATGGTTCAAGTTAGTAAAACCCTTGCCAAGTTAGAAACCGGTTGAAGCAAGAGTTCATGAAGAAATGAGAGAAGCCATATCCTCGGCTTCATCATGTGTTGGATTGCTTGCGTCCTCCTCGACCGCTTTGACGTTCCAATAGACTTACAAGAAAATGAGAAGCAGCCAATCGTGTGTGGCTACACCTACTTTCCAAGTCAGTACTCTTAGTAATAGGTACCTAGTTTAGGTACTTCGTAGGTAGGTTGCTTAGGTACCTATAGGTTCTGTAAGCGACTCTTGAAGGAAGCACTCAATTGACTGGTCGGGCCATCTACGAAGTGCTTAAGGACTAGCGGAACGAGTGCTACGTACTATGGACGTCGACGTCCTCTAGGAATGGGGAGGAGGAGGAGGAGGAAGACGGGAGTGGAGTGTGATGATGGATTGTAATATACATACATGTATCAGTCATTGGGTACCTAGGTATGTTGAAGGCGTGGTGATGACGGTAATGGGGTTTTGGCTGTACTGTTCTAGGTATCATTTGGTCCTGTATTGGTCGGTAGGTACGGTACGAAAGTACCAAAATCGTCCCTCGTCGCTTTGGATTCTTGTCGCTCTGATGTGACAAAACTCGGAAATTCCTATCCTTGCGGTTTCTGTGTGGAGATGGAACGTATGTCCCGCGGCTCTATTTGTTCTTAATTGCGGCGGCATCGTACTCGACCAAAGATATTACTGTAGATGTTGTTTCTAAGTCGGTACAGCATTAACTCCATAAATGGGTGCTGTAAGAGAGCTTTCTGCCTGCTTGATTATGTGCATGGAATCACCTCGGGTTTGGGAGCATTCTGTGTGATTGACTCTGTGAAGCACAGAAATTGAAAAAATTGTATTCTATTGTCTATGACAATAATACAATAATGAACGATATAGAAATAAGGCATAACGAGGAACAGTCCTCAGCCTGTAGGTATTTTTTTACAGCGTGCTCTACACCTCGATCTTGGAATTGAAGATGTGGGAGTACGTTGTTGATATGCAGGGAACATGTCCTAGGTGTTTAAGTAAACTCGAGCCTTGCTGCTTGCCTCTCAACCATACTGGTACTATTGGCTCTTGAACAACAGTAGCAGAGCCCTCATGGTCACAACCTCGACATGCCTTTCACGCGAACCCCCAGCTCCTAGCCGGGTCATAGAGACTGTACATGCTTGGAGGTTTTAGCGCCGTTGCTGATATTCACCAGTGCCAATATCGAGAGCAGAAGCTGCGCCATACTCGTGCTGATCAGAAGCCAGCTACGCCGTGGGTAGGTAGATGTGAGAATAGAGGAATATCTTGCCTCAGGAAGAGCCTCGGTGTTGTGGATTTGCAACTAGGAGATTCCCCAGAAGACGAGGATATGGCGTTTGACAGGGCAGGGCACTTGCAGCAGTGTAGGTAGGTAGTAGGTATGCCGGGCTTCTGCAGATACAATACATGCCACCCAGAAGCGTAAAGTACCAAGTGAATGGACTGCTGCAGAAGTTGAAGAATGCAGTAACAATCGAAGTAAAACTCTATGAACATGGAACTGTTCATGCAGGTGATACCTACACAGTTGTACAGTATATCAACAGATCGAACAAACAAGGCTCTCCATCCTTGTGAAGGCATCAGATTGTTGTTTCTGGCTGCATCCAAATTCACAAAGCCCCCCAACCAGCAGCAACAAGAGCCAAAAGCAGAGCCAAAGCCAGTCTAGTGCCCGTTTTGGGTGCTGAGGCGAACAAGGCGATTCTGCCATTGGCTGGTTGTCTCTGAATTGCCTGGGCGCCTTGTTGAGTGCGTTGAGTGTTGTGACTTCCCAGAGATCGAATCGCACTTGCAAAACACAAAAGTCTTTCGCACCTACCTTCCTACCGCGACTCTTCACCATATCTTCCTCCTCTTCCCTCCCTCCTCACTGCCCCCTCTCCCTCTCTCCTCATATCCAACTCAACTCTTTCATACAATTCCTATTAGGACCTCAATTCCTACCTACACAGATCGTTTCCTTACTATCATCTCGCGTCGTTCCGCGCATTTTGTTCAGACTTATTGCAGCATCTAGCTGGTCTCTCCAACAAAACATTCAGCATGGCCAGCACCTTTGCTGGTGGTGGTGCCTCCACCAATGCCCCCGATCCTCTCAATACCAACATCGAGTCGGGCGACTTCAACGAGAAGCCTGCTGGCCCTGGCAAAGGTAGCTTCGATGCTGCTGCGCCAATCGGACGTGCCACCAACAAGAAGAACACCGACGACGAAGAACAGGATGAGGACATGGATGCTCTGATCGATGACCTCGAGTCTCAAGATGGCCACGAAGAAGAAGATGTAGCCGCAGGAGAAATCGCTACCCCAGGTGGTGGACTTGTCATCCCCGAGAGTCAACTTCAAACCGATACTCGCATTGGTCTTACCAAGCTTGAGGTCACTCAACGCCGTAAGAAGTATGGTTACAACCAAATGAAGGAAGAGAAAGAGAACTTGATCCTCAAGTTTCTTGGATACTTCATCGGCCCAATTCAATTCGTTATGGAGGTACGCGAGCTTTGCACTTCCCATCTCATCCCATCCCATCCTATTCCATGCATAACTCCGCTTGTTCTGCACACCATTGTCACGGTCTTAGTGGGTTGGCACCCAGTTGGGGTTGCTCAACTCAATGTAGACGGGGAATTTTGTTGCCCAGCTACAAAGCCTCATCCTACACCTGTTGGACTTTCGGCACCGCTGGGTCCTACTCTGGTGGTAGTCATTCCGAGTAACCTAAACTAACTCGACAATTCCATAGGCTGCTGCTGTTCTGGCTGCCGGTCTCGAGGACTGGGTCGACTTTGGTGTCATCTGCGCCCTTCTATTGCTCAACGCAACCGTCGGGTTCGTCCAAGAGTTCCAAGCTGGTTCCATCGTCGACGAACTCAAGAAAACTCTTGCTCTGAAGGCTGTTGTTCTCCGCGATGGTGAATTGGTTGAGATCGAAGCTAATATGGTTGTTCCTGGCGATATTCTTCAAATTGAAGAGGTAAGTCGCCTTTCTGCCGCATTGACTTGCGTATGCTTGCATGGGCTCTAACAACTGTTTTCAACAGGGTACTATCGTTCCTGCCGATGGTCGCATTGTTACTGAGGACTCTTATCTTCAGGTCGATCAGTCGGCTATTACTGGCGAGTCCCTTGCCGTCGAAAAGCACCACGGTGACACCTGCTTTGCTTCTTCTGGTGTCAAGCGTGGCGAGGCCTTTATGGTCATCACTGCCACTGGTGACAACACATACGTCGGTCGGGCCGCCGCTCTCGTTAACCAAGCCTCCGCTGGTACTGGCCATTTCACCGAAGTCCTCAACGGCATTGGTACGGTTCTCTTGGTCTTGGTTATCTTCACCCTCTTGGTTGTTTGGATTGCCTCCTTCTACCGCTCTAAACCAATTGTCAAGATCCTTGAGTACACTTTGGCCATCACCATTATTGGCGTTCCTGTCGGTTTACCTGCGGTTGTTACCACAACTATGGCGGTTGGAGCTGCATATCTTGCCAAGAAGCAGGCTATTGTCCAAAAGCTCTCTGCAATTGAATCTTTGGCTGGTGTCGAGATTCTTTGCTCAGACAAGACCGGTACCTTGACCAAGAACAAGCTCTCTCTCTCCGAGCCCTTCTGCGTTGAAGGTGTTGACCCCAATGATCTCATGCTGACTGGCTGTCTCGCTGCCACTCGCAAGAAGAAGGGCATCGATGCTATTGACAAGGCATTCCTAAAGGCACTTCGACTTTACCCACGTGCTAAGTCGGTTATCTCCAAGTACAAGGTCATCGAGTTCCACCCCTTTGACCCCGTCTCCAAGAAGGTCCAGGCTGTTGTCGAATCTCCCCAGGGTGAGCGCATCGTCTGTGTTAAGGGTGCCCCATTGTTCGTGTTAAAGACTGTCGCCGAAGACCATCCAGTTCCGGAACACATCGATAAGGCATATAAGGACAAGGTCAGCGAGTTTGCTAGTCGAGGATTCCGATCGCTTGGTGTCGCCCGTAAGCGTGGTGAAGGTCAATGGGAAATCCTTGGAATCATGCCCTGCTCAGACCCTCCTCGTCACGATACTGCCCGTACTATCAATGAAGCTAAGACTCTCGGTCTGAAGATCAAGATGTTGACCGGTGATGCCGTTGGCATTGCCCGTGAAACTTCCCGCCAACTCGGTCTCGGTACTAATGTCTACAATGCTGAGCGTCTTGGACTCGGTGGTGATGGAGATATGCCAGGTTCAGAGGTCTATGATTTTGTCGAGGCCGCCGATGGATTTGCTGAAGTCTTCCCACAACACAAGTACAACGTGGTTGAGATCCTTCAAAAGCGCGGTTATCTCGTTGCGATGACAGGCGACGGTGTTAATGACGCTCCATCTCTGAAGAGAGCTGATACCGGTATCGCCGTCGAGGGTGCTTCTGATGCTGCTCGTTCCGCTGCTGATATCGTCTTCTTGGCGCCCGGCCTTGGTGCTATCATCGATGCGCTTAAAACTTCTCGACAGATTTTCCATCGCATGTACGCGTACGTTGTCTACCGCATTGCCCTGTCCATCCACTTGGAGATCTTCCTCGGACTCTGGATCGCCATCCTCGATAGATCGCTCAACATTGAGTTGATTGTTTTCATTGCCATTTTTGCGGATGTTGCAACCTTGGCCATTGCCTATGACAACGCTCCTTTCTCAAAGGTCCCTGTTAAGTGGAACCTGCCAAAGCTTTGGGGTATGTCGATTCTTCTTGGCGTCGTCCTTGCAATTGGTAGTTGGATCACGCTCACTACCATGATCGCCCGTGGCGAGAATGGGGGTATTGTTCAGAACTTCGGTGTCCTCGACGAGGTTGTCTTCTTGGAGATCTGCCTTACTGAGAACTGGCTTATCTTCATCACCCGTGCCAATGGCCCATTCTGGTCATCTCTTCCTTCGTGGCAGTTGACTGGCGCCATACTGTTTGTTGATATCATCGCAACCCTTTTCACGATCTTTGGTTGGTTCGTTGGTGGACAGACTTCAATTGTTGCGGTTGTCCGTGTCTGGATCTTCTCGTTCGGCGTGTTCTGTATTATGGGTGGTGTCTACTATCTCCTTCAGGACAGCGTCGGCTTTGACAACTTCATGCATGGCAAGTCGCCAAAGAAAGACAAGAAGAGTCTTGAAGACTTTAGTAAGTGCTTGGCGTCGTGCCCCACGTTGAACAATCCCTGGGATTTATGAGCTAACCCGTCTGGTAGTTGTCACACTTAACCGTGTATCCACAAAGCACGAGAAGGACGTCTGAGGTTCCCCGCATAATCGCATCGTTTATGGGAGGTTCTAGCAAATCGCATTCATCAGATGTCGTTTTGATCATAGAATTATTAGAGATTGCGCAGTAGTAGATAGAGGCGAGTCTGGCGCATGTCTTCCGCTGTACCCTGGCTAGTTTGTAGCTCTCAATAAAAGCCTTTCACCCTCATGAGTTATTTAGGTAATCTAGGTCGATGACCGACCAGACCAATACGCTCTTGTACCTCCTTCTAGTAGACCAACTTCTTTGTATATTTTTGTTTTGTTTAATGATATGAGCTCCTGTTCATTTGCCATGATTTCATTTTACTATCACTATACAGTGTGGCCATACTAATCGTCGGCCTCGCCGACGATCATTGGGTTTGGTCAGGCACTAGGCAGCGAGATCTACTTTTAACTATTTTCTACCTATCCTTAACAGTCTTGTCATTAGCGACAGAGCATGATATGTGTACATAAATCCAACTGTACAACCATCATCATAGCAAGCGGTGGTAGTCTACAACATTGGCCTGAGGGGCTTCTCTTCTGACAACGCCTCCTCGTACATCCGATCAAGGTGTTCTCGGAATTTCTTTGCTGCTTGCGGTCTCTTGAGCTTCAAACTATTGTTGTTCATATTAGCTGGGGGTGGCCGTTTACATGAGAATGGCAAACTTACGTAGGAGTCAAAAGCTCGTTATCGATTGTGAAAGGGTCAATCTCCAATTGGCAAGCGCGGACTTTCTCCCAGCCGTTGAATTTGTTCTTCTTGCCAATCTTGTCCAGCTCCTTGATGACGGCTTTTCGCACCCTATCGTCCTTCGTAGCTGCTCGCACAGCCTCGATATCAGTAGGCTCGATCTTCTTCTTGAGAATCCCGCTAGCGAATGGGGCGAACGTTGCGGGGTCTACGCCAAAGATGGAAACGAGGAACGCCTGTGTGGAGTCTCCGTGAACAAAGGCCATGGTAAAAAGGCTGCAGTTGGCGAGGTAGACATTTTCGATTCTTTCGGGTGAGACATATTCTCCTTGCGCGAGCTTCAGGACATTCTTTACCCGGTCTACAATCTTGAAACGGCCGAGGCTGTCTATCTCTGCAATGTCACCGGTGTGGAACCAGCCGTCGGCATCAACCGCTTTGGCAGTTTCGGCCTCGTTCTTATAGTACTCCCGGAATCGGGTGTTGCCTCTCATGAGCAGCTCGCCGCGAGGGTTGGGAGAATCATTCACCAAGTATTCCATATCGGGTACAGATTGCAAGCAAGCTTCCATGGAGACGGAGACCGCACCGCAATTTCCAGATGAGTAGTCTCCTTTTAGCTGTGCAAGGGAGATGGCATAGGTTTCTGTCAGACCGTAGCCTTGGATGAATTCATTTCCAAAGGCTGCACGAAGGAATTGGTGAAGACTTGGGTCGATTGGAGCAGATCCACTAACCATGCCGCGGGCTCTTTGGAGACCAAATGCACTCGTAATCTTGGGTGTATAAATACGATCATAGATTGCATGCTTGTTGGTTGCTTGACCGGGTGGCAGCTTCATTGACGCAAGCTTGGAGTTGATAACATGGCGTCCTATTGCTCCCTTCACGCCTGGAGCATCAATAGTGTTAGCCTTGAGGACAGTGCCAAATCTGTTATATAGACGTGGCACAGAGTTAAATCCTGTAGGTCGCAGAAGCTTCAGATCATCGACAAGACCCAAGATATCGCCATGGAAGTATCCAATAGCACATCCGACGAATAGACATCCGTGTTCGGTTACTCGCTGGTAAATATGTGCAAGTGGTAAGTAAGAGCACAACACGTCACTGGGATAATTCTCAGTTGTGATGCGGGCGGTTGAAGCAGCTGCTACCGCATTTGCATGAGTGAGAACCACGCCTTTAGGGTTGCCGGTTGTTCCCGACGTATAGTTGATCGTGATGATGTCTTCTGGGCGAGGTGGATTCATTGGAGCCGATGGAGCAGCAGCGCCCATCGCTTCAACATCTCCAATGTAATGGATTGTAATTCCAGCATCTGCGGCTAAGGTGTTCAGGATTGCTTTTTTCGAGTTTCCGGGTTGTTCCCCGGCCTCGAGGGGATCGAGGCAAACGATAAGCTTGAGCGATGGGATCCGTGACGCAGAGGCAAGTTTGAGAAGAGTTGGGACATGGGGAAGAGATGTAACAACACAGGCCAGAGTTGCATGGTTGATAATGTATTCGGTAGTATCCGGGCCAAGAGTATCGTAGATGGAGACTGTGAATAGAGACTGAGACATGCAACCCAGATCTGGCAGACAAACTGGTTAGTTTCCTACTGCTGCTTTCGCATACTACAAGACCTACCAGTTATTTGCCATTCAGGCCTATTCTGACACCACAAACCGACACCGTATTTCGAGCTTTGGATTCCAGCATTCTTGTGGAGTTCGACGATCCCCACGCCGAAATTCCGTCTCCTCTCGGCTGTTTCTCCGTAAGTTATCCATTCAAATTTTCCAAAAGTCTTCGTGGCCGGATCCCACGGCCTGCTACCCAAACATCTCGCATTCGGCCTCCTCTTTGCAGAAGTCTCAAAGATATCGTGGGCTGTAAGGACCGCTGGGTCGATGGTTTGGAGCAAAGGTCCATTGACAAATCGCCAATGTCTGTACACGGCACTCCGACCATCACGCTCGCTGCCAGGGATCGGGAGGGAGTAGGCTGATCCTGGAGGAGGAGGAACCTGTAACGCGTGCGCATAGGCTTGCGGATCCTGGGGTTTTGGTGCCATGGTTTCCTGCTATTCTCGAACGCACTGGATCTGAGTGGCGATGTCAGCAAGATAGAGGGAATGCAGGACGAGGAAGTTTGGACTTACAATGGGAAGGGGAAGGGGGAGGGAGATGGAGACACAAGACAGCACTCTATTGCTACAAGGGATTTGAAGGATCTTGGAGAGCCGATAGAAATCTATGGTCTGCAGGTGCTGGGGAGGAGGACGAAGAAGAGGGGGGAGGACGAGGTCAAGAAAAGCTGGCGGTGGTCATGGGTCCCAGATTCCCAGATTCGGTGTGGACGAGTGAAGGAAGAAAGATGACTTGACCTGCCTTCATACGTAGTCGAGCTTTTGAGCCGAGGCATGACAGGGGCCGGAAACATTGTGTCGAAAGGGAACGTGCCTCCGAAAGACTAACCACAGAAAGCGACAACTATCCCGAAGGTACATCAGAATACATTGCATTTCCGTGGTGTGGAGTTTGGAAAACGACGTCTGCCTGTCACCTTGGTAACAATCAGTAGTACCTCATCTCTTGTTGAATAACCAACCTCTCCATCGCCGGTCAATGTAGTGCTGCGATACGAGTACAATACTCCCTACCTTACATAGGTAAGCTACATCACGATTCGCTTCGGCAGCTTCCATTCACATGCAAAGGAAATCTCCGAGAAAGTCAGTCAGACGTGCTTAATTCCCAACGACACTGAGAACCTCAATGCTCTTCATCATCAGATGGCAACAAAACGTATTACTGTTAACAGTCTGCTTCGTTGATTTTTTGCATCCTGCATTTATTTTTGTGGTAGATTGGTATATAGGATCTCCGTCTTTCTCCCGTAGTTGTACGCTTGTACCTGCGCCGAACAAACATAGATACACTGGCTAGAAAGGTATAAAGCCCTAACTAAACAACCAGTTTAGCCTCGGCCTCTGTATCTCCTTGTGCCTTGGCATTCTCCTGCTTTCCACCGCTGGTCTTGGCTGCCTCGGCTGCCTCAAAGGATTGCTGGAAGTCTTGAATGATATCGTCGATGTGTTCCGTACCAACAGAAATTCGAATGAGGTCCTAAGACGTATCAATGGTTGAGTTTAGGCAAGAAACTCCTGGATTCTCTTACCTCGGTCACGCCGGAAGCTGCCTTCTCCTCATCGTCCAACTGCTCGTGGGTGGTAGACCAGGGATGAATAGCAAGAGTTTTTGAGTCTCCAACATTGGCAAGGTTACTGATTAACTTAAAGCCATCAACCACCTGAGAGCCTGCAGCTCCACCACCCTTAACACCAAAGCTCAATACACCACCAAAGCCCCGCTTAAGGTATTTCTTAGCAAGCTCATGTGATTCGTGGTTCTCAAGCCCGGGGTAGGAGACCCAAGAGACCTGTGTGAAGTTCACCGTAGTCAGTCTACTTGTTCTAAAAATATCAAGAGTACTTCAAAAATGACCAGAAGTAATGAGCAATGAAAATTCAGAAGGGCAATTTTGCCCCGAGTTTTCACTTACATAAGGGCTCTTCTCCAACCACTTAGCAAGAGCAAGGGAGTTCTGCCCTTGGCGTTCAGCACGAAGACTCAAGGTCTCAATACCTTGAATCAACTGGAAAGCACCAAATGGGTTAAGTGCACTGCCTAAGTCACGGAGGATCTCCACTCGGAGCCGAATTGCGAAGGTGGTGGGTCCAAAGGTTTCCCAGAACTTCAGTCCGTGATATCCTGGGGACGGCTCAACCATCTCTGGAAATCGCTTGCCGTTCTTGCCCCAATCGAATTTTCCGGCATCAACAACTACTCCTCCGATTGTGGTACCATGGCCTCCAATCCACTTAGTTGCCGAGTGAACCACAATGTCTGCTCCAAAGTCAATTGGTCTACAGAAGTACCCCCCAGCACCGAATGTGTTGTCTACCTGAGCTACTTAGTAAGGATTTACAAAGAAGGGTTGGATTACTAACCACGAGTGGAACTCCATGTTCATGTGCTACCTTAGCAATAGCCTCGATGTCCGGAACATTGTATTTTGGATTGCCAATGCTCTCGATGTACACAGCCTTAGTGTTCTCATCAATTGCCGCCGCAAAGTCCTCTGCCTTGTCGCCTTTGATAAACTTGGTGTTTATACCCAGTCGTGGGAGGAAGACCTTCAATTGATTGTAGGTTCCTCCGTAGAGATTGGTTGTCGACACGATGTTGTCTCCGGCATGGGCCAAAGCTGCAAAAGCCATGAATTGAGCCGCTTGGCCAGATGAAGATGCTACTGCCGCCACTCCGCCTTCGAGTGCTGCCATGCGCTTCTCGAAGACACCATTGGTAGGCTGTTGGCCGAGTCGTTAGCCAACAAGTCTCCAAGCAAAGGTCACACAGAGACGGGATTCAATCACAGGATCAGGCCAGTGATCGGTATCATTTGTCGCTCCGGAGCGAGACTCCTTGGGCGTTGCTCACATTCCCTATGCGACTGTAAATGTTGCCGAACTCCTTCAGCCCAAACAATCTAGCTCCATGAGCGGAGTCATTGAATGAGTAGCTCTGCTCCAATTAGCTCCTGACGCCCATCCTGCGCTTGGTCAAAGACTACTGACAGTGGTAGCGTAGATTGGAACAGCCCTGGCATTTGTTGCTGGGTCTGGAGTCTGGCTTTGTGAACTGTCAGCCAGGGCTTGGGAGCAGGCTAACGTGGGTGCTGATAATAACATACCCAGCATGAAGCTGCAGAGTCTCGAAGTTCTTGCTCTCTTCGGCCATGGTTGAAGGAGACGAGGGGTTTGTATGAAAATCGCTGAGCTATATGAAGAAGAAGAAAAGCACCAGGACGGGGTTTGGGTCCGCTGAGTGTTGTTCTGGTCTTATCCTCGTCGATGGTGGGGTAAAATGAGTGCAGCACCGTAGCACGACATCCCATGTGATTGATTATGTCGGTAGCTACGTACTTTTGCTTCTGCCACTCGGCAGCATCAAGCTACGGGAGGGAGCAGCGAGAAGAAGATTTGTTTCTCCGGCAGTAAACATACTGCAACGCCCTTTCGTGTGGTCTGTCGATGACATCGAGGAGGCCAAATTCATCTTTGCCTTCGAAGGTCTCCTTTTCGACGGCATTGCATTGCATTGCCGAGGCTCTCTGCTGCATTCAGACAGCGAACCGGGGTGCAGTCTGGTCAAGAGATCCCAATGCAGGTACGCGCCAGAATACTTATACGCATCTGCATGGAAAGCCTCAACCTGCACGCACCGGGACGCGTAGACGTCGTGTAGAGTGGAAGCGCTCGACGATACGCACATCAACACGGCCATCCTGAACCTCGTGACGCGATGATTCTTGTGATCCACAGAAATAGAAACGCCAACGCCTGACACGTTTCGCATCGCCCAGAAAGCTTCGCCGAGGCCGATCTCACGCCTGGAGGAGGGATCTCAATACAATCCGCCGTCGCATCTCCTGTCGCTCGTGGTGCAGATGGCCTTTGTCCAGCAGAGACAAGAGGTCTGTCAAGCAGCGCCAAGTAACCTCCAAGACTGCAGAAACTTCCAAGACTTTTCGCAAGGACGGGCGAGTGCGCTGGTCTTAATATCTTCTTTCTCTCGATCCAACCATAGCTTGAGACTTCTTGTCTTCCATTGGCATGCGGCATCTTTGTTTCATTGCCAATCATCTCCCGCAGTGCTTGGGTAGCGCCAGCTCTGCTTCTCGCAGCGAACTGTCCCTTCGACAACAATGCGCCGTCACGCGTCCCGTTTGTAGCCAGTTTCAAAGTCGTCTGTTTCCCAGATGTCGCTTGGTCGCTTGGTCGCTTGGTCGGTCTCTCCAGCTGGAGGTGGCCCAGGTCGTGAATTCTGATTTGGATGCCCTCTTCAACTGACGGTGCAAGAGTGACTGAAGCCGTTCACCCATGCATCGTACAATGAACCCATCTCTGCGCACTTAAGGGATGATGACGCCTTGCCCAGCCATGCGCTCCATGTTGCTCCAGCGCCGGCTCCCTGTCGCTTAAATCGAGATGCATCCACGATGGCCCTGCGTCCATCACCCATCATCTGTGCGCTGTATTCTTCCTTGTCAACCACTGTTTCATTTTAATTTCAGAAAAATAACCTACACAACGGACCCCCCCCCAGAGATCATGCACGCCTCGATAGGGAATATCAAAGAGCACCCCCGCCGGGACATGGTCTGCGTCCTCACCATACTCCCGTAATTGCCATATCAGAGGGTCTGTGACTTCTCGTGTCTACTTCTTCTATCCAAGACTTCCTCCGCTTTTCCCCAAGAACTCTTAAAGCCTGTCTCCAGTTCCGTCTTTCACCATTGCCATTCGTACATTCATTCCACGCGCGCACCAGTTGCAGCAGCGACACTTACTCAACGTTCATCACCACACTTTTGACGATATCCAACTGTCACCTTTCGACCTCGATTCCAAATTCCCTAGATCTGAAGCGAGAGAAGAAGCTAAAATGGGTTTCGGGTTACTCCTTCCTCTGCGTATCGCTCAAGGCGTGTTCGCTATCGTTGTGTTCGGTCTCTCCACCTATGGTATGCTCACGAGATTTCTGTGATGACAGAGGGCTATGCTAACGGAACACTCAAGTTGCTCACTGGTACGATGTCGACACCTTAACCGCATCTCCTTCGCAGATCAACTTCCTGGTCTTCGTCCCTCTGTTCTCCTTCGTCGCCTTGGCCTACCTCGAGCTCACTCCCCGCTTCATGTCAAAGGCATCCCACCCATACGGCCACCTCGCATTCGAGGCTCTCAACACCCTCTTCTACTTCTCTGGCTTCATTGCTCTCTCTGCCTTCCTCGGCAAGCTTCTTTTCTGCCGTGGCTCCGTCTGTGCTGCTGCACGCGCTGATGCAGTCTTCGCTTCATTCAGCTTCATGCTCTGGGCCGGAACCACCACCATCCTCGCCTTGGAGATCTTCAAGGGAGGATTCAGGTCCCACTCCCGTGACATGAAGACAACCGCCGCTATGAAGGAGACTGTCAACCCAGACAACGTATAGCTATATGATCCGTTCGTACACCTAGACACTGGAGATAAAGTGAAGGGATAGTCGGAGGAACGGAGGGGCTTGGAAACGAACACGGAAACTTGCCATGAGAATGGAGGAGTCTGGATGGAGTAAGATTGGATAGAGGTGGAGGTTTCGATGGCCTTCGCCATTTGTGACACTTTGCTTCTTGTTATTTGCTTGGTATTGCATTTGGGGTGGACGACGGGGTCTCGTAGAAGGTTGGGAGCAGCAGGACTGCGGCGGCGTGCTCCACATAACCAACTGAGATACAGTAATGAATTGATGGAACATCATATTTTGAGGATCTGGGGCCTGTTTTCCATGTTCAACGACTGACGAATTTCTTTTTGCACTTGCACTAGAATGCATTATGTCCTTGGCAAAGAGGCAGGCACATCCAGTGAACGACAGGCGCTCTGACATATGAACTCGATGAGAAAGTTGATAAAATTATTCTGATAGAATTGACACTTGACAAGACATTGAAGTCCGACGGCTGCGACAGACGACAGCCCTCAACAACTTGATGCTTCTAGGCTTAGGAATTTCACTCTTTAGAAACATTAGAGAGCCTCCCGATAAGTCCTCATACTGTAAGAATATTTTAACCCGAATAGGGCCATAAATAGCGTTGTGGTGAAAAGAATGTGGTGTTTGGACTGCCAGCCGCTAAAAGTAAGGCACTGCACACCTCTCCTGCCAAGCCTCCAAGCTTTGGAGCCAAGCTCATGAACACCTTCACAACTAACCTACCTACCTTACATATTTACAACATATGTACCCCGTACCTCGTACCATCACTAAAAATGCGCCTCAACTCCTGCCTCCTAGGAGCTCTATCCCTCCCTATTGCCCTCGCTGCCGACATACTCGTCGGCCTTCCCTCCGCAGGCCCACCAGCCTACAATCCCTCCACGCTACCATCCTCCACAACTGCAACCCTAACAACACTCTCCTCGACGCACACTGCACCCCTACGAACCGACAATAGTTTCTCCTTCCAGAACATCTCGTCTGGCAGCTATCTGCTCGACGTGCACTGCAGTAGCCATGCCTTCGCACCTTTGCGCGTCGATGTCTCCGAGGGGGGAAGTGTAGAGGCTTGGGGAACGTTCAGAGGGAATGAGTGGGAGAATAAAGGAGAGGCTGTTGGTGTTAGAGATTTGGCGGGTGTAAAGACCTTGGATGTCAGGGTCTTGGGCGAGAAAGGGTACTACGTGGAGAGGAGTGGTTGTAAGTCTTTCTTGAAACCTCTTCAAGAGAATGAGAGTTCTCGTGCTAGGAAGCAAGCTGTGGAATGTAAGAGGAAACATTTGCTAATTCTGGCGACCATAGTCTCGCCCCTGAGTATTCTAAAGAATCCTATGATTCTGATTGCGGGAGTTAGTATGGTGCTTGTCTTTGGCATGCCATATCTGATGGAGAACAGTACGTTAATGCCCTTCAATTCCCACCCATTCCTGTTCATATCACTGACGACTGAATCTGCAGTGGACCCCGAAATGCGCGAAGAATTTGAAGCAAGACAAAAGACTTCCCCATTGACCGGAGGAGCAATCCACCAGAACCCCATGGCGAACTTCGATGCTGCGGCGTGGCTTGCTGGGTCAAAGAAGAGCGATTCTGCTGGCGAAGGAGAAAAGAGTGTCACCAGATAGAGAGGTTGTATTTGTGTGCAACAATTATAAGGATATCAATCATTTCGAACTGGTACCTGCCTTGTCTCTTCTGCACTTCGGCATCAAGGATGCTATGCAAGTAAAAGTAAATGCAGTCAAATGCAGATTCGTGAAAAATCCAGGGGACGAAGTTCTTCGATGTGGAAAGAAAGACCGTTCTTCTGTGGAGAATAAATGTGGTGCACATGAATAGTTTCAGATGATATTCATGACACTCTTAACTTACTGGGTTGATTTGAGCAACTCAACCTGCCACACCTTCCTTAGTAGTTATAGGCGGCAAAGGCAGTTGAACTGTAGAAGCTTCATAGTAACTCAACTGTACCCGGGCTTAGGCTTTCTCTGTACCACTTTTCCTTTGGAGAGGTCTCCTATCGTTCAAGCAAATGCTTTCATCTAAAGAGAAACAGCATTTATTGCTGAACTAGTAGGCAAATTCTATAATCCCAATGAGTTTAGTGGACAGCTTCATAATCACACTCGTCGTCTGATAATCAGCGTGGTGATAACAGTAGGAGGGGTAAGAACCATGGGTCTAGGGCTAGCTTCACGATTGAATGAACTTTAGTCCAGTAGGGATATATCTAGCAAGGACGCAAACAGTCTTACCATCCTCCTCCACTGGGTAGCGATATATTACGCCCTTGCTCATTAAATTGGTTGGTTGGCTATTACAAAAGACGCAAGAACTCAGCTCAGAGCATTAACAGGCATCCGCGAGAAAGATTTCTGTCAACTTGACACTTGTATTGCGCACGAAGCTGAAGAACAAGGCTTCGATTAATTCATACTTGTAATCACTATTACTGTCAAGTCTGGGAAGGATTCATCGCAGGCATAAAAAAGAGAGTCGTTTGGCTATGTTCCATCGTCCATCATACAGATCAACATCCGAATTCTTTTAGAAATCTCCACCTCCATCATCTCCACCAAAGTCTCCACCGCCATTGTCTTGTCCATTATCTATGAAAAAGTCAGCATTACGTCTCACGGAATCGAATCATCTATCTTACCATAACCTTGTTGGTATTCTTCTTGATCGTGATCGTCAATTGCATCTTCAATAAGCATGCCACCAACCAAGCCAGCACCAAGACCAAGCGCTGCTCCTCCCATTGCGCCCATGCCACCGGACTTCTGAGGTCGCTGCTGTTGATAGCCTCCACCGCCATATCCACCACCACCGTACCCACCACCATATCCTTGCTGTGGATATCCACCATACTGTTGTTGCGGAGGATAGCCGCCGTAGGGTTGTTGCTGGGGATAGCCGCCGTAGGGTTGCTGCTGTTGGTATCCACCACCGTAGCCGCCATGCTGTGGATATTGGTGCGAAGAACTTGAGCCCGAAGCCTTGCCTAACAGCTTGCCGAGGAATCCACCACCGCTCTTCTTTTGGTCTCGAGCTGGAAGATCTTGAGGATATGACATTGGTGTATTTTGGTAGCTTGACTGAGCGTTGCCACGAGTTCCAGAAACCCTGGCATCCTCCTCAGCTTGGAGTCTGGCTGCTAAGGCTGCGTCGGACTCGACACTGGGAGAGCCAGTGCCACGATTGGGTTCATAGGGATTCTTGGAATCTATGGGATGGCCAGGACCGCCTCCAGAATAACCTGGTGGTGGTCCTCCTGGAGGTCCAGCCTCGTTTGGCGGATAGACGGCTTCCGTTGGCTTGTCCCACTGTGACTTCTTGGTGTAGATGTTGACGTAGAACCTGTGGGGAGCTTGGATCAGCAACGGTGCTATATTCTATTCGCAGAAATGCATGTTTTGACCCACCATTCGTTGTATTGAGAATTCCACTGTGCCTTCCATCCTGGTGGGACCTGGGGATTGTACGTCAGTCAGATCTCTCGGAAGAACCGCGCGACATGCAAAGAGCATAGCTGTGCATGTGCTGCCAAGCGCCAAGATGTTGGGTAATGGAAGATCCTGCTTGCCTTGGGAGGTGGCTATTCAAGATGTTGCTGTCAGCATTGATTCTTCCAGAATGATTTAGGAAGACGACGACATGATGCGAGAGTAGCGAGGCACGTCTCGAGGGAAAGACTTGTCGCAACTCCCGAATCAATCTGGACTAGGATAGAAAGGAAACGGATTCACGAACTGGTCCTTCTGGAGCCGCAAAATCAGCCATCTTGGTTTATGTGTTCTCTGTTGTAGTTTGTAGGTAGAGGATGGTTACGGTTGGAAATGATGAGGTGGGGGTTTTAAGGTTGTTCCGCTTGGAGTGAGTGAATCCCGAGACGTCGTCAACTGTGGCGTTCAAACCATTGCACAGCCCGCTAATCAAGGCTGTGCTCGAAACATGAGCTGAAGTTGAGCAAGTCAGGCAGTCATTCCAGAAGAAGACGCTCTGCAGGCACTGTTTTCGGTCATCACGGGCTGTCATACTGTAGGCGGCGGCCAGTGGGGAACAAAAGGACTTGGTAATAGAAGTGTCAAACACACAACTACAGTATCAAGTCTCGCGAGTTCGATCGGAAGCTGCTTTGCCAACCTGTCCATTGGAAAATACAATAGCGCACAGATGTTCGACCGCCTCTTTCCGTTGGCCCTGGCAGTGGTTGGGCAGCACAGGCTCCGAGTCAAAGGCTTCTGAGTTTGCTGCGTTGAGCAACTCAAAACATTTCAATACTGTACTGTAACTGAGACCAAATGCCACTGCAAATGGCTACTTCTTAGCTATTCGTGTATGTGGACTTCGTGGGCGACTTTAATTTCTACAACGAGCACGCAAGCTCTTGTCTTCATGCTTTTCTGGATGTAGGACGGTATTTGGAGTTTACTAGAGGCCTGTCATCCATACTAGGCCTCACCTCAGAGATTTAGAGGTTCCCTTACTAGCTACTCGTACAATTCCAACCATGGCAGTTTCCGCAAACAACAATGCTCTTGGTGCAATCCAACGCCCATGTTTATAGCGCGCTTCCAAACTCCGTCCATGCAGCAGTTCAAAAATACTATACAGCAATATATATATATCACTTTCAACAACATCCACCACCCCAACCATTCGCTGCCTTTGCAGAGTCTCCACCTAATCGCACCTTGTTGTTCCCACCTGCCCTGGGACCTTTAACTCCTGATCTCCTGTCGTTGAGATCATATTTCCCAGCTTCAATATTCATGTAAATTCGTTCTGCCACCCTTCCGAAAGCCATCTCAACCCCCTCGCCACTCTTTGCACTTGTTTCCACATACTCCAGGACTCCATTCCGTTTCGCCCATTCTTCAGCTTCTTCTTTGGTAACCTCTCGCTTTTTCTCGTCTCCCGCTGCCAGATCACTCTTGTTTCCTACCAGCACGACCACAATATCAGACTCAGCAATTTGTCTGAGATCATTAAGCCAGTCCGTAACGTGCTCAAAGGTTGGCCGGCGTGAGATGTCGAAGACCAACAGAGCCCCAGAGGCACCCCGGAAATAACTCCTCGTAACGCTCTTATATGTTTCCTGGCCTGCAGTATCCCAAAGGCTCAGCTTCATGTGCTTCTGCTCTACCCTTTCCTCAACACGTCGTGGTTCTGGCAAACCTTCTGATATATCGGTCGCCGGGGGATCTCTCGAGACGCTTGGTTTGGGTTTGGGAGGTTGAGTGTTAGGGGGCCCCACAGGGACGATTCTCGATCCAAATTCCACACCAATTGTTACATCATGATGAGGACTAAATCTCCCTTCGCATAACCTGATCGTCAGAGATGATTTTCCAGTTCCACTATCCCCGATACAAACGAGCTTTGCGATATAGTCCCATGATAGAGCGGAGGAAGACATCAGCAGGACAGCTGAAAATAAGGCATGCGGCGCAAGTAAATGCGGTGACGGGTCGCAAGACAGTCGTCGCAAGGCGGGTTTCTGGATGAAATAATCAGGCGGCACTGGTCGAGGCGGTATTGCGATCAAGGTCAGGCGGAAATACTGAAGTACAATGGCAAGCTTGATTCTAAGAGCTTATTTCACAAGAGTCGCAGTCGTGCTTGTGCTGTCGTTAGAAAATATGTACGGCGTAAGGTACTACTTAACTGGAGCCAAATGGTGAGGCTAGCTCTTCGATGAACTCATTCGCTTCCACCGCCGCGCGCACTCGTGGCGTCATGTGGCTGGTGCTCGGAACAGAGCACATGAGAGCCGCCGCATCAGGTTGGCGATTGATTCGGGCTCTATTGTCTTCCATGTGCTTGACGTACCCGGCTTTCACAAGAACGGTACTTGTTGCTTTGGATGGTTTCCTGCCTTCATTATCTAGCCCTCGTTTGATATCAATGGGACTTTCGTACCCCCAAAGTCTTCGAGCACTGACTGACTGACTGACGCTCGCTCAGAATTAAACTAACTGGGGATGATAACGATAGCGGGCACAATACACACCGCTTCCATACTCGGTCGGTGTTGTTGTCGGTGAATCTAGGTATCGATCTGACTGACTACTCTCGTGTGTCCGTCTCGTCTCTGCTCGTACAACCAACCTGGACAACCTCTTTGGGACGTCGCAGCAACAAAGGCGACTCATACCGTGCGCCTCGTTTTAACTCTCGGCATTCTTTATCTTCTATCTTGAACATCCATCCCAACCACCTTATTTTGTAGGGTTCCCGACAGCATCGGAAGTGGAAGTTCATTGAAAGCACGACAACACACCTTATCAGTAACACACACACACACACGACCCTGCCCAGCGGGCTGCTTGAACTTCCTAGAGAGCCTCCGCTGTGCAGAGTGCGGAAGGGTCCACGATGTTTTCAGAATGTAAGATATGCGCCACAAAGAGTTCCTTTGTCCTCCGACTGACGTATCCCGCTTTACAGACGCCTCGCGGTTCCTGGCACAGTCTCAGTCCCGGTTTTCGAACTTCGTCCAACCTGATACTACTGAGACTCCTGCACGAAATCCGAATAATCGATATCGAAGATTGAACCAGCCTCTACAGAACAACACGAGGGGCTTTCCGCAACGGCAACTACAAGGAAATCCATATCAGTCGGGCTCCCATCTATCCAACTTCAACTTCGCATCTCGGTATTCGGCGGCTCCGGATGCCCCATTATTCCATAGTGCTTTGGACGAGTTCCGGGAGGAGGATGATGAGGAGGAACGAGAAAGGGAGACGGCCGATTTCTTCGCTCTTCAGCGATCTCGAAGGGTATTCGCTCCTAGTCGACTAGAGGAGAGTTCTGAGACGGATCGTGATGGAAGCAATGCCTCGTTGGCGGACAGCAAGGATGCAGATGGAAGAGCCACTGAAGATCGGGGCAGAGCCCGTGGTATCAAGAGCAGCTGGAATGGAGGAATACAGAGTATGAGAGGAAGAGGTCCACGTCCAGAGACTGTCGGAGAGGAAGTAGAAGAAGCCTGGAACGAGGAAGCAGATTTCCGACCAGTCAGCGAATCAAGTAGCAAGGGAAAGGGAAAGATGGTCGATGTTGGGCTTGAATCTACGATAGGGGACGACGATCCTCCCGATGACTTGGCATTTGAATCACACGAACCGGCCGCTTTCCAGAAATTCCGTTCAGGACCGAACCCAGGAGCAATCAGATTACCGACCGAATACAAGCGTGGCTCAAGGGAAAGAGATCTTGAAGCTGGTCTAAGTGATGACGTTCCACCCCCACCAAGTTCCGTTGATACAGTTCCTGCTACAGTGGCCGTCACCCTTGGAGAAGCACCACGGCATGACATATTCTGGGCCTCTCTGTACATCATCTGTCTCGGAGCACTGTTTGCAACCTTCTTCCTCATCTTCCTCCATACTTCAACGCCCGACAAAAACCTCGGGGATACGATCTATACTACATTGCACTCCTCCTTCCACCTCTTCGCAGTCGATACCTTAGTTTCCGTCATCGTATCACTCATATGGCTCGCTTCTTTAAGGTCTTTTGTCAGGCCACTGGTATATCTGATTCTACTCGCAGTACCGGTCATCCTCTTTTCCTTTTCACTATATCCGCTGGTTGCCAGCTACAGAGGCTCCTCGGGTGGTATGAGCTTGCAAGATAGGGCGATGCGCTGGTTGTCGATATTCCCTGCTATCTTTGCCTCGATATGGCTTTATACAATTTACAAGGGTCGCCAGTCATTGAATAAAGCAATCGGCATATTGGAATTCTCCTCAAGAATTCTTGCCGCCAACCCATCTCTCCTTGGATTGGGATTCGCTACTCTTGGGGCCGTGGTTGCTTGGACTTGGGTCTGGCTGGGGATGTTCACGAGGGTCTTCCTTGGCGGTCACATGTCCACTTCTGTGACCAAATTCATCATCGACGCAACAAGTTGGTGGTTAGGAGTGTACTTTGTGCTAATGTACATCTGGACGCTCTCGGTCATTGCAGGCGTTCAAAGAGCTACTACGGCAGCAACCGTATCACAGTGGTATTTCCACCGCAATGTCGTACCAGCGCCCACTTCAAGAGAGATTGTTGGGGCAGCGCTCAATCATTCCATGACTACCTTATTCGGAACTATCAGCTTGTCCACACTGCTGGCTCTGTTAATTCGTCTTCCTCTACTGGTTCTGCCACGTCGCTTAATAGGGGCAATAGCAATATTCGCTTACTCTCTGGTTCCAAGTCCTATTACAGCACTCACAAATCCACTTACTCTCACATATGCCGCAATTCATTCTCAGCCTCTACATACCTCAGCACGAGGCCTGAGTCAAATGACATTCTTGACACCACAAGCCCCTACCACCACCCTTACACCACGTTCCTTCTCCTCAAGAACACATGCCACCACACCACTTCTACCTTACCGCCTGGCCAAATTGTTACTTCATGCTACGAGGTTTATCATGGCGATGGCGCTTGGATTCGGTGGATGGGTTGCCACCGCTCGGCAATTGGCCATCGCCTTGCCTGAGGGCGTCGGCATTAGGGGAAGTGCATACGCCTATGTCGTCGGTCTGGTGGCGAGTTTTATCGGATGGGGAGTTCTGGGTGCTATGGAAGGGGTACTTAGCGGGATTGTTGATGCAAGTGTCGTGTGCTGGGGCAGTGAGAAAGGTATGGCTGGAGGAGGTGCCTACTGCCTGGAGGCTGGATATCTATTTGGCGACGGAAGAGAAGGACCATGATTGGCTAATTGAGCATGGTGAAGGAGTAGGAAACGGTAAGAGTCTAACAATAATATTTCCCCCAAAGAAATCTGTGTACAAAGTACGTGCTGCAAGAGTGACTAGATATACCTCGGAATTGAGGGTGCCTGTTAAACTCACTTGCTGGCGTTGGGACCGGATAGGGACAGTTCTTAGTTCCTTGCATATCCCTATGGATCGACTTGTACGTTTGGGCTACAAATGCAGAAGTTAATGCACATCCCAAACTTCACGACACAATTGCCCCTTCTCCAGTACCTCCAGCCAGCGACGATCCAAGGAATTGGAAGGAGCATACCCCAGAAAAAAACACTTGTGCAAAGTAGAGCATTGGCATGTAGGGCACAAACTAGGCTGCTACATTGCCTATGCTCTCGATTACGTGGCCTTGGGGATGGCGTAATTATTTTCTTACGTGTGCTTCGTACACCGGTACACCAGGTAAGTACATCTTACACTATTATATAATATGTGTTGCGACTAGAAGAGGCCGAAGGAGCCCTAAAGATGGACCTCGGATCCCTTTGTCGACATCTTGGCATCGACACAAGTTGGCAGCGGTTGAATCCGAAAGTCTTGTTTGCTTTCTTTGTTTGCAGAGGTACGTACGAAAGGACTTGGTTTGGAGTCAGGCGAAGCGACACAGGCGTGTCGGCAAATGCCTGCTCCCGGACGGCCAGTGGGTAACGAACGGATGCACCAATGATTTCCTCTGCATCACATCAAGAGAAGCTCAGATTCTACTGTACAGCAGCCCTGCATGAGCAAAATGCAAGGCTATTTATTTATTATATAGGACCCGGGGACCCCGGAATCGCAGCCGCCAGGCGGGTACGGTTGATCATGGGCGCATTCCTAGGGCGCATCTCTCAACATTTTCCCTTGGGATCTGACCATGGCAAGCAACTGGCAATTCCGCCATGTAGAGTAGCCAGTCCTGGTGGTTTCAACATCTATACGGCAAGCTTCGTCGTGACACAGCCAATGTTTGCGGCTGGTTGGAGTACAGGATACCGGTACAATCCTCACGGGACTGACTTGCTGGCAATGCGGAGCTTCGAGGGGCGACCTATGAAAGCCATGCGAAGTGCCACGCCTTTGCTGGGCAAGGTACCAGAGGCTCGCACAGCATGTCCCCTCAGCCTGTAAGCAGACTCTTGGGACGCCAAGCTCTGTGCTTGTCCTCACATCAGCTTGGCCTTGGACCGCTTCGCAAATGATCAATCCGTACATGAGGCCTTCTCTGGACTGCCTTCTTGGCCTGCAGACCTCCAGGTGCCAAGCTCTCTTGTGCGCCTTTTTATAGTAGCGTCTGTAGGTACATTTCCTTGTTCTGCTTTGGTGCGTTGCTGCCGCGGGCGATGCTGTCGTGCTGTCGTACTGTCGTCGACATCAAAGATCAGGGCTGTTGTTGACAGGCGTTGTGGCGGAGATGGAGAACATCAGCTCACCATGGACATGCATGTGCAGGAGCAAGCCCGAGCCAAAAGCCGTTGAGTCAAGAGTCAAGACCCAAGAGGCGTTGAGACACAGCGTACAGGACAGTCACCGTCACAGACAGTCGCCGTCACAGTTACACGCCGCCTCGAGCACAGTCCAGTTCCAGTCTCGCGTACGGTACGTCGTAGTAGGAGTCGTAGTACTAGGAGTACGGCGGACGGGACGCCGTTGTGCCCCTATCAATCACACGCTACGCCCAGAGGCGGAAGGCGCCAAGCGCACCATTTCGCGTGCAGGCCTTCTAGAAGTTTATTTGGAAGATTGGAGCTCCCGGTCAGTGAAGGCTGCAAGTATCGATCGTTCATTCAGTCGACATAGCGACATAGCGACATAGCGACATAGCGAGCTACCTGCGCATCTGTCCCACAGCAATTGTGCCGTGCTGACTCCTCAGTCGGTCCTCCTTCGCGCTGTTCTGTGCAGTCTACAAAGTACACTTCACCTACATTCCTCTCTCTCCCGCCCTTTGCCTTGGTTCGCGACCAACTGGTGCAAATAATACGACGGCGTGCGAGGCCTGACTAGCTGCTGCTGCACGCCGCTCGCGACTCGATCGCACACCCTGGTACCTTTCTGCACTTTCGGACCGTCCACCACCACCAACTGGCCCTGGGTCCAGGCAGACAGCCAATCACCGCGCATCCCAGACTCACTGATCAAGTTGTGACGCAGCGCCGGTCAAGATGCCCACGGCATCAATCTCCACCTCAGCAACCGGTCTCGGTGGGGGTCGAAGTGGTAAGTTGTTTGGACAAACACCTCATTTATCGTTCTGCAACTCATCCATCACGACAGTCCGATCCTCAGGTCAGCACTCAAAACTAGCCAAGAAAATAATGAACAGCAGCTATGAGGAGGCGCAAACCCCTGGACATGCTGCCAACAGGCCGGAGCACCTCTTGCAAATCACTTCGAATGCTGTGGCTGTGAGCGAACGCGACTTTGCAAATCACAGCATCAATTCGAACAATAACAATCACCAAACATCGTCACTTGCGCAAGCTCTGCAAACGGTCGGCATGAAGAACGAGAGTACAACAACGACAACAACAACAACAAATGGCGTTCCAAACAAGGCTCCGAGTGAATCGACTGGCAGCGCTCCGTCAACGGCTCCTGCAAGTCCTCGAATGTGAGTAACCGCTTCACTTCACTTTTTTTTTTGCGTCCTACCAGTCAGTCGCCCACAATCCTACTCCACTCAACTATGGATCGACTGAGAGATAGACAACCTCAAGGCAACAGCGTGTCTCTCAGCTTCGAATCACCTTCTTCCACCTCAATCTACTTTTGACCTCCAATCTACCTTCCACCCCCCTGTCACCTTTACCCTCGACTCCACGAACACCTCATTCTAACAGAGATATCAGGATGCCAATCAGGCAGAACTCAGGTTCCTCGACTCCTCGCACTCGTCCCCCAGCGACCACCCTCACAATTCCTGGCATGACGAGATCCTTGGTCTCCCCGGACGGTCGCATTGCGCAGCGAGATGTAGGTGCCAAGCTGGTCATCATCATGGTTGGATTGCCAGCCCGAGGCAAGTCATACATCACGAAGAAGATCCAGCGATATCTTTCCTGGCAGCAGCACAACACTCGTATCTTCAATGTTGGCAATAGGCGCCGTGTCGCTACAGGCACATCTTATGGTCCACCTAATCCTAAGGGTACGATGGATGCACCAACACAAGCAGCTCACATTCTACTCAATGGTGTTGATCCGACCCAGAAGAACGGGTCGTCAACAGGCAATACGCCACCAAAGATCTCTGCAAGCATCAAACTTCCACCCATCGAGCCCATGGACCAATCTGCGGGGTTCTTTGACCCGACCAACTCTAAAGCCTCCCAGATCCGAGAGCAGGTCGCTCTATCCACGTTGGATGAGCTCCTGAATTACTTGCTCGACCAAGGTGGTGCGGTAGGTATCTTGGATGCTACAAACAGTACCATCGAGCGACGCAAGCTTTTGTTCGATCGTATCAAGAAAAGAGAGCCCAAGCTCGGCATCCTTTTCATCGAGAGTGTCTGTGAGAACGCAGATGTGAGTGCTCAATCCATCCTGCTTTTGAGGAGAATGTTGCCTAATTCGATCGACAGCTGCTTGAGGCAAACATGCGCTTGAAGCTTTCAGGTCCTGACTACAAGGACAAGGACCCTGTCAAGTCGCTTGAAGACTTCAAGAAGCGCGTTGCTGCGTACGAGAGCGCTTACGTTCCTCTTGGAAAGTTTGAAGAAGACTCTGGTATGCAGTATATTCAGATGATCGATGTCGGCCGCAAAGTCATTCATTACCAGCTGAAAGGCTTCCTAACAGGAGGCATCGCTTCGTATTTGACTACGTTCAACCTTGCACCCCGCCAGATCTGGATTACGCGGCATGGCAAGTCAATCGATAATCAATTGGGCAAGCTGGGTGGCGACTCCGACCTGACTCCCACGGGCCGTGAGTATGGAAGGGTCTTATATAATTTTATCTCTCAGAAGAAGCACGAGTGGCTTATTGATCAGAAAAGTAAGATTCTGGCGTCAAGCTTCCCTCCACAACCAGGAGAGAACACCCCACCTTACCCTGAGGGTATGGGAGAGCTTGACGATAAGAACTTCTGCGTCTGGACCTCCATGTTGAAGCGGAGTATCGAGACTGCAGTGGACTTCCAGGACGACCCGGACTACGATGTCAAGAACTGGGAGATGCTGAATGAGCTCAACGCTGGAAGATTCGAGGGCATGACTTACGAGGAGATCGCTGACCAGTTCCCCGATCAATACGCCAAGCGCAGCGAGGACAAGTTGCATTACATCTACCCAGGAGTCGGCGGAGAAGGTTACTTGCAGGTCATCAGTCGACTTCGAGATATGGTCCGAGAGATTGAGCGCATTACTGACCATGTCCTCATCATTGGTCATCGGTCTGTTGCTCGCGTCCTCATGGCTTACTTTATGGACTTGACAAGAGATGACATTGCCCATCTCGATGTTCCTCTTGGAATGCTCTACTCCATTGAGCCAAAACCGTATGGTATTGAATTCCATGCCTACAAGTATGATGAAGATGCTCAGACCTTCGAAGAGCTTGCAGATTACAAGCCCCAGAAGGAGACCCAGAAGGGAAATTGATTTTACGATGCTGCTTTCACATTATGTAAAATATGGTTCACAGCTCATATAGGGCTATGGGAAGGAGTTTCGGTCGGTGGTTAAAGATGGGTGTACAACAGACAAACAAGGCGGAAGTTTCGTGGCTGTAACATTATTTGCTTTATAGGGAGGTTGCTTGTTACGAGATTCATGAGGGTTGGAGCAAGGAGTTATGGAAGACAAAGAAAGAGGGATTGGCAAAAGGCGTAAACACACGATACCAAGAAGGCTGGCGCACCCTACTCTAGATATAGCCCTTTTAAGACAAGAGCATAGACGACACATACAGCGCAATAATAATACAAGTTCGATTTAATGAAAGCCAAGTCCCCCATACACTGGCGCCGTCTTCTGCCCTGTACAGCAGAGCGCCGTCCTACTCCTGCTGCCCATCATGTTCTAGAGAAGAAGGGTACCTCGGGCGTGGTACAGGACTTGGATCACAGCACGACGTCTGACTTTTAGACTCTTGGTTTCAGCAATCCAACATGACGGGTATGGAGACCGTGACGACGACCAGGGCTGAAAAAGAGCCACTGGTAAATACGGTATGTCTGTAGAGCATCAGTGGGTGATAAACTTCCGTACCGTACCGCACCGCACGAAGTACAAGAGTACGGGGACGGGTAGCCCAGGACCAGGCGAACTACGACAAGGTTCAGCTCAACTGCAGCCGTGGCCGAGATGCGAGCATCCCAAAAATGATCAACGCATGCCTGCAATTAATGTGCATCCTGGGAAACCCACATCACTGCAGAAACCCACTGGTTTCCACCTCATGGATCACTTCTTCACACGTCTCATTCCAGTGCGCCCTTTGTCCTGACTGACCCCGCGGCCCTTCTCGCGAACCGCTCTCGTCGGACCTCAAAGACAGCCTTTGTCCCTCAGCCTCGTAGGTCTTTTTCGCCGCCGACTTGCTCCAGTTTTCCAACAACCCCTCTCTCTTGATCCTCGAATACTTCATGTTCCCATTAGCTAATACGGAATTCCTTGGAAGGCAGCATTGACTTGTGCTCAATTGTGGTATAAAGCAGTCCCTAGAAAGCCTTTCGGTCTGCAACCATCTCGGACCATATTCACTACGCTTCACCCGACTGTAGGCATACAACCACTCAGGGCCTACCGCAAGTCGCAGATTACGACCCAAATGTCTTCGAAGAAGCGCAAGATCAGCGAGGTGGGCGAAAAGGCTGTGAAGTACTATGCTGTAAGGGCCGGTCATCTACCTGGAGTCTACTCGACGTGGGCAGATTGCCAGGAACAGATTACAGGATTTCGGGGAGCCAATTGTAAGGACCCAATTCTACGCATCTGGCCTCATGCCTGACTTAAGCAAGAGCTAATTCCGGGGCCGAACACAGTCAAGTCCTTCCCCAGCAGAAGCGATGCCGAAAGGTATGCAGCTGGTCAACATGTAGACGATCCACCCTCATCAGCAAAGCCCGAGAAATTCTATGGGGTCGCTGTTGGAGCAGTACCTGGCGTATATCTGACTTGGGACGAAGCTGAGAAGCAGATCAAGAACATCAAGGGTCCAAAATATAAGAAGTTTGGTACACGAGAAGAGGCGGAGGATTTTGTCAAGAGTGGTGGGCAGGCAAAGCCTACATCGAAGAAGAAGAATCCTTTTGCGCAAGAAGAAGCGCGTGGTTCTGATGAACGTGCTCCGAGCTCAAAGAAGGCAAAGACAAGCTCAGAGCCTTCGACTCCATCTGTTTCCGCCCTGGATAGTAGCGGCACAGGAACAAGGGATAGAAAGAAGGGCGAAAGTAAGCTGGTGGTTTACACAGATGGAAGCAGTCTTGGCAATGGGAAGAAGGGAGCACAAGCTGGTGTGGGAGTCTATTTTGGCGATAATGACCCAAGGTCAATAACCCTCAACATTTGGCAGTGCTGTACTAACTAACTGCTTAGAAATGTATCCGAGCCTCTTCAAGGCGAGCCGCAAACCAACCAAAGAGCTGAGCTGACAGCCGTCTTACGAGCCTTGCAAATTTGCCCTGTGAACCGCGATGTGCTGATCATGACGGACAGTAATTACTCGATCAATTGCTGCTCGTTGTGGTACAAAAGTTGGCAAGCTAACAACTGGACCACCTCAACCGGTGGACAGGTAATGAACCAAGATCTGGTAGCAGATGTTCGAGTCTTGATCGATGAACGAGATACTCAGGGGACGAGGACTGAGTTTATGTGGATCAAAGGTCATTCAGACTACGCTGGGAACGAGGCTGCTGATAGACTTGCTGTTAGTGGCGCTAGGGCTGTTAACAGATAAAAGGTTCCGGTATGAGACCACACAGTAATATTAGCCTTATTTAGTTGAGCGAAGCTTGTCACAGCAAGTCCGGGTTTGATAGTATGGCCTAAGGTTAGGGTATCCTGCTTGACTTTAGAGATCTGGTCGGAGAAGAGGAGTTAATTAGGAGTTGTGAGATGGGATTCGCCAGTGTTAGCTTTGTATGATGTGATACCTCACTGTTGGATTTTCGCAGGTGGTTACTTTGCAGATTATACCCCCACAAACAGAAAAAAACTACGATCAGTACCTCATGAACACACCATATGAATTGACTTCACATGTCATCTGATGTATATTAGTTTTCCTCGGACGGCGGCTGTGAGGTGGGCGTCAATAGGCCAATCACGTGATCCGGTGCATGGGCAGTGCGCGATAAGCAATTTTCCATTTGCTCCAAATCAACAAACAAATAACCCTTCCCTCATCACACAAGTAACAGAGAGAACGCAGGTAGCACAAGAGCACTGTTTGCCAACAACTAGTTCTCGATTCTGATCTCCCACTTCAATCTACAGCGACAAACTGGCCGTCTCCTTGCCTCTGCATAGTTCAATCCGTACCTCTCCAGATGCAATAACATTCAACGAACCTGATCCTTTGAGTCCTCCTGCCCGTTCACGACCTCTATTAGCCTTACGTAGCAGTCAAGACGACACGGGCGTAACCTAATACTAAGTAACTGCACTATCATCAACCATCTTGCAAAGTTTCAGCAAGATGCCTACTCTTGCGGTTACCAACTTCAACATCGTCTGTTCGGTGCTCGGGGGCTTCATTACTCTGTTTGGTCTAGTCTCGTACTTATTCAAGGAGAAGTTTTATCTTTCCGAAGCTTGTTTGCTGCCACTAGAGTCCTGACTGTAAGAGATTCTCACTGACTCTGGACTATCATCAGTGATTTCTCTCGTTGCCGGCGTCATCTTCTCGCCACACGGCACGAACCTTGTAAAGCCTCTCGAATATGCTGGCTCCGAGGCAAATCTCGATGCTATCACGCTCTGCTTCAGCCGTCTTGTTCTCGGGGTACAGTTAGTTCTTGCTGGAGTACAGTTACCTAGCCGCTATCTTCAAAAAGAATGGAAGCCTCTTGCTCTTCTCTTAGGCCCGATTATGACCGCCATGTGGCTTGCAGGCAGTCTCATTATCTGGGGCATGGTTCCCAATCTCTCCTTCTTACATGCTTTGGCTATTGGTGCTTGTGTCACGCCCACAGATCCGGTACTTTCCAACAGTATTGTCAAGGGCAAGTTTGCAGATAGGAATGTCCCCAAAGATTTACAGAAGATCATCATTGCAGAGTCGGGAGCAAATGATGGACTTGGCTATCCCTTCCTGTTTCTCGCCCTGTACCTCATCAAGTACACAGACCAAGGAGGAGCAGGTCACATTGGTGGAGCCAGAACGGCAGTGGGACTCTGGTTTGGTGAGACCTGGGGCTACACTATACTGCTCAGTGTCATCTATGGTGCTACTGTTGGCTGGATTGCCAAGGAACTTCTTCACTGGGCCGAAGAGAGGAAGTTTGTTGATCGAGAAAGCTTCTTGGTCTTTGCTATCACACTGTCCTTGTTAGTCATGGGTACTTGTGGAATGATTGGCAGCGATGATGTCCTGGCCTGCTTCGTCGCTGGCAATGCTTTCACCTGGGATGACTGGTTTAGGCTCGAAACACTCGATGACTCTCTTCAGCCTACCATTGACATGCTGCTCAATCTATCAGTCTTCATGTGGTATGGCGCTATTGCTCCGTGGGCAAGCTTCGCCAATAATGATGTTATTCCAACCTGGCGCCTCGTCCTGCTTGGAATACTTGTTCTGATTCTCAGGTTTGTGACTTGTATTGTTTCGGATGTACCTATATACTAACTGTCTTAGACGTCTACCTATTGTTTTTGCTGCACGAAAGTTTATTCCTCAGATCGACGACAAACGGCAAGCAGTTTTCGTAGGCTTCTTTGGCCCCATTGGCGTTTCTGCTGTCTTTTACATTTACGTTAGCATTGAATTCCTAGAAACTATTACCGTGGATGGCGTACAAAGAGAGGATGCCAGAAAACTTGCAGAAACAATCAAAGTGGTGGTTTGGTTCTTGTCTATATGCAGCATTGCAAGTCCCTTAGACTTTGTTATAGAACGTTGACTAACAGCCAGCAGGTTGTTCATGGCTTGAGCATCCCACTTGGAAAGATTGGGTTCTTCCTCCCAAGAACACTATCCCGAGCCTTTACCTCGAATGGAACTGATAACACGCAGCCCTTCCGCGTTGCAGAACAGGTCAATGATCTACCTGGGACTTTGCGTGAACGTAGAACAAGACGATCAGCAAATCATTCTGGGGCCACGACGCCTGATCGCTCTCAATCAGCTTCGATCTCAACTCGTCCAATTTACAGGATTGGTGGTTCAGTGATTCAGGATCAGAATACTGAGAGTAGCACACCGCAACGCCCGTCAACTCCTCAAGCTGCTCCTGATAGGACCATTCGTTTCCCGGATGAGCAGGTTGTAGTAGTTATTGGGCGTGGATCAGACTCGTCGGAGCTTGCTCATCAGATGTGATAACATTTTGCGATATGAGTGGAGGGTCTGGTCGAATCAGCTGAAGACGAAGTCTTTGCTTAGCTGCTGAGGGAGAGGGGGGCGGTGGGTATGGAGATTGAAATATAGCGGGGATAGAGTGAGGTTTGGAGATATGGTTTGTAGATTGAGCACATGTGGGTTTAGTAGACTGGATTTTAGACAACATTTCGTAGACTGCTAATTTCTCGTTGTGGTGCATGCTGTTGTAAACTTAGCACATAATGAAATTTACCGCTCATTAAACTCTTAGGCTCAGTAGAGAAGTGCGAATAGTGGAGGTTATCCTACTCGGGATAGTATAGTTTCATGCCTTGCATACTTACCCTTACCATGCCCTCAAAAAGCTTGACCTAGGATTTGAACAATACGAAGTTGCGCTCCCTCACGGAACACCCTTCCCTTCCCTAGTTGCCTTCGCCATCTCACTCTGAGCCGTATCATCCGCATACCTCTGATAAATAGGCAAATAATGCTCCCTCTCCGACATCGTGTTGACAACGGAAGGTCTCTTCTCTATAGCATCCAACCACTTCTCCCACCTCGCCCAAATCTTGTCTTCCTTCTTCATCTCCTCCGAGACACCCAACCCACCTTTGAAATGATCGAAAACCCAGAGACGGACTGCCCATGGAGCAATGATGAGATCGATCATAGAAAGCTTTTTGCCTAGGAAGAAAGGTCCTTCTTCATCCATTTCTCGCGTGAATTCTTTGAGCTTGGACAGGAAGTCTTCGCGGACTGCGGCCAGGCCTGGGTCGTGTTCTGTCTTGGGTTGATATTGGAGGAATCGGTGGTATGAGGGGATGATGCGGGATGTCACAAAGTCGGTCCAGATTCTACTTCTTGCTTTCTCGTAGGCATCGCTAGGGAGTAGTTTTGGCGTGGCATCTGGGTATGCATCTTCGAGAAACTCGCAGACTACGGTACTTTCGTAGAGTGGCTTGTTGTTGTACTCGAGAGTGGGAACCAGGCCTCTGGGATTGAGCTTGAGGAGCGACTCGGGTTTGTGGTAGGGGTTTACTTCGATGTATTGGAAGGCGATATTCTTTTCTAGCAGGACCAATAGGACGCGCTGAACGAAGGGGCAAAACTGCAGAGGAAAATGAGTTCCGTGTATAACAACACTTTGACATGGGCGCCTAGCTTGGAAAATAAGATGGATATTAAATATATGATTTGGGGCAGGAGACTAAAACTTGGTGCTTTGTCCCTCTCAACCTGCTATTGCTTCTGCTAGTAGCAGTGAAAGGGTGGTCTATAAGACAGTCTGCACAAATCAAAGCAGCTCATTTATAAGAAGTCCGTCTCAATCGGCTACTGTACTTGGATAGGGTCGCTCAGTGGGTCTAGACATGTATGAATGGCACTGGCCTTTTCGATACTATGCATGTGAATGAAGGAATCATAAAGACCCAAACTTGATGTGACTCCATGGTAAGAAAATACGGTACGCACCCAGCCACTGTATAACTTCAACGGTGCTTCTTTTTCATGCTCATTAACCATCTTCTCTGCCGCACCCGTCGCGTGAGGGAACAGCTTGGAATCTGGATGATCCTGCATCGTGATAAACGTTACTTGCCCGAATGAAGATTAATCGTGCCGACCACCAAGAGAATGCACTGCAAATAGTTCTAATGGGAGGTAGCAAGAGGAAGAAACAAGAAGCAAGCTGCGGATTGATCATCAATATTCGATTAGTGTATATTCTTTTTGCGGGGAATCCTCGTGACGCCATCATCCTGCAGTACTCCAACTACGGTACGCTCGCGCAGAGAGTATCACCAGTGACAGAGGACTCGACGCCGACTTGCACGGCTAATAAGCGATGGTCATTGATTACCTCGCTATTGAAGATGAGGGAATATTCGCTGGCGCAAATGAAAATAGAAAAAGGTTACCGCCTTGCAAAAACTCGTCTTCTGGATGTGTGGCAGCGCGTGCACTGCCACTCAGCCACTGCTGAGACATTTGGGACCGTGGAGGGGCGTTGCGAGTTTGCGAACAAGAACAAGAGGGGCCGCTGTGCTTGGATCCAAACAACACAACCCAACCCAAAACAACATTAACCTTTTCTCTTCACACAACTTCACAAACACTTCTCCCGTACTCAATCAAACCCGCAACTTCATCAAAATGACAGGCCCCGCAACGTATGCAACTGCAGCTTCTTCTCACTCATGACAGTCTCCTACTGAGCTGACATCTTACACAGACCTGGCCAAGAAGGCCCCTCGTACGGACCTCCGCAACTCCCAGAGGGCTGGATCGCACAATGGGATGGACACAGTCGCAAATACTACTTTGTACAATTGTCCACGGGACAATCGACTTGGGACACTCCCACCCAGGCTGCTCCGACCGGCCCAACTCCCCAGGCAACCCCGCAAGGTGTTGATCATCCCCATGGGCTACCGCAGGATGCGCAAGGAGGCGAGAGCGATCGATCGCTTGGTGTGAGTGATTGGTGTGCTGCGAACGACTTTCGTGCGGAATGCTGATGTTGTGTGGTGTAGTCTTTTGCTATGAATCAGTTGCTCGGTAACAAGAAGCAGTCGGGTCAGAGCAGTGGAGTTATGGGACTTGCTAGCCAATTTCTCGGTGGTGGTGGTAGCAGTGGTGGCCACCAGGGCAGCACGAGCTCGGGTGCTTCGGGAATAGTTGGTGCTCTTGCGGGAAGTCTGCTTGGTGGTGGTAAGAAGCAGGACCATCAACAGGCAAACTACTCTGGATCACACAATCAACAGGGTCAAAGTGGAAGCAGCGGATTAATGGGCAGCCTGGGCGGAATGTTCGGCGGTCATTCAGGTTCCTCTCCTGTACGTGCAGTACCTTGTATTCTGGGAGACCCAGCTAACATCACTCTAGAGCAGCAACAATTACGGCTACTCAACAAATAATAACCATCAGGGAGGTTATTCCGGAGCTGCACCTCCAACCTCCTACCAACCAGGTGGCGCCGCGTCGTATAACGCATCGCCTGCCCAACACCAACAACCACAGTCCTACTCCCAGAATCAGCCTCAAACTCAACCATACAACGCTTCACAACCCTCATATGGCACGCCTTCAAACGCCCAACAACCAGCTTACGGTACTCCGCAACATTCGTATGACCCGCATTCAAATGCTCAACATGCTCAGCAGCCATCATATGGCTCAGGTCCTCAGCAACCACCTTACGGCGGTATCCATCACCAAGCTTCTTACGGGGCCGGACACCCACCACCACAGCACCAGGAATACCCGCCCCCTCCAAACTATGGAGGCCAACAACACTCGGGAAATCTCCAACAACCACAACACAATCATTTCCAGGGAATGCACAACGCCGAGCATTCCGGTGGATTGTATGGCAACGGTGGTCAACATCCTCCTCCACCACCCATGAACAGCCACCCTAACTACGGTGGTCAGCAACAGTGGTGATGCGGAGCATAATTTGACAAGCTAAATTGGTTGATTTGGGGATTGGGATCGGGTACTGGATGAGGGTTTTTTCTTCTCTAACTTAGATGGATACCAGCAGATGCATCGGTGTATGCTTCGCAGTCATAATTCACATATTGCGTGTCTTGAAACAAATTAACCAGAATGTGAGCAATGGGACAATGTAATAACCTTAAGCTTTCTTCTTCTCTTCCGGGCTACCTTCCATGGCAGTCTTCCTCACCCATCTTGCAATGTACTTTGACAAGAACCAGCTCATGATGGCGAGGACAACAATGTAGGCGACTGTGGGTACCAAAGACTGTGGAAGGATGTTAAGTAGGAAGGGATCCAATATGATATCGACATGCACTGGCGGGACATGCTCCATGAGCGTCTGGTTCATAGTATAGTAATCTGCAGCAGAATAGATTTGTAGTAGAAGAACAGACGATGCCTCATCAAAGATTTGTTTCTGGACAATTCGTTTCGGGTCTGGCTCGCTTTCTGGTTGACGGGGTTGGGAGTATTGCGCCAATGAAGTGACAAGCTCTGGTGTTTCGAATACCTTTTGAAGCTCATAGGTGTCGAGTCGGAAGGACGTGGGTTGCTTTGGATATTAGCTAGGATTCACAGCCGCAACAAACAGCAGACTCACTGTAGCAGCCCAGCAGATGCGCACTTCGTACCGTTGGCCTTCTTTCAGTCCTGATAGAATGTACCAAGACGATTGGCCATACTCGGAGATATTGGTAGGGAACTTGGCCTGTATGTGGGTTCTCAACGACAGCTGCAGCGGTGAGAGAGCTTCGAGCTGTAAGTCTTCCAGGGTCGGATGCTGTACCGGGATTTGCAGCGGGCTGGGACCAAGGAATATGGTTTTCTCAGTGTTGCCCAAGACACTGGATATCTGCAGGAAAAACAAGAGCGTTAGTCGTAGCATTCTGCCTTTGGCGACTTGATGGAGGTAGCTTTTGGTATGGTAAAGTAAAGAGAGAGGTAGGTTAGTACCTAGGTCAGGCCGGTCGTTGCGGTTCCTGTGTTAAGAACCTAAGAGGGCTTGCCTTGCGGGGATGCCTGGCTTCAGCGCGTTCATAAAATCACGCTAACACGCTAAGCGGCGACCCCTTCCCCTTTTGGTTTGTTTATGCACAAGGCAGCCGAGTTTCCCACTGCGCTAAAAGATATCAACCCCCTGTGCCTTCCCCCCCCCACCACATCAAAGTCTCACGACCTCTCTTGACCTCTTTACTTCCTCTCAACTTCTCTAAAGTTGTGTCAACCATCATTTGCTCCGATATCTCCACCTAATACCCTGACCAACTTCTTCCATAAGCAAACAACATCAACAACATCATGAGAGAAGTCATCAGCATCAACGGTAAGAATCTTTGACGCGATCTACACCGCTCCATCGCGTCCGCCTTCAATGTTGCTGCATGTCCTGTACTGACATGTTTGTGTCTTCTAGTCGGCCAAGCCGGTTGCCAAATCGCAAACTCTTGCTGGGAGGTGAGCTCCCACCCGATCACTTGAATCCTCTAGGTGAGGATAAGGGGTATATCTGGATTGACTAACAATGTCTGTTTTTCAATATAGCTCTACTGCCTTGAGCACGGTATTCAGGTATGCACATCCATTCCACAAACAACATGCGCAAGTCGCTGCGCCAAGAGAATTCTTATTGACGCGCTGTTGTCTTCTAGCCTGATGGATACTTGACCGAAGAGCGCAAAGCTGCCGACCCTGACCAGGGATTCAGCACTTTCTTCTCCGAGACTGGTAAGTTTGTTCGTGAAGGTGTACCTGTGTGAAAAGGCCCAACTGATAGGGTTGGAAACACAGGCCAAGGCAAATATGTTCCCCGAACCATCTACGCTGATCTCGAGCCCAACGTCGTTGATGAGGTCCGCACTGGTACCTACCGCGGCTTGTTCCATCCGGAGCTCATGATCACGGGAAAGGAGGATGCATCAAACAATTATGCTCGCGGTCATTACACTGTCGGGAAGGAATTGATTGATCAGGTTTTGGACAAAGTTCGCCGCGTTGCCGACAACTGCTCTGGTCTTCAGGGTTTCCTCGTATTCCACTCCTTCGGTGGTGGAACTGGCTCAGGTTTCGGTGCTCTCCTCATGGAGCGTCTGTCGGTTGACTATGGCAAGAAGGTCAAGTTGGAATTCTGCGTCTACCCTGCACCACAAACGGCTACCTCCGTCGTCGAGCCATACAACTCTATTCTCACCACCCACACTACTCTTGAGCACTCCGACTGTTCCTTCATGGTTGATAACGAGGCTATTTACGACATCTGCAGAAAGAACCTTGGTGTTGAGCGACCCAACTTTGAGAACTTGAACCGTCTCATTGCGCAAGGTATGGTGAATGCATGCATGTCTTCGTCTGGGGTCGCTAATTGAATACAGTTGTTTCTTCCATCACCGCCTCTCTCCGATTCGACGGTTCCCTCAACGTCGATCTTAACGAGTTCCAAACCAATTTGGTCCCATACCCACGTATCCATTTCCCTCTGGTCGCCTACGCCCCAGTTGTCTCCGCCGCTAAAGCATCCCACGAGGCCAACTCCGTCCAGGAGATCTCCATGTCTTGCTTCGAGCCCAACAACCAGATGGTTAAGTGCGACCCCCGCAATGGAAAGTACATGGCCACTTGCTTGTTGTACCGTGGTGATGTTGTTCCCAACGATGTTCACGCAGCCGTAGCGACTCTTAAGACAAAGCGTACCATCCAATTCGTTGATTGGTGCCCAACTGGTTTCAAGATCGGTATCTGCTACCAGCCACCCCAGATGGTCCCTAACGGTGACTTGGCTAAGGTCAACCGTGCCGTGTAAGTCATAATGCCATGTGAAATTGACCGAGTCACTAATTGGTTCTAGGTGCATGCTTTCCAACACAACTGCAATTGCTGATGCATGGTCCGCTCTTTCCCACAAGTTCGATCTTATGTACTCCAAGCGTGCTTTCGTGCACTGGTACGTTGGTGAGGGTATGGAGGAAGGTGAATTCTCCGAGGCCCGTGAGGATCTCGCAGCTTTGGAACGTGATTACGAGGAGGTTGCTACCGATTCCCTTGAGGGTGATGAGGGTGCCGAGGCTGAGTACTAGATTTCGTGCTTGCTGAGTTGCATGTTTATCTCTTTTTCGAGATTACATACTTAGAAGGCAAGATTTGGTGCTTAATTTAGCTACAAGTGCTCTTTCTGGAGTATTTGGAGCTCAGAGTATTCATGTTCTTTGGTGGACATGGAGCTGCATTTCCTATTCAATGCGAAATTATGGAGGGTGTTTTTTGAGCAGAATGATAAGCAGGCTTTTGTAATTCCAACAGTAGAGTGAAATAACATGTTTGTAATGATCCTGGTTTCGGTTCTCAAGGTTCCTGGTTGTTTTCATTCCATTTCCCATGGTCGCGGAGACACCTCTCCGTCGCCTTGGTACGGCCTTCGTGCGTGCTGAGGCTGTTGATCTACTGTCTCAGTTCGAAGTATGAGTAAGTTACTGTATTAGCTTAGAGTCAGGAGGGCAAGTGAAATAAAAGGATATTCATCCAGTAAATCCGAGAGGCTGCACGTTCGTCCCAATTGGTTCGTGGTGTATCCCAGCGGTCCAAAGCGGCTCCCGTGCGGATACGCTACAGTAGCAACAGCTTCCGGTCCAACGTTACCTTATACTGTCATCCATCTGCCATCGTAATCAGCCGTTCTTGATAGCTTTGGAGCTTTGTGTCTCTTCAACAGACGTTCCCCCAGCTTCTGTACCGAAATAATAACCACCCGCGCACTACACTTGGGACGGAGAAGCTTCAGAAGGTTCCCGCAGCGCAATGGCGGACGACCCTAGTAAGTGCTTATTTAAATTTCCATGTTAACGCCTATGAGTTGCTGGTTTGAAGTAGGCGCATACTGTGAATCAGAGGCCTAGATGAAGGAGCGCATAGGTATCAGAGGCTGACTATATTCGCAGAGACGCCGAGTCTTAATCTCACGCCCGAAGAGAAGCGCGTATTCGGCCAGCTGTTTCGACAAGCAGATACGGAGAATATCGGCGTAGTTACGGGGGAGGTTGCAGTCAAGTTCTTCGAAAACACAAGGCTTAATCCAAATGTGTTAGGAGAAGTGAGTCTTTCCCCGCCCTGCCCAATACCCAAACATTGGGGGCGAAGAAGCATGCTAATCTCTACTCTCATCTAGATATGGCAAATCGCAGACACTGAAAATCGAGGACTGCTCACGCCCGCGGGCTTTGGTATAGTGCTAAGGTTGATTGGACATTACCAGGCTGGACGAAACCCTACACCCGAGCTTGCGCTACGTCCTGGCCCTCTCCCCAAGTTCGATGGAGGTCCAGGTGGTCCTAACACAACAATCCAACCTCCTCCGGGGCCCCCTCCAAGTGTCTTACAACCCCAATCGAGTGGATCTGGACCTATTCGAGTTCCACCGTTGACGCCGGATAAGGTCAACCAGTATGCGGGTCTCTTCGAGAAATCCGGTGCAGTTAACGGGGTTCTTCCTGGAGAGCAAGCAAAACAGATCTTCGAACGTGCTGGACTGCCAAACGAGATACTGGGGAGAATATGGATGTTGTCAGATACGGAAGGGCGGGGAGCTCTAGTGATCACTGAGTTTGTCATTGCAATGCATTTGCTTGCGTCGTTCAAATCAGGTGCTATGAGGAGCTTGCCAAACGTTCTTCCTGCTGGTCTTTTTGAGGCCGCTGCTCGGCGAACGCCCAGTCGACAGGGCTCTGGTGCAAATGCGATGTCTGCCATTCCAAGACAGTTCAGCGGGGTTTCTGGCGGCCGTGCTGCAAGCCCGCTAAGTCGATCAGCATACGGGCCACCTCAGCAACAGATTCCTCAAGGTACGGGTATGGGCAACGACTGGGCTATCACTCTAGGTGACAAAGCAAAGTTCGATAGCATTTTCGCCACGCAAGATACGAGCAACAAGGGCTATATCACAGGTGAGGAGGCTGTAGGGTTTTTCAGCGAATCAAAACTACCGGAGGAAGCTCTCGCTCAAATTTGGGACCTCGCGGATATCAACTCTACAGGCCAATTAACCAGAGATGAGTTTGCGGTTGCTATGTATCTCATTCGGCAACAGCGTGGAAGACGTGATGGACGGGACTCACTACCGGCTACTCTGCCTCCTAACTTGATTCCACCAAGCATGCGAGGTCAAGTCAGAGCTGCATCTGTTCAAATGACACCGGCATTCGATAATCCTGCACCTGCTTTGCCAAAGTCAGCTGCCGACGATTTGTTTGGTCTGGATGCGTTATCATCACCTCCCGCCCCTGCTACACAAGTACCTCAATCTACGGGAGGATCTGGATCATTCCATCCCCATCAAATGAACACAGATCCGTTTGGCAGTGGATCTCCCTTGTCCCCGTCATCGCCAGTCCATCATTCTCCTCAACAATCATCTATGTTCAAGCCATTTGCCCCGTCCTCTTCGTTCGGCCAAAGTTTGACGTACAATGCTACTGGCGGGTCCAACAGCTCCAATAGTCAATTTCCTCAAAGGGGTTTAAAACCACAAGCTTCTGCTTCTGAAGACCTGCTAGGTGACAATGACCCAGAGATCAGCAAAAAACTCACAAGTGAGACTACTGAGCTTGCAAATTTGTCAAACCAAGTGGGAACTCTCACAAACCAGATGCAGGAGGTGCAAGGACAGCGAGCTACAACCCAGAATGAATTGACTCAGGCCAATTCTCAAAAGCGTGAGTTTGAGATTCGACTTGCTCAGCTCCGATCACATTATGAGCAGGAAGCAAAGGATGTTAAAAGTTTGCAAGAACGGCTTGCAGCGTCTCGAAACGAGACCAAGAAATTACAGACAGAGATTGCTATGATCGAGGCTACGTACCAGGACCTTCAAAATAAACACCAAGAAACCGTCACTGCATTACAGGCAGACCAACAGGAGAATGCCAACTTGAAGGAACGTATGAGAGTTGTCAATGCCGAAATCACTCAGCTGAGGCCGTCCCTCGAGAAACTGAGGTCAGATGCTCGCCAACAGAAAGGTCTGGTCGCCATTAACAAGAAGCAGCTAGCGACCAATGAGCAGGAGCGAGACAAGCTCAAGACCGAAGCTGGTGAGCTAACGAAGAGTATTGAAGAAGATACTCAGACGCTTGCAAACGCTTCGCGAGCAGCTCCGATTGCAAGCCCCGCTCTTTCAACTGCAAGTGCGAACAACCCATTCTTCCGGAGACAAGGTAGCACATCCGAGATGTCCAATTCACCATACACTTCCCCTCCTGTCCCCCAGAAGCAGCCGGAGCGTTCCTTTGAGGATGTCTTTGGTCCATCTTTTGGCGCTGCGGCAGCTACCCATGAAAGTGCACCACCAGCTACCTCTTTTAGATCAGAAGCAGCTTCATCTCCCGCTCCAAGCTCAACAAGAGATATATCAGGAGCCAGCGTACCACCTCCTCCTCCAGAGTCGAGACAGATAAGTTCCAGCTTTCTGCCTTTCACAGCAGGGCATGATGAGTCCACGAGTACCTCAAGACAGGTTTCGGCACCCAACAGCAGGTTTGGAGAGGGTTCTACCGGTGCTGATACTCCAACTGGCTACACTGGCACAACACCCACGGGCTCATCTGTAGCAGGTCATGTAGAAGAACCGAGAGGAGCATCCCCTGAAATTGATCGCAACTCTACCGCGTCTCCAGCTGCCAGCGAGTCTCGAGCTGTTCCTACTAGTCAAGATTCCATCCCTGGAGCGTTCCCTGGAGACGCTAACTCGCACCTCATGGCGACACCCACGGGCGGAAGCAATTTTAGTGAACAAGCAACTGGTGACCCCTTTGCGATGAGCAAAGAGCCTGTACGTTCTGGAACTGCCAAAGATGACTTTGATGCTGCTTTTGCTGGGTTTGGAGGCGCTGCGAAGAAGCAGGAACCTGCTGCTACTGGGACTTCATCAAATGACGGCTCAGCATCTGGCGCACCTACTGGTTTCAGCAAAGAGTTTCCCCCAATAGCAGAGTTAGAACATGATGATGATAGTGATAGCGCCAGCGAAGGTGGTGGATTTGATGATGACTTCACATCTGCTTCCCCTGGTCACACTCGAAAGGTCAGCTCACCCAATGTACTAACCTTCCCACAACAGGCACCTGGAGGGGCAAGCGATAGCACAAACAATGGCACAAGTGAATTTCTATCAGCTCGGCCAGGTACCGCAACAGCGGCATCTGCAACTAGCGTAGGAAGCGATCCTCCTACGCCTGGAGCTCAGGCATCACCACCAGCTTACGATAAGACCGTGCCGCCGGGTGACGAGGCTCACGCAGATCTAAACCAGTATTCTGGTCTAATCCCCAAGCGCGAAGATCCTACATCACCACCGCCAGCAGACCATGCTATAACTTCACCTGAGGCGACTCAAACACCATTTGTAGCTCCTCAAGTTTCCGCACAGCCCGTGCCACCTGCCAAAGTACCGTTCGATGATGACTTCGACAACGAATTTGACGACCTCGAAGATGCTAAAGAAGGTGACCTTGATGACGACTTCGCAAACGTCTCCGTTCACGATCGGTCAGGAATGGACGATTTCAATGCTGTATTCGATAGTCCTGCCGTGCCACCAAAGGGTACATCTCAAAACGACGATTTTGGAAGCGGCAATAGTGGCTTTGGAGATTTTACTCAGTCACCTCACCCCCTCCAACAACAGCCAACAACTTCATCAGCTATCAACGATAACAACGACTGGGATGCTATCTTTGCAGGTCTTGACCAGCCAGCTACTGAGGCTACTGAGGCTACTCCAGAGGCTACTCCGGCAAGCAACGGCACGGGTTTGGATGCACCTGGTACTGAGAGACCACAACTTGGCAGAGCCCTCACAGAAGCTGGTGAGCACGATGATCCAATTTTGAAGAACCTTACGGGGATGGGTTATGCAAGGACGGAGGCTCTAGCGGCTCTAGAGAAGTACGATTATAATTTGGAAAGGGTAAGTTCCTCCATTTGTGGCCTGCCCATGCCCTGCTAACATCTCAAAGGCTGCAAATTACCTTGCTAGTCAGTCGTGAGCATGATGGGGAGGATGAGGAATTTGTGTTTTATCGGGTGGTTGAGAACGTGCATAGTTAAGCGCCTGTCAATAATTTGTCCTTGACAGCTAAGGAGCAAGCATAGCGTTCGTTAATGACAGAATTCGAAGAACCTTTCCAATTTACAATGCGTGTTAGACTTGTCCCCTAACAAACCTACAGGAGTGACGATGCCACAGTCCACCGAACTACTTCTAATTAGTGCCAAACTCTCTGCCCATAACGTATTAGTACCACCAAAAGTCCTCTTCCTTTACACGACAACAACATATAATCATACATTCGAAGCACGTTGAATAGTGGCTACAGTCAAGATGGGACAATCACACTCACAGCGGCACAATACACTTACCTCACATGCTCCTCCACCGTACGAAGCACCGGCCTCGAAACGCCCGGGAACCAACGACAAAGCGTCTCCTCCGACGATCCAAGCAACCGATGTACCTCAATGGCTCTGGACGAACGAACAATGCTGCCAATTGATAACCGAGGTTTTGATCCATTACTGTGGGAAGGAAAGTCAGCAAGCCAGAGCGCTTGCAGAGAAGGCGATGTGTGGTGGGTTTGGACCGAGGCTCTTTCATAACAGTTGCGCTGCTTGGGTGGATCTCTTAGGATTAGGACCTGGAGGTTCTATAGGTTGTTTGATCTTTGCTCAACGCAGGGAGAAAGGTGCTTTACCACAGGGTGTGACTTTCCCGCACCATAATATAAAGAGTTGATGGGTTGTGATATATGGTTGCGGCTGTGGGAGCTGGAAAATTTGGGTATTAGGAGAATGCTGAAACGTGCGAACTAGCTAAGCAATAACTCAAGACCTTGCTCCTCTCCTCTATACAAAATCATCACTCTTTGCTCGAAGGTAGTCAGCTAGGTGTTGGCTATGAACCCGGAATTGATATGTGGCCTCAATCCTAGAATTTAGAACTACTATCTCACATCCCGCTTGACTTCTTGAGATTCTGATTGGCTGGAAATCAACTGCTTGTTGGCATTATCCTTCCAACTTGCCCTTATTCTCAAGCCTAGACTTGCCAGTAATAATAATGCAGCATCACCGGGACCGGATTAATCCTACAGACAGACAAGCTAGCGCGTCATAGTGCAATCGCGATTCAACAAAGTATATAATGCTGGCGATGGCTCTGACTAGTACCAACAAATGCCCTCAGGGCCAAGAGGCGGTTGCTGTACTACCATGCTTCATATGTGTCATTTCCCAATGGCCTGCGTAGCCATATGCACTAACAAGAGAAATGATGGTGTGTGGGGTTCTTTCCAAAACAAAAAAGCACCGAGTCAAAGGTTGTGACGAGCTACTGTACAACCACATTTCACATATGCTTTACAACATTTTCTACAGACTCCAAAATCAGATCATCTTACCCAAACATCTCAACCACAACGATAGCACTATGGGAGCAAATGATGACTGCAAAGATGGAAGTCACGAAGGGCCGCAAAAGACAACGGAACAAGGAGAAAGAGAGGCCAGAAAAACAAAGGTCACAAGAGAAGACAAAAGTCAATACAGAACGACCCGCAGCAAAGTCACAGCAAACTGGCCGAGCCCACCTCCTCAACATCCCCCTAGAGATCCTCCACCGCATCCTCGCCTGGAGTAAATACCTGACCCCAATAATCATCCTCCAATCCCCCCACACCTACCACAACCACTTCAGATCCCTCGGAAGCACCTGCGTGCAACTACGGAGGGAGGTCTGGAGGTTCCTAGAGCCAGAGAAGATCAAGGAGGAAGATTCCAACCGCGCCTTACTCAACGACACGAGATTCGGGTTTGGCAGGAGGAGGATGAGGCAACGACTTTGCAAGTTCGATGGACGGCTGCAAAAAGCAGAAGCAAGCGACGAGGACGACAGGATCAGAACCAAGGAAGAGGCTTTCCTCAGCACATCTGACATGGAATTCAATAAGAAGATCGGCCACTTCGACCCGAAAACAACAGCATTTTACTTCAAGTACGACAAGAACAGCGGCAACGAAGCGCAAAGAGAAAAGATCTTCAGTAGCTTCATCGACCCAGACGACCTCCTAGACTTCGCCCGAGACTTCATCATCGAGGCCCCCATCGAGAGACTCTGCAAAGAGCTATGGAGCCGTCACGAACAGAAATGGCTCCGACACGGATTCCTCGAATTCCACCACTTCCGCTCACTATCCTCGCTCTGCATAATCATCCATCACACGCCTATTACCGAAGCCCAGCTTTCTATGAGACTCGAGATACTCAACCGCTTACTCGAGTGCCTGTACGAACGCTTTCTCAGAATTCAGTTCCCGCGTGACATGACACCACCGCGTGATTATCTTATGATGACCGGTACGGACCTGGTTACCATTGGGACTGAGCACAATTTGTCGAGGTTTAGGATTCCTAAGATTCGCGTTCTTGAGAAGGGGGTTTGTAAGGGTATGCTTCCACGTATATTGAGGTATCGCCTTGTTAATCACCTGTACTTTGATGAGAAGGGTGGTGCACACTTGATTTCGATGAATGTTTATTAAGTAGGAAGGTCATCTTTATCGCAGGTCTGAGGGTTGGACCTTGATGACACCTGCAAAATATGGCTGATATGGGTTCGGACTTTGATAGCCCGTGATGATCGCACAACCATTGGCAACGCGGTTTGGGCTCAGGTCTCAGGATACTTCGTGAGAGGTGTTTGGTGCTTTCAAGGGATTACTCTAAATTGGACACTAGATCTGCCTGCAACTGTGTTCCATCTGAGCTGTTGGTTCTGGTTGTAGATCTCTTACTTTTTGCATATTCTTTAATGCGTGGTGATTTGCTGATATGGGGATTTCAATGACATACGATGGAGTTGCCAACAGATATCCAAGCTCGACTTCAGTTACCAACAGCATCCCGTCAGTATTATTCTAATTTTGCTGATAAATAACAAATATACACGAGTAAAGAATTGATTCGCAGATCTAAAAGGAACACCCCGTGGAGAGCCCTAAACATTTTCCATATCCAAGCAGCCAGCATGAACCACAACAGATAAACAGCACATTCTATGCAATCTTTCTCAAAAGAATTACAAGCTAGTTGCTAGAATCCTCCCACTCTAGATAATGGATATCTAAACCAAGCCCAACCACTTCAAAGCTTTCTTGCTATTCGCAGGCCTCATCCTACCTCCCTTCCCATCTGTCATACCACGAGTGACTGGGAGTGCGTAGCCTGTCACATTCTTCCGGCCATATGCAGTCTTTCCAGGAATGATGCCTGCGCGGCCAAGCACCATGCGATCATATGCATCATCATCGCTATCTTCCTCTCCGATATAGAAATTCGCCCAGTCATTCTCGCTTTGTCGTTCCCGCGCCAAGGTTGTCATTTTAGCTGAGCGAATTGATGAAGCATGGCACTCTTGAGCTTGGAGACGGGCTTGACGGCCGTGTACATTAGTTTCACCCCGTGGCTTCGTTTGCTTTTGCTGGGCCTTGCTGGGAGTTTCGTAGCGGTCTCTGCCGTAAGGGCTTGAAAGATAGGACTTGGGCGTATGGGGAGGCGTCTTGAGACAATCGATTTTGGAGAGTGGTGACGGTGAGCCGACGTTTATAGTGGTTGGGTTGTGTATTGTTACCTTGGTAGCGACTGGTCGTTCTGGTTCGGGATTATAGAAAGAGTCGGTTTCAATGAGAGATTTCCAGATACCAGAGAGGAAATTTGTGATTTCACTGTCAGATGCAGTGCTTGGTAGTAGATAGTTGGCCTTAGAGAATGATATGGATGACAGTGATTTCATATGTTTCATATAAATGTTCCGTGAAAGTATTGTCGATGAGTCAGATCCATGAGATGACAGGGCACCACTTGTTGGTATTTGGGGACGTCGTCTGGAAAACGAAGGCGGGTCACTGGCCAGACTATCGATGATTGCGGCCACTTTGAAGAAGGATGACCCAATGAGTTCTCGGAGGGCGAGGATGATCGGTAGCTGAGTTGAAGAATAGTGGAGAATTAGGAAGCGGGTTTGAGTATTGGTTACAAGGTATGCCTCTAGGTGTGGAATAATTAGTGTGGCGAGGAGAGTTGGGTCAAACAATGGGTCGTTGGTAACCTGTGAGCTAAATTGGTGAGCTTCAAATGCTTGCATGGCAGTTGCAATGAGATATCTGAACATACTTTAGCCACTGGGATAGTCAAATGATGTTTATGATATAAATACCTTAAATCTAATCTCCCACTTCTGCTGATACCACTCTTCTTTGCACCCAGCTTCTCGATCTGCCCCGCCATCTCAGCAGAGAAATTATTGTTGACACCTCTCTCACACCCAAAGGCAAGGATCTGGTCTACCGTTCGACCTTCGTTTCCTGCACTGGCAATGTCAAATCTGAAAACGGGTTTCCAAAGTCTATCTGACTCGGGGTTCATGGCGTAATAATGCTGGCTATACCCCTGAACTCCTGTTGGAAGGAATCTTTTTAAAATTGATCGAAGTGAGTTTTGGATATCGATGGCAGTGTCTGAGTTGGCTGGGAATTCGTGGAACTTATGAGATGGTCCATGAGAAGAAGGCGGAGGTGTTGTGGCCGGGGTTGGTGGCGTCTTCGTCTCACGAGCAACCGATTTCAACTTGCGTTTTGAAAGTTTGGATGGCTTGGGCCGCGAGGGAAAGGTATCATCGACTAAAGAAGTCTTATAAGGATCAAAGACATGACGCCTGGCATAGCCTTCATCATCTGTCTCGGCAGCACTTTGAGACTCAAAATATCGCGACCCTGAGCAAGCGCTATTTGTCGACTGCAAAGAAACTGTTGAGGGGGAGGAGGCGATTGAAGAGTTGCCATTCTTGCAAGAGCGCATGACCGACTCAAATATCTCGTCCTCACTATTATCAGCGAAGTAGATGATGAGATCCTCGAAAACAGTAAATACAGCTTCATAAACCTCTGTTTCTACAGTCTCCAGAGCTCCAGCTGCAGGCTCGACCCAGAACGCATCGCTTCCACGGTCTACAAAGATACGCGGAGATGGTGATCTAGATCTGACGGATGATGCTACTGTCTGTGTTCGTCTTATGGTGGTCTGACATGCACGCATAAACGTCGTCCTCGGCAGCGTATCGAATTTTGATCGGGATGCTCTTCTTTGTATTCTGCCGCTGAGGGTAACTGGTCGCCCGCCCAGGAAGTTCATGGAGCAGCGATGTCGCAGGCCTCGCAGTGTAAGATCAGACTCGTAGACTTGTGAATGGCTTGGGTTACACCTGTCAACAGAAGTCGCTCTCTTAACACTTTCCGCTGAAGAACTGATCGACTGGACATCAACAAGGCAAGCCTCGCCAAATACGACGTTTGGGGGCGTTTCCGCGACAGAATCAGCTCCCGCTTCTACACAATCTTCATAGATTATAAGTGATGGAGTGATGGACGGTTTCTTAGAATGTTTGGGACGGCCAATCCGTGGGACGAATGAATAGCGTTTCTGATCAGCTGGCAAAGTGACTACAGACCTCACTATTGTGTCGCCGTTGGCACTTGTGAAAACGTCCTCGCAAATTTCCGGAACCGGCTGTTCGGCTTCAACGTATTCTTCGGGGTGATGCTGAGGAGGAGCCTCGATAGTCTGCTGTCGCATAACGTCTACTTCAGCAGATGCTTCTTCGGCTTCTGAAGATTGCAAGGCCGCAGTTGCTCGGTCTAAGGAATCTGCTGCCTTCATGGCCAATGTAGTGGGATCCTCGCTCCATTCTCCTACCTTCTCCTCGTCATGGATATGTTCGGGAGCCTCTCCCTCTACGAGTTCGTGGGTTGGCTTGTCCTCTTTCATTAAACCTGCCAATCCCCCTTTTATAATGTCGTTAAACACTGCCTCAGCCTCTCCAACCTGGCCATTGGTAACCTTTTCGCATATCCTAGATATGCATGTTGCCTGAGCACTGACGGTGCCACCGTTCATGAAAACCAATCTGGGGTGTGCGGGGGTTGATTGCTGGAGGAAGGACTGTGCTATTTCTTTCCGCTTCTTGCAAGCTTCGAGCACATCTCGGACAAACACTCGAGGATTGAAGGCCAGGTCTTTGGACGCCGCTGGAAGATCTTCCAGGATAGAAGGTATAACCAGGATCTTCGATGACGGTGGTAGAAGTCGTATTTGTGTTGTGATAATTTCGGTGTTCCCTTCTAAAGCCACTAGCTTCCCTAATTGTTGCTCCAATGCGGAAGTCTTGCAAGGCATGATTGGCAGCGGTCGTATCTGTAAAGTGAAAGACGTCTTGTGCAAAATAGAGAATGAAGAATGAAGAATGAAGAATGAAGAATGAATGGAACTCGAGCCTGCGAGCGTAGGATCAACTACTCGGACATGCAGAGAACGAGTCGAGATAAAGAGACGAGTAAGTCAGATTGGGGTGGTTGCTGGATTGATTGCCACAAACACCAAGCAGTGTTGGAGGCGGGTGTTTCCTCTCGACGAGAAATCTGCAAGAGGGGAAGAAGCAACGACGGAGAAGATTGAGGGACTAAGTGACAAGCACAAAGGAACACCCCATGGGTATACATCATTAGTATTGGATCTGGATCTGCTCCAACATTACTGCCTTGGCTTGTCGACGCCAACATGGACAAGCATGACGGTAAACAGCATGACCCCGGCTGATGAGGAGTAGCACAGAGTAGGAGGCTTCGTGAAGAGTGGAACAAGAGGTGGCGAGGGCTGAGGAGGAGGTGCAGCGTAGGTCAGGTAGACACAGTAGTAGTGGTAGTAGTAGTAGTAGTAGTAGTAGTAGTAGTAGTAGTAGTAGTAGTAGTAGCAGGATGCTCATGTTGCAGACGACAAACCCCGGCCTGAGGATGGCAGCCACGGGCGGCGCACAAATCAAGCCATGCGTTCGTTGGTTGCTTGTCCGACCGAGGAATAGGTTGTACTGGTCCCGATCGGATAGCGGCGCTATGTGGAATTGGGAAACATGAAGATGCTCGGAATCTGGTAAGAGGGGAAGATGGTCTTGTTTCTCTACGTCGGTGTGCACTGCTAATACATTCGGCGGGCGCGTGGATCCTCGAGAGGGAGTATCAATGCCGGCGCCAAAGGGGATGCGAGGCGTCGCTTACAGTAGCGGAAAGATGGAGTCGTTCAGTCTTATGCCACTATATTCTTCGATAACTGTCTCCTGGCTGGTGCTACTCGAAAGGGCTGGCGCCAGGGCTAGACGCCGGCGACTTTTCAGCCTCGATATGGGAATGCTTGAAGAATCAAGAGGGAGCGCTAGGTGATACCTAGGTATGTACGAGAGTACCTCATCTTCGAGCCAAACCTAATCTGGCCTTGAATCCCAATGGAAGAATTGGTGGAGATCTCTCGTGTTGGACCGACGAGAAGAACAGGACAGGGCCATTCTGGTGGCATCATGCAAGCATGGTCGAGCATATAGTAGTCCAGCAGATACATCATCAATGGAGAGATATGTACCTGAAGAGCACATTAACAAAGGCAGGCAGGTTGAACCCCTTTTTCTTGTCTGAAATGTCGTCGTTGCCATCAGTCTGTGCGCCACAAACGACAAAAACGCCTCCAAGATCTCCAGCATCATTCACGTCGATCCCTCCCTCTCCCAGCTTGACGAACATTGTGGCATTACTCCGTACAGGAGATCCTTGTCTTTTTTGCGTTGCCTCGGAGTCTCTAGTAGATTCGGGGTTATCAGCACGTCCTGAAGGGTCATAGCAGGGTCCAGGACAGTATAACACAGATCAGTCTGATGCTAGTTCTACCGTACCGTACGCTATTAAGCCCAAGGGACGTCACCCGTATCTTCAACAAAGGGCATTCCCAGAAAAGGGGGCAAAGTTGATCACATAGATCTAGTCTGTAGAAGCAAAGGTCCTAGGCGAATCGTGGCTGTATGTTGGTCATTTCTCGGCTTCTCAACCCAAACCGAAAACTCCATTGAGGACATCTAGGCAAGAAAACGAGAAAAAAACGAGATGGCGACCTACATACACCATACATGCAGGAGGAACTCGAGAATGCACATGCTCGACGCAGCACTGCGACTACTGCTGCAGATCCGAAATGACCATGTGTAATATTTTCGCATCGAAATGTTCCCAGCCCACTTTCTTCACCACCTACCTACGACTACCGTATCTATGCAGCATAACAGAAACAAGTATGTATCCCGTTCCACACTCGAACATCAGACCGCCATTTTCCAAGCCAAGCAGTGTAACTGAAGCGAAAATGGGTAATCCGAGTCATCACACAACTTATCGGGGTTCTGGAGAGGGATACTACCGAACCTAGATCGAGACGTTGGGACCCGTACAGAGACGCAATACCATGGTAACAGTTCCTGGGAGGAACCCGAATATTTAGCCGGCTATGGTAACTACCGAAGCCACGCTACACAACTAACTACACAAGGTACCTACGTTGGCATGGGAATCGGCGGTTACTATGGAATAGTTCCAGCTTTAAACAACTATTCTATTAAAAGGGAGACAGATTACTGTTCACCGTCTGGCAGTGGCAGCTGCAGCGTTATTTTGAATTGCGTTCCGTGAGTTGAAACGATAAACAAGGGCCGGACCTTGGGTTGCGACCGGAGTGATGATGACTCGAGTTAGTTCAACTTCTATGTGGTATGGTCTAACTACTGCCAGTATGCCCTCTCACCAGTCATCATTCCCGTACCCTCAGCTCCAGTCCTTCCAACAACCACCTTGCCGATCCCCCTTTTCAAAAATTTACCATCTAACACATCACCAACAACCCCGCCATTGTCCCTATCCCACACCTTCTTTCCTCTCAGAAATGTATATCTCGGCCAATTCTTGACGTTCATACCTTCATAAGGCGTATAATCAACCCCGTGGTGTAACATCTTCTGTCCAATCTCAACGCCTTCATCAAGAGTACTCTCTGGATACCAGATGACGAGGTCAGCATCGTATCCTGGTGCAATGCTGCCCTTTACTCCATCTAATCCGTACAACTTGGCAGGATCAGTACTCGTCAGTTGCACAAATCGAGGCAGTGACAATCGCGCACTCTTCTCTTGCCCAGCTTGACTGAAAAGAAGCGGTAATCTGGTCTCAACCCCAGGAACACCATTGGGAATATCCTTGTAACGCATCACACCTCCCTTGATACCTAGTTTCTTCCCACCAGCATGATCATATGTGCTAGGAGCATGATCCGACGAGAATGTTGTGAAGGTCCCGTTTGCAATACCCGTCCACATGGCTTCCAGGTCTTTGGGGTCGTGTCTGAGTGGTGGGCTGCAAACGCATTTTGCACCCGCAAAGGCATCTTGCTCGTTGCCCTTCAATCTCTGGCTGAGCAGAAAGAGATACTGAGGACATGTCTCGGCGTGGATAGGCAACATCCTTGTCTGTGCCTTCCGGACATGCTTCATGGCAACTTCTGACGACATGTGGACGATCAGGATGGGAGTGTCTGTCAACTCAGCTAAATTGATAATGCGGTATGTAGCCTCGTTCTCAGCAATTTGTGGCCGCGAGATAGCATGAAAGTACGGCTCGGTGTGACCGGCGGCCTCCAGACGAGAAGTGATGAGTGAGATGATATCGCTATTCTCGGCATGAACCATGGTCGTAAACCCAAGGGTCCGCGAAGACATTAAGACATCAAGTAATTGGCCATCTCCAAGTTTCATGGGCTCGTAGGTCATGTAAAGCTTTACAGAAGTAATTCCCTCGGTTATGATTTGTGGCATTTCGGTACTCATGATTACAGGCGTTGGATTGGTGAGAATCAGGTGGAAGCCATAGTCGCAATACGATTGATCTTTTGCCCTGGTGTGGTAGTTGGCTATACATGGCAGAATGCTCTCTTCAGTCCTCAATTGTGAGGCAAATGCCAGGACCGTAGTTGTTCCACCAGCAATTGCACTCCGACTCCCGGTTGTAAAATTATCCTATTCAAGGTCAGCACGAATTCTTCTCAATAAGTAGAAAATGTTCACTCACACCCGTAGGGCTGTTGTCTTGTGCAAAATGTACATGGGAATCCACGCCGCCCGGGGTTATATAGCTACCTTTTGCGTCAACAACTTCGGTATTGGCATCTCGAGGGAGCGAGGTCCCCAGACATGAGATCTTGCCATCGTTGATGCCAATCTCGATTCCAGCTGGAAGAACTTCAGCGGCTGTGACCTGATGCGTGTTAGCATACGTTCGGAGAAGATATACAAAATCAAGACAAAACCACCACAACTTCGAAAGAGAACAAAGTGAATATTCCGGAGACTACTCCCACGTATTGCATCTTGTTTTGGACATTTTCAAGACTGCCTCGTCTACATGACTGAGCCCCTAAAAGGCATGGTACAAAAATAACTTGAGGTTGCCAAAAGGATTCAAGAGCAGCGCACGAGCTTTCAGAAGCATCGCTTGATCCGCCTAAATGTCTCTACCGCAATCTCATCGTATATCAACTGGAAGTCAAAAGAAGCAGCGACAAACAGAATCAAGAAGGGCAACGTACAATGATGCCATTGGTAACGATCAGATCAAAAGCCATGGTCCTCTCCAATCCAGGCAACCCGAATCTCCCAAAACTCGACAAGCTTTCTCTCGGTCGTCTGGAGGATGCGTGTCTTGGTCTTATTCTCTCAAAGGACTTTAATATCAAAGGCCCATGGAGTAAGTACAGTACAAGATGTAGAGGTTGCACCAAACCCCATTGCTGCAGCTAGGTTGGCCATGCTATCATGCCCTCGAGAAGTGTCGATGTCTGTCAAGTACCTGAGGCAAGGTAAGGTACCTAGGCATCGTCGGCCCTTCCTTATCCAGTCCGAGCTCTTGGCGAGCCCGACGGCCAAGCAGGGGCTCGCCGTCTAAACGAGATCGATAAGAACTCGGCTCGGTTCGATCGGTTCTCCTATCTTGGTGCTTGACATTGCAAAGGAGGGGGATTGATTGCCTTAGGCCTTTGGGGTAAGGCAGGTACCTAGGCAAGGATGGGGTTTGTTGCAAGAGGGCTCTGCAGCCTTGCTCTGCGGCCAGCCTGAAAACCCTCACTGTTATACATGTGGTACCTTTCGTACCATATATTATTATATATACCTGCCCACCGACCTACCTGGTGAGGCAGCTTCAGACAGAAACGCCTTACTACCTGCGCATTCATACGTCTCAGCAATCATGCCGCGCACTCTCAAGATCGCAGCTGCCCAGATGGGTCCAGTCCATCTCTCCTCCAAAAGAGAAGACACCATCCAGCGCATGGTCACACTGCTCCAGACCGCCGGCTCAATGGGTGCCCAGATGCTTCTTTTCCCAGAAGCAGCCTTGACGACCTTCTTCCCCCGGCACCTCGTCAACTCGCAGTCCGAACTAGACATTTACTTCGACCACGCCGAAACGCTCACCACGTCGGCAAACACAAAACTCCTCTTCGATGAGGCCCAGAAACTCGGCATCGATATCTCGGTTGGTTTTGCTGAGCGCACAGATGACGGCAAGGGTTATAATTCTAGTGTTTATTACTCTGCTAAACAAGGCAAGATCGTTGCCAAGTACAGGAAGGTGCATTTGCCAGGTACCAAAGAACCTTTCGCGAACCCAGATGCCGTCAACCAACTAGAGAAACGGTATTTTGAGCCCGGAAACCTGGGCTTCCAAGCATTCAGAGCACCGGACCTTGTTCCTGGAGCTGCGAAGAAGGGCGCCGAGAAGAAAGCTGGCTCTGGCGATCCAATTCTAGGCATGATGATTTGTAATGATAGGCGTTGGGCTGAGGGCTGGAGATGCTATGGTCTTCAGGGCGTGGAGATTGTGCTCTGTGGGTACAACACAGCAGGATGGGCGCCGGATCTCTGGGGAACGAGGAAGCCGATGACGCCTGAAGAGGCAGAGATTGATGCTGTCTTTCACCATAAACTGGTGATGCAGGGGAACTCTTACATGAACTCTTGTTTTTCCGTGAGTGCTGCAAAGGCAGGTCTGGAGGATGGGAAGTATGACTTGATTGGAGGCAGTTGTATTACTAGCCCTGAGGGCCATGTATTGGCTGAAGCGAAAGGTAAGGATGATGAGATTGTATTTGCGGAGATTGATTTGGAGGACTGCAGGCAAGGAAAGGAAAAGGTATGTATAAGTGTCTGAATAAACCAAAGTGGTTTGGACTAACTCATTCGTGCTGCAGACTTTCGACTTTGATAGACATCGTCGGATAGATCAATACGGTCCCATTACCACGCAAACAGGGGTTGTCGAACCGGAATATCTTTAGAAAAGAAGAATCAGGAATGGAAATTATTCCATTCTATGAGAGCCTGCCTTGTACATGGTTATATGTAATATTTGCTCTGGAAATGCCGCCAAAACTCAATATTTACTAGCTATGTAGTCGAGAAGGTGCCGAAGTCTTCAAGGAAGCGCTGCCAGTTGTAAACTTGCCATATAAAACGAAAGCGAGACTGAATACTGTAGAATTAAATACAACGGCTCTTTAGTTATGGAGCGTCTTGCTTGGGTAACTAATTATAGGTTGCTACACCAGAGCAACCATTGTACATTAGCGAAGTGTTAAATGCTGCGTTGTATAAGGAAAGAATGAAAGTAATAGTACTGACCTAGTATGTACTTTCTCTTCACAATCATGTACTTACCTACTTTAATTCCGCTCCTTCATGTATTAATTCTTTTTAAGTTCCGAGTTCAACAAGTTGCTGACCGCTGCTCAATTCCGACGCCTGTTTCATCTGCGCGTTTACCCCTAACTCCATTGGTTCCTGCTCATATCGATATCCATCCTGGTAAAAGGGAGTTCTACCTTCAGTTGCGGCAGCCGGCGATCCTGGACCCGTTGGGTCATACTTCGTCGCGAGACCTTTCCTCCTTTGTTTCCAAAACAAAAAGGCCATGCTTAACAAGAAAAGAACACCCAGCACCACCCCAACAGCTATGCCAGCCTTGGCGCCGGTGGAAAGTTGATCTGGGGATGGTGATGCAGATTGAGTAGGCGTGGATGTCGATTGTGATGCAGACTGAGTAGGCGTGGATGTCGATTGTGAGCTCGAGGATAAGGATGACGTAGTGGTTGTGTATAGAGCGAGTTGGCTAGGTTCCACGGCGACGATTATCGGCATCCCCCACATTGTGAACGTTCCCGAGATGGAAGTTTGAGATGTGGTGTCGGCAGCGCCAAAGCCTCCAGCACGCGCAACAAGGCTTGTTGCTCCCTGAAAAGTACTCAGGCAGCCCGATGCACCAGCTTGTTGGGTGTATGTAAAATCCCTTGAAGAAACAAAATGTGAGCTAGTGGCTCCTCTGCAGACCTTTCAAAGCGCATACGTACGCAGAGCAACAGGTAGCTGTCGTCGCATCCCCAGCAATGGAATTGAGCTGTGTTGAGTATCCGAAGGGACAGGCGCCAGGACTGAAGATTTGTTTTGCAGACCCGCGTCCGTCGTTCAAAAACCCCGGGGGGAAACATTCCGTATCCCAGGACCCGTCAAACGCATTTTGTAGTAGAATACCGCTTGCAATTCCATTGTAGGTCTTTGCTTCGTACGTCCAACTCGTCGAACACGAGGCTGGTGCTGTAAATACTGTTGATAGAGGTACTGTCCTAGTAGTAGACATCTCAGCGATACCCCTCGTCAGCCGTGACAGTTTCGCAGATCCCAAGATGCCTTTCCAGTACTTGATTGAAGCGACGAGTTGTGAGAGAGTAACGACAGAGACAGCGACCGACGGGAAATGGAACATGAACCTGTAAGATATTACTGATCCTTCATTTTGTTTAGCTTCTACAGCTGTGCCTCATATCGGCCACTTATTTCTCACCCGCGTGCTACGATCGGCGTCGTCGGCTAAGCCAATCAAAGGGGTAAAGCACTATTGAGCACGAGCTGCCACGCTTTTTATAGTGCCGCAAATGGAATCAGCAAATCAAAAATGTATGCATATCGGATTGGGAGCGTTATTGTACCAATTTTCGTACAACAACCCGATACTGTACCTTACCGACCAGTGACTGGGTCCGATGACTTGAAGACCGCTCCCACCATTACCTACCTCCCAACCTAGGTATGTAGAGTAGTTCTGTAAGACTGTAAGTTCCGTCATCTGAACCGCTGTTGAATAATAGTAGGCAGGCCGTAAACTTGGTAGATGTACCTGGGCTCGCTAAGTAAGGGCCACGAGGACTAGGTACTTATTAGCATGGGCATGTCCCGTCGCTACTAGTCAAAAATGAGATCTTACTGAATTCCTATGTCGCATTCATTCCGACTCATGCTCAATAAGGTGGGGTTCGCCTCTGCCTCCCGCTCCTAGCCGTACTCGTACCCCGCAACACCAAAATCAAAAAAACTGCAAAAAAATAAAAACAAAAATCTGATGATGACGATGGGATTCGAACCCATGCTCTTTCGAACCAGTAAACTCTTACTAGAGAATTTCAAGTGAACCTGAAACTGGCGCCATAACCGCTTTTCGACATGTTAGTTAATGATGCTCGAGTATTGATGTTGTGGGAAACTGCTTACCTCGGCCACGTCACCTTGAAGTGTTTTTGTTTCAGTTTTCCTTATGGTTGGTGTTGATACAAAGTCGGGGGCGGTCTCGTCATGTGTATCTTAGATGACCAATTGGAGTGAATGAAATTGAGCTAACTCAGTGCGGGTACTTGATTTTAGAATCTTGAAGATTAAGACAATTGACTGCATACCTTAGTGTCACATTGTAATATTTAGGAGACTCTGACACGAGAAAAAGAAAGCAAAAGAACCCCCTAATCTTGTCGCTCTTGAGTCTATGTCTGCCAGGAAAGAATTCGATTACCGTTTTTGGGACTATAACTACAACCACTCTTGACCTCTTGCTTGCCTTCCAGCTGATGAACTCCTATAAATACCTCCCTTCGCGGTAACATGCCCTTCCCTTACCAATCCGATTAATATTTGCACACCGACACCAACCCCATCAATAACCTGGGCTGTAGCATCCTTCGCCCCAACAGCTTCCTCACACTTAATCTTCATCTCCGTCATCCCAGCACATCCCAAAGCAATACAATCCGCACCCTTCTCTTGCACCAGCCTCTTGGCCGCCTCGCCCATAAGCCCAAGGACATGATCTCTGGGCAAAGTCTCAAGCTCCAAAACCCCCAATCCCGTCACCTCACAGCCAGAAGAGAACCCCTCGAATCCATAATACCTGATTGCATCCTCATGCATTATTTTGCTCCTTCCTCCCGTCGCTACAACACCCAAACGGCCTCCAAGCATGCGTGCAGAATAAAGTGCAGCTTCCATAATGCCAATCACAGGCCCTGAGAGCTCTTCACGTAGAGCATTGATGAGAGGATGGGCGCTAAAACAGGCTACAAGGAAGGCATCGTATCTGGAAGCAATTGGTACGACGGCTCGTATTGCTGCAGCTGCAGAAAGGACACCGTCTAAGTGACCTTCTATGGCTGACGGCGTGGGATGAGGACTGGTGAAGCCGGCAACGGTACAATATGGTGGAAGAGTATTCTCTAGCGACCGCAGACAGGCTTCTGTCATAGACGATGTGCCATTGGGGTTTATGAGGAGGATGTTGATGGTTTTGGTTGAAGAGCCAGTGACTGAAGGGAGAAGTGTCTCGGACATGTTGAATATGAAGATATCTACGGGAAGAGCCAGCAACGAAGGGATGGAGGAAATTAAGAAATGCGCAGATATACAGACCTGAATGCAACTATCAGTATCAGAAGCCGTGATGTGTGTTCTTGATCGGCTGAAGATAAAGTGCTGTACGGCCAAGAGATGGGCATTTAAGATTCCGCGGGCGCCAGAAAATTGGCCGTGATCTCGATGGAATGGGGATTCCGACCTTGCACTTGCAACTTGTCCGTCGGACAAACCCTGACAGCACATACATAGTCGTCTCTCGCACCAAACAAACGTGACTCCCCGCAGTCGGCACTTTCTGCTGCTGCCATCATCAGATGTCCGGTGGGCAGTAGTGAGTGAGTGATGGCCTGCTGAGACGGCAGAGGGAGGACCCCAAGGCTTTTCGCGGGCGTCGCTTCGAGAGCTTACTCTTGAGGAGCATTGTACGGTACCTGACAGCTTCGTCAAGCCCTCTCACACTGGTGAGGGACCTCTCTCTTATCGGCGATAAGGAAACTTGGGGACGCAAGGCAAGCAACCAGACAACCAAGCTCCCAAGTTCCCAAGACGCACAGCTCGTGCAGCAACACGGACAACCTGCCTGCCTGCCTGCCTGCCCGCCTGCCTGCCCTTCAACGTCGTGGATAGCAGCAGCCGTCGATGCCAACATGGAGCCCTTTGCGCAATCACCGACCGACTTTTTCAATGGGCTGGAACTGGCTCCACCTCCTGTCCAACCGCCTGGGCCTCGCTCCTATAAATCGCGGAAGTACAGACCTTGCGACTTTTGTCGCGCTCGACAGGTAGCTTGCAAGATTGATATCGCACCACCCTGCCAGCTCTGTGCCTCTCACGGCCGCGGATGTACCTTCGTGGAGCGGCCAAAGAAAAAGAGGAGACCAAATGCCTCAAATGAGGCTAATGGCTCCTCGTCAATTATGTGTATGTGGAACGAGAATGAGCTGTCTCAGGAACACATGCTGATCGATGGCTTTGCTTTTTCTAGCTCCGACACAAACCTTCGGTCCCTCCGCGTCGCAATTGAGTCCAGGCTTCATTGCGCAATTCAGTGCACACCCTTTCGATAGCTTAAATGGGCACGATGCTCTTCAGGAGCATATGTCTCCTGCCCAAGGTCGACATGGATCCAGTCAGGACAACTCTCCAACGTACGCCCAAGATCAATATTCCTATATACAACATGGCACCCAGGTGCGGCCACTTGACTCGCAATTGTCGAGGTCAGCACGGTTTATTGGAGAGACTGGCGAGTCAAATCCGTACCTTTTGCGACATTATAACTACGATGCCAATGATGAGTGTACAATATCAAAACTGACATATCGGCGTATCAAAAGTTCTACGGATCATAATGAGATACCAGGGAAAGGTGAGCCACCAGTGGTGTTCATGCTGGCAGATGATAGTCTCGCGTCTAAGGGGGAGCCTCGGGTTGAGGATCATGTCCTTCAGCAAGCGCGAGCCGATATTGAATCAATGTTCACACAAGAGGAAGGAATGAGATTGGTTGGTCTCTTCTCTCGCTTCGTGTGCCCATATTTCCCCATCATCTCCAAAAGCGAGATTTTCTCGGCAGGGACTATCTCTCCAGCTGTACTCCAGAGCCTGCCTCTCTCCTTGCTATCTGCATTATATGCAACGGCGCTGCCCTTCATGTAAGCAAACCTAGAGATTCACTACTCGTATTTCTTGTAATGGACTGCCTTGCAGTTGTGAGACATGCCTTACTCAGAGCAGGTCTTGCTGCTATTGAATAGATGTTTATATATTGCAACCCTTTCATGGTCTGCCAGTCACTTACTCACAATTCTACAGGCTTTATGACGATCTCCTTGCTACGACTATAGTTCACTCCCCGCCGCCATCTCATCAGTTGTTTCGTATCTCATGGCTTTCTGTTCAGCATGAGCTGCATACACCACGTCTAGCTACTTTACAGGCATGCCTTTTATTACTACAGCGGGCACCCACAAATAGATATACCACCGATACTCCCTGGAAGACTAGTCTCGTAGGATGGACAGTGAGTTTGGCTCAGACCCTTGGTCTAACACGCGAGTGTGGGGACTGGACGAGCATACCACACTGGGAGATAACTCTCCGTAAACGCCTCTGGTATGGTGTTTTCATCATGGATAAATGGGCATCCTTAGGTGCAGGAATGCCCAGTCATATACGTGTAGATGATTTCGACGTTTCACCACTTTCCGACAACGATTTGGAAGCATCTCCTTTGGACCCTAGCTCTTCAAATCTTCCTAGCCTTGTAGAACCGGAATCAGGCTCTCATTTTCGTCTCCTCGCAGAACTCACCTTTATCCTCAGCGATATTATGGATCAGTTCTATTCTCTCCGTGCTTCGCAGCGCACTTCAAAAGACTTCACCCTCTCCCTAGATCTTGCTCGTCCTCTGCGCACACGGTTAAAATTATGGAATGATTCTTTGCCGCCGGCTCTCTCTTTGCGTCACACGGAACGAGATTCACGAGGAATGGCTCGTCTCAGCGGCAATCCCTCACTCTCCTTAGCATATATAGTCGCAACGATGACATTATTCCGAGCTTTACTGAGGCCACTGGAAAATCTGAGCAGTGTTGAGGAGGAGGATCACGGTATCGTTGGTAGTCGCCTGGCAGTTCGAGCCGGAGCAAAGGAATGTGCAAAAGAAGTAGTGGAATTTGTAGAAAATCTAGGGCGTGGAGCCCTTGATGCCTTTTGGCATTCATGTAAGTACTCCTTCGTCCCACGCCCAAACTCTCCTAATATAGATATCTAGGGTCAAGAGCCAACTTTGCAATCGCTTCCTCCTTTCTCATGCAATTACTTGTTACGTCCGAGAGCGAACAAGAATCAAATGAGATCAACGAGCTCGTAGGGCGTTGGCGATGGGCTATGAGGATCGGGAGCGGGAATACGGGAAACGGATTGATGAGTTTAGGACTCTTACGTTTGGATGGCTTGTTGTTAGAAAATGGGGCTGTTTCACAGCCGAGCAATTAATGAAAATAAGGGGATCTTTTGGAGTTGGCGTTTGGTGACTCATTGCTTCATTGGGTGGCGAATTTTGCTTCGGGCAATTATGTTGCTGCTGAGTAGGTTTGTTTCAATGATGAGAGTATGAATGGAATGAATGAATGAATGAATGATGGAATGGATGGATGTGCATGCTTTTATAATAGAATGGTCTTACATCCTCGCTAGTTAGTAGAGATACCTTTGTACCTTAAGGTGTGCTTACTTGACTTCATCAACGGACACTTCTCCCATCGCTTAGTTTAGTGAATAAGACTACATGCCACATACCTCCCACTAAATAAATGAGAGTCCTGTCCTAAATCAAATCAATATTCTCAAGCGAATGCGACCCAAATGTTTCTGCCAGCGCTTCAATAGAACGAAACAACCTGCTCACCCATAGTATATACCAAGAGCAAGCTAATTTTTTACAAAACTTTATTTATTCAAACAAATATAGTACGGTCGTCGGTGACAATCAATTATATAAAAGGAAAAACTACCAGCCTCGAACTGGATATTCCAGTGTTTCCGGGAATAATTTTCGTTCTCGGTTTCATTGGTGTGGTGTTGGCTAAGCGAGTACCCCTATTTACAGTTTGTGTTTCCGTGATGTACGACTGTTTGAAAGCTCAAAATTATTTGAGTGTCCCTTGAGAGTGAAAATCCACCTCAGGGGGAACCAGTTCATAGTAGAATTGTCACTTCTGTGGCTGGCGGTGGTAGTGGTCTGCCAGCGAGCGTACCTGAAAACAGCTTGAGTGATTCAAACGAAATCGGTAATTCAGAAACAAGCTCTACCTAGGTATCTAATTTCCATTCACATTAAAACGTGCTTGTGAAAATCAAGATCCGGTTTTTAACGATATTTACATATCATTAAGTTGTATTTGACTCCTTGCTCGCTAGAAGTTCACGCTCTTCTTCTCTGCATACGCAATATCCTGCTCCCGATCAGTATTCCCCAGGCTCTCCGAATCAACCGCATCTATCTCGCCCATCTTCTCCTCCATGGGCCAGATCTTTCCCAGTGCTGTATACATCACAAAAGCAACAACGGTACCCACCAGCCAACTCAGACTATAAACATATGTCGCACCTTTCGGCACATGCTTATTCCCCGTCGCTTTGGCCAAACCCGCTAAATTCGGCGCAATGCCACACGCAAAGGCCACAAAAGCCCTGATATTAAACCCATGAAAGAACGTATAGATATCATGCCGTCTATACAGACTTCGAAGATTAAGGTGGCGGTTCCGGAGGATGCAAAAATCAGCCATCATTATTCCTGCTATGGGGCCGAGGAATAATGCATAGCCTCCTAGAAAAGCAGAGAATGATGCGGCGGAGTATTGGATATTCCATGGTGTAGCTGCAATGGAGATTATACAGCAGATGTAGGCGCCTCGACGGGCATTGATCCAGGTGGGAAACCAGAGGGCTAGATCGTTGGAGAAGGAGACGGAGTTTGCAGATATGTTGGTACCGACTACGGCGAAGGACCAGCAGAGGGCAGAGAAGAATTGAGCGGCGCGATTCTCCCATAGCACTGAGACTTGGAGCGGATTCCAAGTTGTGACGCCGTATATCTCTTGGCAAGCGCTGGTTACGGTTACGCCTAGGATGCCGCAAAGGGTTACGAGGATGCAGAGTCCGACTGCTTGGGTCCAGAAGACTTGCTTGGGATACTTTGCGTAGCGAGTGAAGTCGGGCATGTTCAGCGCCAGTGTTGCCTTGGGACCGATGGCGCTGGTGACGCATGAAAAAAAGACAACGGCAACTGGAGTCCCGTCTGTGATCTTCGTGCCCTTAGAGAAAGTTGGTCCAAAGCCTTTTGCTGCGACAAGCGCCCAGATGAAAAGAGTTACTCCGAATATTGGCATAACGAGTGTCTTTGCCATAAAGAGGTAGCGAAGCTTGGATACGTGAAGCCAGAGTAGTGGCAGTTGAACGATGATGAAGAGGAAAAAGCAGAGCATTTGTGCTGATGTTACGTGGGCGCTTGCGGGGATGTGGTTGGGGAAGTTGGAGAAGGAGGGCCAGATTGCTTCAAGCATTGTCTGTATGCATTGTCCTCCTTGGAAACTCTGGGTTCCGAACCACTGTCTCTGTTAGAGTCTTTCGATGTGCAATTTATGTGCATGACTTACAATGCATGCTACAACACCCCTGATAAAGACTGCAAAGTATGCTCCGTAGATTCCAAACGTCGATCTCATAAGGACGGGAAAGTTGATCCCATATATACATCCCACATAGCCGTTCACCATTGCTGGGATGCACACTAGAAGATGGCCAACAAGAACAGCAGTTATTGCCAACCCAGGACTCAGACCCTTGGTTATGGAAGATGAAGCTACTTGGTACATGGAGATGCTGAAAGCTTCGGCGATCCAGAATCCGAGAAGTGAAGGCCAAGTCCACCTTCGCTGCTCTGACTCGAAGGGCACGGGGTCGAGATCTTTATTCGAACTCAAGCCGCCATTCGAGTCAGCATACGAGCCTGGTTCGGCATGGAGCTTGAATCGTTCGACGAACCCGGGTGCCATTGTGTTGCAATCTGTGAATGCAGTGGAAAAGATTGAAAGGTTACAAGTTCACAACAGTAGAAATGACTGGGATGGGTTTGGACTTATCCCTGGGCCTTCAGTACCTGCTTACTCTTACCTACTACTAGACTACTACAGCACTACTCGTTGCCACACGGGCATCAAGCTGACCCTCGCTCAATGACTGTTGTTGTTGATCTCCGCTTCTGTCGGGCGATAATTCGAGATCATCACATTTGCTTATCAGCCAAGACAGCCAAAGCGATGTGAAAAAAGGCTCGAGTCTTATCGCACTCGTTATCACGTTGCCCGTTCATGAACTTTTCATATGGCCAAGGTCGTGATGTTTGTTCTTGCAAAGCCCGTGATAACGTAAAGACCCTGGCCTGGTTATCGGAAGTTTCTGCGAATACCGTCATCCCTACCTACACCACCACCACCAGCACGTCGGAAATAACAATCTCCCACGCCAACAAAAGAATGGGATGCGTCAACATGCCTGGAGTACAGACAGCCTGGACAGTCATGGGCTGAGCAACACTCAGCATCAATGACCATCACAAGTCACCGCCCCCCGTTGGTCCTTCAGTCATCTCGCCGTCTCACCGATCGATCACCATTCTCACTTGGCCCTCCCCGACGCTTCAGTGCCGTATCTTGGAAGCCAAAAACAGCTTTGCGCGAAGCGCCGTGGCATGTGCATCGATCCAGTTCCCTTTCGTTGCCCTTCCCTCCCCTCATCTTCTCCCGACTCTTATCTCCCGTCCACTCCTACAGTGCACTGTTCTTCGCCACACCTACCTATGCACTCACTATCCACGATTTCCACAATCATGACGCCCGCAAATAGCCTGTCTGAAGACTCGCATGGAGAAAGCAACCCAGGCTCGGCCATCAGCCATGGCAATGTTCGCCCGCTAGGAGACTTCCAAATGCCATCTTATACCTACAGCTCGTCGCCTGCCTTCATATGCTTGAGTGGGCTCAAACTCTCTTCCACTTGTTGTCGCCTCAGCTTCGCTGGCTCTCATCAACCAAAATGGCTCCTATGATGCTTGAGCCTGCATCTTCGCCGGAGCTGCTACCGGCAAAGCCAGCCATTACATGCCCTTATTTGTGTTCTGATCCGTCCGTTGTCCCCTCGGAAAATGCGTCAGCAAGAACGAAGGAGCTCTGGATGTTACACGGCGGTCCTCACACAAAGCGATATGCCGATAAAACGCTCGTCAGCCTTGCAGAACTTGTACGTTGGGATGGACGTACCTATCCAAAACACAAAGCTTTCTTGTACCCTGCATCTGCAGAAAATAACACACCATATGACTCGATGACCTGGGATCAATTTGACAAACTGACTGAACGAATTGCGCTGTTATATGCCCAGGACCTTCGGAAAGAGCTAGCGGAAGCCAATGCTACAAAGGAACAGCCGACAATAGCTTTACTCGGACGAGGCACGACAATCGAGTATTTCTGCACCGAGTTGGCTCTGCAAAAGCTTGGTGTCAGAGTTCTTTTGCTTGCAGAATCAAACGCTGTTGAAGCGCTGCATTTTTTGCTTGAAACCTGCAATGCATCCGTGGTAATAACAGAGGGCAAAAATGATACTGCAAACACTAAGGATATCCGGAAGTTAGCAATGGTCGAGCTTCTTCCCACAGACTTGAGCAATGACCAGGCTCAGATAGATATAGCCGAGGTTGAGAAGCTGAAGTTTGATGATATCGGTGACATTTGGGAAAGACATACCTTTATCATTCATTCATCAGGTTCGACGGGTATGCCAAAACCAATAATACATACCAACCGGAGCATGATGCAGATTGCGAGGATGTATCGAATATTCCAGGAGTTTTGTGTAGATAATTGGTTCCTTCTGTTCCCATTGTATGTCACCCATTACTCTCGTCACCATCCCTGTTTTTGCTCATCATTGTAACCTAGATACCATATTGCTGGCATCTCAATTGCACTTGCAGGTTTACCCCATGGCCAGATTCTTTCTTTCCCGCCACTCTCGTGGCCACCTTCTTCATCCAAGATTTTTTCTGCCTGGAAGACGATGGCGGCGATGGGACATCCTGTGGACATTACCCACTGCCCGCCTACATTCATCGAGAACATGTTTGACTATATTCAGGATAATGGAGGAGACTTTTCTCCTTTGATAGACCTGAAGGTTCTACAACCAGGAGGCGCAGCTTTATCGGAAGGACTTGTCACCGAACTTACAAGGCGTGGCTGTAATGTGAAAACTACGTATGGCAGTACTGAGATTGGCCCTCCCATGCGGCCAGTACCTCACACTCGAGCCAACCCCAAATGTTACTCTTTTCGGAACTTGTACCCTGACGACCCATTTTTGAGATTGGAGGAGATAGAAGAAAACTTGTACGAATGCATTGTATACAAAGGATTTCCCTTTGCAGCCGAGTTATGGGATGGAAAACCTGAGGGTCAGCCGTACAGGACCAATGACCTTTTCATACAGGAACCGCCTGGAAGTGGCTTTTATGTTTTGCAGGGAAGGAAAGATGGTACGTTTTGCTTTTGCTACATATATAAGTCTGGCGACTCCGAGAATGCCGCCATAACTTTCTAGAAAGTGTAATACTAACATTAGAGTTTTAAGATATTCTTATCCACACGAATGGCGAGAATACGAGTGCAGGGTCACTTCAACTAGACATACAAACATCTTCAAAGCTTATCAACAAAGCGCTGGCTCTCGGTCACTCGAAACCATGCGTGAGCCTCTTAGTTGAGGTGCATGAAGAGTATGACCCAGAAAGTCAAGAAACAAGAGACAGTATCTGGGACACTGTTCAGAAGATCAACGATAAATATCCAGGCCATTCACGTATCATGAAATCAATGATTTACGTGCTCCCGCGAGGAAGGTCCCTTCCACTCACCCCAAAATTCAATGTCAAACGGAAAGATGCAGAACGAATGTACTCGGAGGAAATAACTCAACTCTATTATGCTACTGATCATTTGCCCACTGCACCATCCTCAGGATCTGAGGAGTCTCTATCAGAATATCTCCGGAGCCTCCTTGTCAGCTTAGCTGACGTACACCGAGCCCAAGTTAATGACTGGACAACCCTCTACGAGTTAGGCATAGACTCAAGGCTTGCTCTCTCCCTACGATCCTCACTCGCTGCAAGACTGGGTCGTCCAGTATCTCTCAGTATCATCTTCGAAAATCCAAGTATTTTGGCTCTTGTATCATATTTTGAAAAGAAGTCCTCGAGCGAATTACCACATAAGGCAGACTCCTCACAAATTATAAATCGCATAATTTCAAAACTCGAATCTGAAGTCACGACATGGCCTGCTCGGTCTATGAAGACATACCCAACAGCTGAAAAGCAAACAATTCTCCTGACAGGTGCCTCTGGATCCTTAGGAACTGCCCTCCTTCAGACTCTATCAGCTTCGGAACACATAGGGAAGATTTACGCTATGGTCCGAGGTCCAAATCCATCAGAAAAGCTCCGAAACTCCCTCAATGCCCGAGGAATGGATACTTCCATTCTCACCGCCGAAAGAAGCAAGATTGAGGTCTTGAATTTCAGTATGCAGGATTCTTTACTCGGGCTAGACATTGAGACGTATCATCACTTAGCTACGACCGTAACAATAGTTGCGCAGAATGCGTGGAAGATGGATTTCAATCAGGGAGTAGAGTATTTCGAGGAGGATTGCATTAGAAGTATGGCTATATTTGCTTGTACTGTTTTGGAGAAGAGCGTGGCTGACAATAACTAGATACAATGCACCTACTCCGCTTTTGCCATGCAGGAAGACCGAAGACCATAGCCTTCACAAGCAGTATCTCAACCTGCATGGGAAGTGGTCATACCACTCCAACAGTGTCGGAAAGTGCCATCGGATCCGACCCCTCCGAAGCATTACCCACAGGCTACGCTCAAAGTAAATATATAAGTTAGTGAAGTCCCTCTCCTTTATCGCCTATACCGCAAACGACTAACATGCGAATAAAAGTTGAGCGCCTCCTCCAATTCACAACCACGTACCTCTCTATCCCCACTATCCTCCTCCGTGTAGGCCAAATGTGCGGCAGCACAACAACAGGCCAGTGGAACACCTCGGAAATGTGGCCCATTATGTTCTCGTCCTCCGCCCACCCCTCTATCTTGGCTTTGCCAACCCTCCCAAACAAGATCGTAGACTGGATACCCGTCAATATCGCCGCTGCAACTATCACTGATCTCCTGACCTCTACTTCCCCTCCAAAGTTCCCCCCAACAACCGGAGAAAGTACAAGTTATGCAGTACACAACATAGTTAATCCGAACGCAATCTCGTGGAGTGCGCTCCTCTCCCTCCTTGTATCCACTCTTATCCCAGGTCAAACCCTTCCCCAAGTATCTATGAGAGAGTGGGTACAACGTCTCAATACTGCAGCAGACAAAAGAGAAAAGGTAGAAGGGTTAAGATTACTACCGATGTTTGAGAGTATGGTTGGTGATGCAGAGCCCTCTAAGGTCTTTGAGACACAGAAGACGAGGGAGAGTTCGAGAGCGTTGAGGGAGTGTGGACCGTTTTGTGGGGAGTGGGCAGGATGTAATCTGGAGAAGTGGAGGGAAGGTGGTTTTCTTGGGTGATGCTCGCGAGGTGATGCCTGAACTAGAGGGGGTGAGAAGTAAGTGTACCTCCTACCTATGTGAGTGGGTGTTGATCCCAGAACCTAGATGTACCTATACACTCTCAAATGCCTCCAGCTTCATTGTTACAGTTTCCTGCGTGGACCTTGCCAGCTGATTTCCTACGTGCCATGGCGCTACATCTGTAGAAACACCTGTAACCAAATGATCAAAGCTAAGTAAGTCACAGACTTCAGATTAACAAAAAGCAAAGAGGCCTTGATACTTTCCGTACTCGTTATCTTCAAGTGCCCAGCAATATGAAATCATCGTAATCTTCATCCTGGCCTTACGAAAACTCGCAACGAGACAAGACAGTCGTGGAACCTTGGACAAGAGGCTCAACGCTGGTGAACGTAAGCTTTGAAGCCGTCACGTGGATTGCCCTTGTACCTCCGCACGCATACTACTAGGTACGCTCGTCCACTTACCAAGTGCCGGGGATGCCCCAACCCCAGACAAGCTTATCTTGAATAATGGCGCCGAACATCTCACCATGAATAACTCTCTTGCGCCAAACAAAATGTCCAAAAGCGTGACCCTTTTTGAAGTGCCGGATACGGTGGCTGGTGCTCAGCGTAGATCACGCACCACTGTTCCATGTAGATGTCGACAAGACGCGAGCGTGTGTGTCGAAAGCCTTATGTGAAGTGACGGTATGAGTGAGGCACGCCTGCGCACTCCTCTTCTCGTCGTCTTGTAGGGCCGCACGTAGAGCCCAGGACAAGTGGACGGAAGGGCAGGAGGAGGACGCGAAGACGATGCAATCATCCGGGCGAGCCGGAAACATTGTCAAGATAGAGGGCTTGGGGACAACGTGAAGGGGTGGAAGCTTTGCTTGGGGTGGGCAATAGGCCTTGGTGTTATGACATGGCAAAGGCTGAGTACAGTACAGTAGTGTGTTGTTGATGGCAAAGGCTGGTCGCCATCCACCGATCATTGGCTCTTTGGTTCCTCGAACAATGCAGGCGTCATGGGCAATTGTGGTTTACATAGGTACTTGCACGAGTCTGGCATGGCATCGACAGTCATAGTCACAGGTGCAGGTAGATGGATATGAATGAGGTGCTGTCGCCGAGAAACAATGAGCCCTTGGGACTCTTGTGATTTCTCATCGTACCAACCACCGCTCTGCCCACCACCTGATGGAGAGCAAATAGCGTGCTTTATCATAACAACGCACTCCCCTCTGACATCCAGAGTTTATTTATGTTTTCGCATTCCCGTCCTCGCTGCTCATCGCCGTAGTACTCGTAATAAACGAGGGCAGTGCAGCTACATACTCGGTTTCATCGGCTTCTCTCCAGTCCGGACGGTGGCTTGCTAGGTACGAAGCGCTGGTTTCACATCACCAAAGAATTCAACAACTTCGTCCAACTTCATCCTCCACCTCACCTCCACCACCTGCTCACTCTCGCATCATCCACGGCGTAGGACATGTGAGAATACCACCACCGCCATCAATCCATTTCCTTTCTTTCGCCTCTCCCTTTCTTTCATCATGTCGACGTCGACCGTCGCAACGTCCATGGCGACCTGCTTATCCGTCGTCTTATGCCTCGCTGCCGTCGCTGCCGGCCAGTTGATACAACCTACGAATGCGACGTTGTCCTCGTCAATGTCAAACGCTCAGCAGGTTCTGCAGATCAATTCTGGAGATAAGAACGGAGAGCAATATACGATTGCGCCCTTGACGACCAATGCTGGCTTGAACCAGAGTCAGGTTGCTTTATCTGTTCGTAGACTCCCACTCTCGGCCTCACTGCGCACAATGGTGTACTTCTCTAACTGCCATAGACCATAAGCTGGGATGGACAGCTCGTCCTCGTTGATGCGACGAACTCCAACAACGTGTCGGATACCGATATGGTCTACATGTCCTGCGATCCAAACTCTGAAACCTCGAACATCGATGCGACTGGGGCTGCGCAGTCTGCCGCATTGGGGAGCCCAAAGACCATGATTCTGTACAGCCTGACTGCTGCAAGCTGCAATGTCTCGGGTTATATTTTCACGACCTTGTACACAATGACCAACTTGGCGGACTCCAAGGGGCTGTATGCCGTAATTGCCAGCTCTTCGCCCCAGGCAGCTATAACAGCCAATAACAGCGCACCTCCCCCATCAAATTCAAATGGCCAGAATGAAGTAGGAGGGCCGGCACCAACCACGGCTGTAGCAATGAGCATACTCTACAGTATCACGGGTATCATTACGTTGCTGTTCTTGATCATTATTGCTACTGGGGCCGTCCGAGCACACCGACATCCAGAGAGATACGGACCTCGCAATGGATTCCCCGGTAGACCGAGACAGAGTCGTGCGAAGGGTCTTGCTAGAGCAATGCTTGAGACTTTACCAATTGTGAAGTTCGGAGATCCAGAGCCGACCAAGCCAGGAAGCCATGATATTGAAATGGAGGAGGGAAGTACAAGAAGCGCGACATACCATTCCCAAGAGCCTAGTGTTGCTGCTGTAGCAACTACAGCTAATCCTAGCGAGGCACACTCTGAGGCAGAAGCTGTTGCATCAGGCTTGAATCCCGCAACGCACGCAGAGTCAACTCACAGTAGAGACACTGGTCCAAGAGAGGGAGAATTAGGTTGTTCAATCTGTACCGAGGACTTTACAACTGGTGAAGATGTCCGAGTCTTACCTTGCAACCATAAGTACCATCCAGCCTGTATCGACCCGTGGTTGTTGAACGTTTCGGGCACTTGCCCTCTATGGTAGGTTATAAATAGCTAAAGACATCTCGTTTCGAAAACTAACATTGCATAGTCGTTACGACCTTCGCCCGGCTGCTGACCCCACCAGCCCAACAATAGAAGAAGGCGATGAGCTTCCACCGCCGCTTGAGGGAGTACACGAGCAAGGAGAAACCTCAGAACCACAACGACGGCGGGCAAGTCGCTTCCTCGACTTGCATAGGCTACGACATGCTCCTCCAGAGGAGCGTATCGCAGCATTGCGCAGCCTGAGAGAAGAATCACAACGTGGTGCTGAAGCACCCGAAGGGGGTAGTGTCGATGAGAGGAGCAGGAGAACACGATTGACGGGAAGATTACGAGACACCTTCAAGATAAGGACGAGGACACAAGCTGTCTAAGAAAGCAAAAGAAATACCAAAATGTGTGCTGGACATGATACGAAACAATTGATGATAGGGAACAAGAGATGAACCAGGCCTCTTTATTATTGGAAATGTTGGGCAGGAGAAATATCTATCGAGCAAGGGAGGGTGTTTTACAGGGTTGCGTGATTTGTTACTGGTGCCTTATTTATTTCACTGCGCACTATGTATAGAATGGGCGTTACACGGCGTTGATTAATCTGTGGGTACAGAAACAAGGGGAAGCCGGGATTTGCATCATATGGGACTGTGGGTTCGGATCAATGCACATATTACACGATGCCAAATGGTTGGGAGAGGATTGAGGGGAAGGTCAAAAGAATTCTTCATATCTTGGCTAATTGGAGAAGACATACTGAGTATTGTAATGATATATCTCGTCCGGTCTCTCAGCTTCTAATTATGACTTGATCATTTATGAAAGCTATCATTGAGTTTTTCTCTCATCACTACTCAACCCACCTAAACCCTTTAGGTAAGCTGTTTCTTGTCTCCTTTCTCCTAGTTAGTGTTCCGCCTACCCTAGGTTATAGTTATAGTGTAGCTAGCTAATATATAGGTTAATTCGAGTCATGTAAACCAACTATAATGGAGCGAGCAGTTTGCTTTGCATAGAGAAGGTTGTGTTCTGTCCTAAGAACTTATGTTCTTTATACTTTTAAAGCACTTTATGTATAAAATGAAAACCTGCTATAGCTAAAAGGTTATAAATACATAGGTACTATTGTTCGACCAAGTAATCCTTTCCCTTCTTATTTCAAATTCTTTCTCGACATATAAGACTATATAGAAAGTTTATAAATATACCACCTAGGTTGAAATCTGAAAAAATATCTTCTCTGTTCTATGTATGCGCGCTACTAGATGATTCGGTTCATATCAAATTGCTGTGTTTAGTTAGCTTAGTTGCATTGTGGTTGCAGCATGATATTTAGGTACGTGGTGTTTAAGTTAACTGACTAAGGTTCTTTTTACATACCTAGCAGTTACTAGCTACCATTCAGTAGCGAGAAGTAAATTTTCAATATGTTACGATAAACCGAAGACTGATCTTGGGAAGCTTACAGTATAATTTATCACATGCCCTGCTGTTCCTGTTCTACAGAAAGCAAGAATCTATTGTGAAGTAGATTGTAGGTTTAGTTTATTAGAGATGAGTAGGAGTGAAATGAGACTTTCGTACAAAGTAACTAAGTGGAGCAATCTTGAAGAAGTACTGTACAATTAGTTGGCAATGAGGGATATCTTGCAAGCCTTTGATTGAACTAAGTATTGCAACATTCGAAGCACTATGCTGGAGTTAAGGAAGAAGTATAGTACTGCTAGTGGATTGAGAACGACCGCTGGAACCAGCGCATATTGAAGTAGTCAAGAACCACAAACGTATAAAATTTGAGACAAAAGGTTTGTAAAGTTATGTTATTCATATGGTTTTGATCTCTTTTAGAGAGGGGGGAACATTTTATTGCCGCGATATGTGCTGTTGTCACCATTCTTTTCATGACGAACGAGCTAGTGAGAATTTGAGAAGAAACAAGTTTAATGGAAATGAACTATCTAAGGGAACCTTGAATTATCGTTCAGCTTTGTGGTCAAGAAACGGCTGTGTACTCATCTCAAAGTTCTATAACTCTATTTGCCGCTTTCAACCGAACATCTATCCGTATCGTTTATCTTAGCTGAGAAGTATGGGACATTGCAGCTGCGCTGTATCAAAGTCGGTTGGTGGGCTGGTGGCTTGTGGTTTGAATGTGTGTTGTCTAGGTTAGCCGTCTTGGAACAGATGAGGTTTAGACTTCTACGAACAGCTTCTGTGAGAGCTAAGGTAAGCGGCAGTCAAGATGCCGTTATGGATGACAATGTTAGTGGTGTTAGTCATGTGGCTAGTGGTATAGTCAAGTGGAGGACAACCCCAAACGGATGTTTATATGTCATTCATAAGTACCCAATCTTGAATGCAGATAAATACATCTTAGTTGGAAAAACACACCAGTAATTACGCATCATGGAACGTAGATAGGAAGATAATTCTAGTACTCAATATAAACCAAGATCAGAAGCTCGAAATCTCCTAGCCGGTTCCCTGGGAATAGAGGCTAAGCTCTTCTGCTCATCCCTCGGAAATGCCACTTTCTGCTCTTCTCGATACTCATCGTCGATTCTCAAAGCATATTCGGCTTTTACAAGTCGTAATTCCCCGTCGCTGTCTTCCTCAGGGTCGTTGTCGACGAGCTGTAGAGGACTATCATTATCCGATTCCTCCTCGTAATCATGCTGCTCGTCATTGTTATTGTCCGTACTGTATTTCGCGTCTTTCAACCTCTCTTCGCCTTTCAACTTCTCTTCGTTTCTCATGAGATCTTCGGAAAGAGCCTTATATTTCGACTTCAACACCTCCTCTCGGCCTGCCATCTGAGCCAAAGCCACATTATTATCGACGTCAATCAGCAGTATCTCCTTCTCTACCACCTCACTATCAATGTTCGAATTTTCGACGTTAACGTCCATAAACCCAGCTCTCTTTAAAATCTTTCCAATCAGACCCGGATATCGAAGATGTCCACTGACATCCTTACTCAGATCCAGGTTTGTAACACCCTCTACATTTTTGATGGCCTGCAAGTAAGAAATTGGGAGTTAGTTTACTTGTTACAGAGATATATAAAAGTATACCGAGAGCTTAGAGACATTTTTTGCGGGTAGAAACAGAGTGCCTCAAAAAAAGGAACTTGGGAAACTCACTTGTAAGCCTGCAACGCCAAACTGGATGCTCGTGGCTCGGTATAGGAATGCGAGTATGTAGTCATTCTCGGAAAAGACATTTGTCATTGCACCTGATACAACGCTTCGCATTACTCGCCAGTTGTCTGCGCTGGTCGGAATAGGTGCGCCGATGAAAACGACCGATTCGACAAGACCAAAGACTTTGCGTTCTGCCAGAGACAGCAGGCATGAGTAAATGACTCGCGCTCCGAGAGAATAGCCAATCAATGTAACTGGCCGTTCGCCCTGGGCTTTGTTGATCAGTGCATCTGCAAGTACTTCGCCTGCCTTCTCTGACCGAGTCCTTGCAAGTCCAAAGGGGTTGTCGATTGAAGTCGCCATCTTCAGTAGGTAGACTGGCCAGAGGGCTGACCAGAGCGATGCAAGGACCGTTCGCTTGAGTATCTCGATTTTGACGTATGACCAGGCGTAAGAGGAGACCATGGACTTTAGAGAGGTTCCCAAATCAATCAGAGCATCCATCTCATACCTCAATGCAAAGACTTCTGTTTCTTGGCCCATAGATCTCCAGGGCTTGATAACATCCTCTTTGCTCGTCAGCCATCCATTGATACCAATCGTAACCCTCAATCTACGATCATTTTCCACATCTTCTTTCCTTGCGACTCCCCATTCATCCTTGACTGGCAAGAATTTGAAATCCTCTACCTCTTTTGCATACGCATCCACCATGCTACCCGTCATCTTCCCACCAAAAGCTCCAAACAAGGTTCCTACCAGAGCTCCATTCATCGCAAATATTCCCAAGAACGACGCCAGACCTCCCAGTCCCACACCTCCCATCAACGCCCCAATACCACCAGCAACAACCGGCGCGGCTAGTCCACCAGTAACCCCAATAATAGCAGCACCAGCCACGGAAGCGAGTCCTGTAAACTCTGATTTAGTTTACTTGTTCTATGAAATTTGGGACTAACTCAAGACCGATTTAAGAGGAGTAATCAATGGAATTCATGAGAGTGATTTTGCCCCGGAAGCTTGTGTACATACCAACTTTCCAGCGGCGAGCGCTCTTGTTTTCTTCTTGTCGCTTCTGAGTTTCCGCATCGGCAGTAAGTTCTTTGGAAGCGAGGAGTAGAGACCGTGCAACTTCAGTTTCTTCATATGTTAAGAGCGAAAGGGGCAATCCAAAGGATGAAGTAATGTGCAATAGTAGGACACGTGAGTGAGCCGAGTAATGACCTAGCGAGAGAAGGAGAAGCAACATGCTACTGATGAGAACGACACGGACATCCTTCGGCAAGGTTGAAAATTTAGTTGGGAGCGGATGGTATAACTCTTGCAGAACTGAAAGATCGTTTGCTTCCTGGACGGAAAGTTCTTCGAGCTGGGCTTTGGTCTGTGTTTGTGAGGGTGGTGGTCTTGGAGTGTATGGTGGTGCCTCGTTGGAATGGAGTACTTCACCGAGTCGAGCCATCACGTTCCGTTGCCAATCATCGAAGTATCTCAGTGCAGCTCTCTTTAACCTCTTCATCTTAGGTTTCGACAGCTTTTTCTCAAGACTCTCAGAGAGTTGTCGGTCTCGCTCATTACTATTCGGTTCACTTGCAGCAGTGCTGGATTCCGTCCCCCATTCATCTTGATTTTGCTGCTGGAAAGGATTACTGCTTTCTAGGTCCGTTGTTTCGAAAGAGTGTTCGATACGTGAGCGCATCTGAGCTGTTATGTTGTTTACTAGGCGTGGAAGCGCTGTTCGTTGGGGTTTGGTGAGTACCGCTCTTATAGCATGGGGATCTGAGCTTGATGGTGCCATGGCTGCTGTGTGTTTAGGTGCAGCTTGCTCCGGAAATGGCTTTTTACTCCCATAAGACAAACACTTGACGTGGATGAAGTTACATCTTCTGTTTATCTCTGGTTTGAGGAGGTAGATAGATGTTTATGTCAAACGCTGCAGCCTGGAGAGTTGTGGCTGGGGAATTCTGTGCTGTGCCTCATCGGTCGCCAAGCGAGAGCCCCTTTTCAAGAGCAAGTTCTTAGACACCACCAGCGCCAGACTCACATGATATGACTCCTTTGTACTGTGAAGACTCTAGGTTGCTGTGATCAGGTCAATATACAATGAACTCTGCATGTTGATGTATATCTCTCACGCACTTGCGCAGGTAGTTTTTAAGCATATCACAGCTTAGTCACTTTCCATTATTTTATATAATCATCGCGAGCTATCTAGTAATGGAATTGAGAAGATTGGTTTGACCTGAAGTACAATGGGTCGACTGATAGTAGCATCTGGACCTGTTTCCCTCGATATCTTAAATCTCCTCCATATCCTCCAAGTCGTCTAGAACTGGATAATCGCCGATCTCAACCCTCTCTGGTCTTACAAAGACTCCATGCTTCAGGCTGCCAGTCTCACCATCTTTGCCCCAGTATCTCTTCCCATTCAGGCTGCCATCATTTCGGCCCACTGGCTCATCCAACTTGATTGCAACCCACTTGCCAGCTCCGCCTGGAATTTCCTCAACATCACCGACATACATAACTTCTCCTCTCTTTGCATCTTCCCCACCAACTCTGCACCTCATTCCTACTGCAATACCTCGCTCCTTGATTTCGGTATCATAGGCGGCAAGTTTCGCTTCTTCGAGGGACGGAGCTGAAGGATCAAAGCGTCCGAGTTTGTGCGCTTTCTTCCAGGCAAGTACTGAATCGGTCTTTGTTGCGTACTCCTCGGCTGGCATCTCATACTTGGCTACGGCTGAGACATCGGTGTAGTTAGCTCGCATTCCTGGAGGTCGAGAATCGATCACCTGGAGATAGTATATTAGCAGACTGTCGTTGAGAATGTCATTGTGGGCGCATGACTGGAACAGGGAAGAAGTAAGTAGTATTGAGAAGCCATAGCAGTTTTGTGCTTGCTTGCTCTTCAGGAAAAGTAAACCGTGTGAACTGATGGTTCATTATGTCTATCTATGAGCGCGCTTGCCTACGCATCTTTGACTTCAGTCTCAGGGACATGAGACGAGAGTGATCATATTCTGCAGAAGACGTGGGAAATGGGCATGCTCTGCTTGATTCTTGCTCTATTTTACTTTGCCAAGTGAAGTCAGAAATATGCTTCAGATCTCAACGTAAACTTACGACCGGTAATGCATCATGGAAAGAGAGTTTTACTGCAGCGTTGGCGCAAATCCTGCTCCTCAAATTCGGGATGCGAGAGGATTCACAAAAGCCTGAGGTACCCAGACAAATTCCATAAACCACTGGCCTCAACAGTGGTGAGACGATTTTGACTTCCACTTGGATAGCCGTCACTGGATGTCGCCACAGAAAAATCGATGAACGAAAGTTAGCGCCCACTTACGTGTATCTCGGCATATGGTGCCAGCGGGAAGGTCCCCAACTGCGTATTCTCCTCATCTGCAGCTTCAATGGGAACACTCTGCTGGCTTCCAAAACGCAGAGTGAGCCTCTGTGAGAGTGGTGGCACACCGGTGATGGGCTCGAGCTTTGCCTTGAGCTGGCCGATGGTCCATGATGGGGTTATGCGACGCTCTGAAGAAGAGTTGTCAGATGTGACTTGGATCGGGATATCCCCTGCTGTCTGCAAGTTCATCGCCATATTGAACGTGTGCAATGTGGTGTAACGTGACGCAGGGTTGGATGGAGTTGGAAGAGGCAGAAGGGTGGGTGATAGGTAGGTAAGATAATAATTTGATGTTGGTTGGGTGGCTGCCTCAGGTCGTCGTCGTTGGCTGCGTTCGATTGCGATTTCTCCTAGCGCGCAGGTGCCGTAGTTCTATATTTGCGACTTCTATCAACTCTCTACGGCCGAGGCGTGCGTGTCTGTCAGGTTTCATCGCGATGTGGATTTTGCTTAACATTGATGCTCAAGTTCTGGCAAGGCAGAATCCTCCCATGCTACGTGCCTACTGTGTCAGTCTTGCCTCTGCTTGCCTAGGAACTCATTGTTTGCTGTCGTGTCGTGCGTGTTGCTCTGATCTGCGAGCGCCACGATTCACCAGCCACAGCGAATCTTGGTGTTGTGAGGGCACTCCCACTCTAGATTCTCCTCCCACTCTCCTCTCAACTCTCTTTTAACATCCATCACAAGTTGGACCCCTACTTGTCTTTCCCCACCCTCTTTCTGTTCGTGTCCCAGTTCATCCTTCCTCCGTGGTGCAAAACCAGATCTGCTACCAAAGTCTCTTGAGCACAGATCTGCCAAGCTGATCAGATCTTCAGAGGACCACAATGCCTATTCTTCCTGTTTCAATATCGATCTGAGACCGAGGTGAACAACACATGATGCACATCCGACAGTTCTTGTCCCAACAGCCTCCCAATTGGCAGATCACCGTTTGTAGATCAGCTTTCGGAGACTTCCTTTATTGGCCATATCATCCGTATGGGAAACAGCATGATTGTATTATTGTCCTGTGCCTGCATCATCCAAGCTTCTTCTCCAACGCTTGACACCGCACCTCGCAAGCCTTGACTGGTTTCCAGAATGCCCTCACCGCTCAAACACGCGCATGGGTCACTTCTCAGCAAACTTGATCGATCACGCGAGGCCGCAGCGATCCAGCGAACAAAGTTCATTATTCGCTGACAAACAGAGGATCCGCTGCCATAAAGCCATTGTGTGGGCGATCCGGTCGACATTGGACAAACGGGTTGGGAGGAGGTTGACATAGCTTGAGTCCTTGACCATGGCTTGCTCGTGCTGTTAAGGCATAATGCCGGTAGCCATCCGAACGACACTTGTGATATAGGCTTGCAGATGACGCCCTCCACACACACGACGCTCACTGCACAATAACGTACGAAAGACTAGACTACCTGTCGCATTGCTCCACCCATAAGCTACGATTGTCGATTGTCTACTCTGAACGCTCATCCCACCCAACAACGGGCATTGTATTGCCCTGGGGACCAAACGCCCTTCCGCCAGAAGCAGCGCCAGCGAGAAGGCTCTTTGCAGATGTGCAATTCCCTGTTTGTATTCATTTCATTCCTTATTATTGATCTGATATCGAGCCAATGCAAGGGCCAGGGCACCAGAGGGGAAGACTGACAACAAACGAAAAAGCCACCCACAGGACCAACTGGCTATCCATAGCGGCCTCTGGTATGATATGATATGCCCAGATACTGTCTCCGAATGGACTCGCATCCCACTTGCACCGAGTCGCGAGTCGCTAATGCACGCCATCAGGCTAGAATAAGCGGCTGCTCGACGACCGTGCGATCAATTTCGTCGTCTCCTCGTCTTCTCCTCCTCGTCTGATCCTGATCTGCCACCCAATTTCCAAGGGCCAACACGTCTGCACCGCAATAATAAGTCGATGAGGAGCGACAACTGCTCCAAGCCACATCGTTGAGCTTTGAGGTCCGGAGACAAGTTCGAGCTTTCAGGGCAGCCAGCAGCGTACACCGCCACTATGGGACCTATCAGCGATGCAAACAGGTTCGCCGAGTAGCTCCTTCTGTTCACTAGGTATGCCCAGTGCCAAGTGCCCAGTGCCCAGTGCCCAATGTTCCGACGTACTGGCCCCTCTCCATCTCTCCGCCTTGCGATTCTCGATCATGTCCTTCTTTTAGGCACTTCGTTGAGCCTTTTCGACCCACCATCTGCTGCTGCCCTTCATGGATGCCTTGCCCTCCGAACGCCCTGTCTGACTCGCCTCTCTATATTCGCATTGTTATAACTGCCATACCACCGCCAAGTGCTGTCTTACATCACGGGTGGTGCGTCGTCCTTACACCGCCAGTATGTCAGATGTGAGGTCCCGCGGCCTGCCGCCGGTGTCGATGGGAGAGAACAAGCAAGCACATAGCCTTTGTCCTCATTGTCTTGGTAGGTCGAAAGGCAGGTATACAAACGGAGATATATGTTGCAGAATGGAACAACGCACCACCGTATATTCCTTTTGCCCAGCAAGCTTGGGCACCAACCTATCAAGCTAAAGCCGGAGAATTTCTTCGAAGTGGCACGAAAGAGTGTCATGACTAGGCCAGAAATGGAGTCGTTCTCAGTGGCTGAAGAACGTGCTCATTAAATGGGCTGACTCGGCTATTGTAAGTTTATGTGGAAGATCTTGGGTTCATGAGAAGTCGATTGAGAACGATGCAAGCCATGGAGATCATGGATCCTTGATCCCTGGCCGGCGTGCATGCTTGACCGCCAGTTCGTTGACCCTGGAAACAGCCAGCCCTGTCTTTCGCGCCAACATGCCAGTGGTTAGTAGCCACTTGGACAACTCAAGGTCTTCTCAGGCGCTGGCCCGCCATGCTAACCCGGACAAACTGACACGGAAGGCCATGGCCTTTGTTCTTCGGTCTGGATAAGCTTTTACCTCAGAGTTACAATGGGCGGTCCCGTTCCTTACCTACCCCCGTGCAGCATTATTTACAGTTACTGTAAGTGAGTGATGTTCGGATCGTGCACAGACACGAGGCCGAAACGGCTCCTCAAGTCGCACAGCAGTAAGAGGAATATAAAAAGAGTTTCAACGCACCCACGGCTGTTTTCAACCGACGTTCCCGGAAAGTTTCCAACACGGTGCCATGAATTTTAAGAGCATCAACTGCACCAAGATGACAAGCATTACTTCACGTTCTTTGGTTATGCATGAATGCGTGGCCATTCCCTAGTCCACCTTCTCCTCCACACTAGCCAGCACCCCTGCGACTCCCCCACCATGGATATACTAGAAAATGCGCACTCTATTTGCATCGCGCAGTCTCCCGAGAATCAGTTCCAGGGCGTATCCCATGTACCGGCTTTGACGATCATGAGTTCGAACAAGTTCCTTGCCTATACGCCGCTCTGCCTGCCCCTTCCTGCCCGTCGTCCTTCAAGCGCCATCAGTCCGTCAGTCAGTCAGTCAGTCCGTCAGTCAGGCAGGCAGGCTTGACGTATCGACCCGTTGGCCCTGCCTGGCATATTTGCCTCTTCTCTGCTTTGCTCCTCTCTTTCTCGTCTCATCTTCCGCGATTGGCTAGGCCTGGGACTACCTGGCGCCAATCATGCGGTTGGCATTCATGATCTACGCGAGCCACAACCTGCCCTTGAAGTTCTGAAATAGGAAGCCTTCCCTCGTCAAGTCGTCTCAAGATTTCTTTCGCCGAAAACACCAGCCATTAAGACCTGAAGCGCACCTGGCTTGTTTCACGTCAATAGTCTTCATCCCACCTGTCAGAAAAAGAGCCTCCGTTGCTTTTTGATTATCTTCAACCTCCAAAGACATCAACAACTGATAGCCAACAAACATCACACCCATCGTCCTATCGAGCTTGCTATCAACCAGCCCCATACAACAATACACGGAGAGATCTACGCGGCAAGGGAAATAGTCACTACAGACCGTGCACATCTTCGCATATGATCCGTCAGCCTTAACTGACGGTATCGGCGATCCAAGACCGTCACCGTGGATATCTCCCTCCTTCTAAAGGGTCCTGACTCCAATGAGTCCTCGGCTTCACCCACACATAGACATCATACAAGAGCCACCTCTGTTCCATCAGCAAACAGCCAGCCGGAGCTTCCCTCCTATGCCATCGCCAGCAGTGGCGCGGGTGGGAAGCGTAACATGCCCCCTCATCCAGCGGAATCTCCGGCTAAGAAACAGAGCAAGTGGTCACCGGAGGAAGATGCGTTGATCATTGACTTGAGAGGAAGTGGGATGAAGTGGGAGGATATCTCGAAGAGGCTTCCAGGACGAAGTGCGATTAGTTGTCGACTTCATTACCAGAACTACTTGGAAAGAAGGAGTGAGTGGGACGAGGAAAGGAAAAATAAGCTCGCAAGGCTTTATGAAAGGTAGTGCCCTTTCTTTTTATAGTTCTTGCCTCAGCAAGGCACCTTGAGTTGATGATACCTCGCAGCTCTTGGTGCGTTATAGATAGACTGACTTCTGACTTTGTCTAGATTCAAGTCTGAGATGTGGGCGAAAGTAGCTGAGGAAATGGCCGTACCCTGGCGTGCGGCAGAAGCGATGCATTGGCAGCTCGGAGAGGCTGATATGGCACGGCGTGCTGGCGTCGTTCCATTCTCTCTTTCCAGCGCAACGCTGGACAATCAACAGCAACCAGGTCATCACAATTCACCAGTACGAGGCCATCAGCATAGCCAGTCGCTCTCGAGCACGATCAGCAGCAGTTCCGCAAGTGCACCAAATTCTCGTTATGGGCGATCGACGCCTGGAACGAGTCGGCCGATGACTGGGAGCAGTGCAAGTGGTGGTGGCTCGGCTCGGTCGATCGCCGCACGGAGAGAGAGTACGCCTAGGTCGGTACCACCAGCGAGTCCGATTGAGGGTATAGCATTGGCTGGAATTCAGGGTGGAATGGGGATGGGACCGGGGATGGGAAGAGGCTCACAGTTATTGCCAAGTGTAGCCGAGATGACAACAGGTGTCAGTCCGTACAGCACGCCAGCTTATGCGATGTCCATGCCGATGTCCATGCCGATGTCCATGCCGATGGGAGGTGGAGGACCTTATGGTACGTCGAGCCCGGGACCTTTACTTCCAGCCATCGGGTTTGTAGGCACTCGGCAGGATGTTAAGAGGAGAGGAAGTCCAGAGGTTGGACCACGGGAGACGACTCGACGAAGGCAATGACAGACGGATATACCCAATATGGACCCTAATATGTCTACCATGACAGTTATGGGAGCTGTTGGGAGTTTGAAGAATGAAGGAGCCTGGTTGATAGGATCGCATCGAAGCTCTGTTGCATGTGTGTGCGAGACTCATGGATTGACGAATTCTTAACGGCCGTTGTATTTTCCAGCATGAGCATTGGCGTGGCATGGGACGGCATGGGATGGACACAAAGATCTATTCTTGATGTCCTGCTGCATTTTGATTGCTATGGGTTCTGGTGGGGAGTTGGAAAAAAACCTCTGGTTCCACGGCGTGCAGAATCGAGGTGCACTAGCGGCGGTGTTTTGGTGTATTTTCTTGCATGTATTTTTGCCTTCTAGACTGTATTAAAAAAGTTTGAACAGGTTAGGCCTCACAAACCAGTTCTTGAGAGTCGCATATGGAGTGGACTTCTCCAGCGCAGACCAGATCTGCCAACACATTGAGTAACTCGCTCGCTATTCAATTTGTGACAGGCAATACTCCCAATTCTGGATGCGATCTGAAGTATCTACTCAATCCCGAAACTGAACCCAACCTAGGAATATATGGTCCTTCTGGGCAGTTTCAAAAATGACTTCTGCAAAGCAAGATCTGAAGACTACGTGCTATTCTTCGATCCAAACGCAGCCGCACTCTAAGCCTAGCTCTTTTGTGCGAGATCCCTCCTAATGATGCTTTCCGGGTGCAGAACTTGTGCGACTTGTCGCTAGTAGCAATTTTCCTGAAATCTGAAAAAGTAAATGGAGCTTTTCAGTATGCAGCCACCATTGTTTGCCCATTGCAAACATATGCTCGGGGGGTAGGTTGTGAAGTGCTTCTCAAAAAGCTGCTTCTCAACTCTCTTTATGTTTTGGTTGACAAATCGCCCACCAATTGTCCTTTTCATAGCCAGATTCCACTACTTCCCCTCCAATTGAGGCAATATCCCCTTCCAGCTCTCCAGATCGATATAAGTGGTAATACCGGTTGAATGTTTTCTCTGTTGCTTCTCCACTGGGACTGTTTTTCTTTCCCGTTTTCATGACCCAGGGAACCATCACATCCTGCTCATTCCCTTCGTCCCAGCCCCTCCTGCTTGTCTTCTGCTCAAGCGCCCACACATATATCAAAGCCTTGCCTCCGTCCCTCAAACATTCCAAGATCGCTTGTATGGCTTCCCTTCTCCGTTCGGGCGTCGACAAATGATGAATTACAGCAATACTGATTGCAAAGTCAAACCTTGCAACTTGGTGCGGTAGAGAAAGCGTGTCTGCCACCACTGTCGTATGTGGCTGGTGTTGTGATGCGATCTTTACTAGGTTCGTGGAACGGTCGCTGCCAACTATGAAAACGTCGTGGTTGACATCTAGATATTTTCCGTTGCCACAGCCTACATCGAGTCCAATTGAGCCTGGCGTGAGCGACTGGAGAAATGTCTTGACGATGGGCCATGCTTGGTAGCGGGTTGAGGAGAAGTGGGATGCGATTTGCTCGTATACCTCGTGAACATGTTGTTCCTCATATTTCTCTGATGCGAGTTTACTTGTAGAATCCATTGTAGTGTATAGCAATTGCAATATTCTGTTAGAGACGTATTGTCAACGTTGTTTGCAACAAGTGGAGCTTGGTCATTCACTCCTGGGAAGTTCAGCCCTGCAGAATTTTGTCTTGGTGGTGACTAGGCCAAATTCCGGATCAAGTTAAATCCGTCCCAAAGGATCAACATTGTTCCGATGATGGTGGATGTTAGACGACTTGGAAAAAAGTTTTGAAGCTGGCGGTAATTTTCACATCACTTTGCCGCTCATTTAGCAATTGCGTGCGTTCTGAATTGCTCAGCTTCAACTTGAGGTAGAATCCTCAGACACGATACTTCTCCCTTTCCAAAGGATTGTCCGGATTCCTCAACTTGCAAGAGCCTTGGACAGTTGGTGTTGCCACTCCACTTGACTTGCAACTTGGCGCATTCCCGAAAAGCCGCCCACAAAAGAATCACCACCACAAGACCCATTTCGATGTCCTATATAAAATTATTGAATGAGCTCCGTCCGGAGCAGTCTTTTATTCTGATATATATACCGCAATCTGATTTGAATTTTGACTAGAACTAAGCCAAAGTGGAAAAGAAGTGCTGCCTGGCAATTCTGGCAGAATCACTTACAATAGCTCGAATAGCAGACTGCGAAACGTCTGCTATTGTCCTCGACTCAATTACCTCCTAGCGCCGCAATTGTGAGGGAGAACAATAGATGGCTTCATCGGCTGTCCAAATTAAAGGAAGGGATTCGCTTCCACCCTTTCAAAATTTCTGTCTTTCTCCTCCAACAAACACAACAAGAATCCTTTCTTTCAAAAACGCAACATCACACAGTTTGTTGAATGCAACATTGGAAGTCTCTCAATCCATGAAAATGATTTCCACCAACGATATGGGCTCTCAAACTCTCGCCACACCAGCTACTTTAAAACGCCCGCACCCTGGCGATGTCAACAGCCCACGTCCTCAGAAGAAGTTAGCCTCTGACACAGGTAAGTCTGTAATTGCCCAAGTCGCGTCCATTATGGCTCACAAGTATCTAGACAACTTTGGGGCTGGTATCTTGCTCGAAGAAGAACCATATGTCAAAGACGCTCCATTGAAAGCCACAGAACGCGATGAAGGCAGCTACGCAAGAAGAATCAAGGTGGCTTGGTATGCCGATGACATTCGGAGGAAGCGGGCCTTGGTAAGTCACTTGCTCTGACTGCCTTATGAAACTCGTACTAACTCCGATTTGCAGGCGAGCAAGGTTAGCGGAGCTTGGAGAGATATGCCGGCCCCTGCACGCAAGGGCATGCCCAATCTCACAGGATTTCTCTGCTACCGTAGCAGTCTGCTCCAAGTACTCCTGCATCAGCCCAAGCTTGTCAACTGGCTCCAGCTTTACCACAAGCCAGAAAACTGTACGTTGCGCGAATGCTCGTTATTTGTTGTCTTTCATCCGCTTATAGAGCTCCATCGTTCTTTCTCCAATGACTCGTCCCAAAAGGGATATCAATATTCCGGGGTCAGGAGAGCCTGGCAGCCCTGGTCTCTTCAATAGTTTTACTTCCCTGCTGCCATTCATCCATCCTTGCCAATCTTAACTAAACAACCATAGGCATATCGGACGACAAGAACAAGTGCGTCTCCTGCACTTTGCACCAGCTTTCCAAGACATACTGGCAAGGCAGCAAGACCGACTTGACAGATGCCCTGAAGACAGTTCATCAACTCTTCAGGTACCGTAAGTCACCTTGACATCGCCCCTCGAAACCCGAGAACTAACATTCAACCAGACGGCTGGTCCTCGGACGTCTCATCGGGCCAAGCAGACCCAGAAGAACAAGCCTCATGGCTCTTCAATAAGATGCGCTCCGAGCTCCCAAGCAGCATGTCTGCGTACATTGACTCCCTGCACTACGCCACCATGGCCGCCACAATCAAGTGCAACAAATGTGGTCGAGAATCAAGACGCGACAACCAAGCAGAACGTTCCCTACCCGTGCCCATTCAACCGATCCTCACCAACGGCACGCTATCAAGGTACGTACAAAAGTATCTAGTGGAGCCAGTTGAAGGCTACCGGTGTGAGAAATGTGGAAGCAAAGCGCCCAAGATCCGAACCCATGAGATCGGTCACGGTCCAGAGATCCTGTCAATCCAGCTCAAGCGTTTCAGTTGGGATGGCAAAAAGCTCAACCTGAGCATACCAATTGAGGCAACGCTAGACCTGGATCACCATCGCAGCAAAGACAATCAAGACCATTTGCAGTATGAACTCTCCGGAGTTATCAAGCATTCTGGCTCTGCGTCTGGTGGCCATTACATCTCAGTGACCAAGGGACCTGATGGTAGCTGGAGCGAGTTCGACGATGCGAGAAGGTCGAAATCTGATATCACGGATGCAAGGAGTCAAGAGAAGGGTCGCTCTCCATTTACGCCGTACATCTTGTACTATACGAAGAAGGTTTGATCATTGTACATCGCACCATAGATCCTCAGCTAGGATTTTGTTCTTGCTTGGCGTACAGTTTGTTTTATTTGTAGTTTGTTCTGCACATCCTGGGGATCGCAGCGATCAGAATGGTGTGGGGTTTGTTTTGCTTTATGGTTATTCTACATGACATGGGGACCTCAGCGATTAGAATGGCGTTGGGTTATATTAGGTTACATTGTGTTGCATAGCATTGGCGCAATACTCTTCATTATCATAGCACGGATGGTCGTTGACATTGTTGATGTCAAAGTAAGGTCTTACTTCTCCTCTGTGATAAAAGCGGGTTTGATAGTGGTTCAAACAACGCATGTAGAACTGTACCTGTACAATTGTATCTGCGGACTGTGTCATAGTTTGAGACGCCTTAGAGGTCTCTGCTTTTATTTTTCCCACTGCTACTATGATGTTGACCTGACATCGAAGTATTTATATATGTATAAGTATTCTAGTTTAATTAGGATTAACTACCCCCTACTATCTTTATTAAAAGTAAAAACCTAATATAATCCCCTTAAATACCTCCCTAATTCAAAAAATGCTTAGGTACCTGAGGTATGCGGCATGCCATCCCCCACAAAGCCTAACTAGGGGTTATACAGGGGGTTATCCCGACTACATTTTACTAAACTAGGCCCTCGCTTACCTATCAGGTCTCTATAAACATTTCCATTGTATAGGGAGCTAATAAGCGAGGGCGTAGTAGTACAACACTACCCACTTTATACACTTCCTCCTAGGTAAATTCCTGCCTACCTACCCACTTATCTACTCTTACTACTCTTTCCATAAGATATACTTCTTACTCCTAATAATATAGGCAACTACGACCTAGTTATTCTAGGTTTCACATTAACCTATACTATAAAGCAGACAGTACGTGTTGTGTAAAGTATTGATAAAAGATAAGGCATTTTTTATGCTAGCTTCGACTAGTAGCTAATGCTAGGTACCCTATTATATATATAGATGATTGCCCCTGTATAAACTACCTTTATAAACACCTGGCCTAACTTTGTGGGAGATGGCACATTATTTAAATTATATAAGGGAAGTATTTCAGTTATTTACCGCTATTTTAATAAGTTACTTAAAAGATAACTACTTATTCTAGTATAGACTTCTTAGTGTGTTATACATTAGAGTAGTCGTAGGGTATAAATACATATAAGCTAAGTATATCACAAAGTAGAACTATACAGTTACACGTCTTATAAGTTGTCAACTCAAATGATACATGAGTATACCTACAAGGATACTTAAAGGATAATTGATTTATATGTATTGAAAATCACCCAATTGAGCTAGCGACCTTGTGCATAAAACAGGCACTCGGCCCAGATTCAGGACTTATGTAAAACACAGGTATTCAAAATCGTTTTATGTTTCTTTGCTTTTTAGTTTGTAACAAATTCTAGCCTAGAGTCTGCTTGGCGCATATTTTATTGCCTTCAACCCAATATCCCTGCGTCCATCTTCGCCTGAAGTCTTTTTAACTTTGATTGCACTTTCATTCTAATCTGGCTAGGGCTATTAGTAGACTGTCCCAACTAATTATGGATATTTGGGAACCTCGTGTACTTACATCGCTTAGCTGTATGATTTGAATCATCAACATCCAAGTCACTCAAGTCTGATGATTCCTCGTCTCCATCGCCATCGTTCTCATGAGGATCACAGCCCGGGAATGGCTTTTTGCTGAGTGGCGAAGGTGGCGGCGATGGCAGATCATTCTTTGCTTCTGTTGAAGGAGCAGGAAGAGTATTGACAACACAAGTGACCAATGCATTACCATCATGGCTATCAGATTTTGAAGTCTGTGTAACGGAACCAGTCAGGGGACCACTAGAGGATGTGTTGTCATTCTCACTGCCTGCATTTGAGTCCGCATCGAGACAAGATAGAATAAGTTTGAGATACTCTAGGCGAAGCTCAAGGGAATCGAGTTCTTCCGCAGGAGTCCTGCCGTTTAGAAGCTCAATCGCGTTGTAGACTGTGAAAATTCCACAGTCGTAAATGTTGTCTTGCTCTGCACACATCGAAACTTCAAAGGCATGTCCCTTGGGTTCGGGAAATCCGGAAGCACCTCGAACCAATTTGTCCAAGTTGGGCAGGAAAGTGGAAGCGGCGTCTGCTGAATTTTGATGCCATGATGCTGAATTGTACATTGTGTGATGCCAGATTTCTCCGCTTGTGGCCGTTGAAAGAAGTACCCAATGATCTGCGTCGTAATTGCAGAAGTAGACTATTCTTTCAGTGGACGAAGGAAAGGTGAATGCGTGCTCTGGATTCCAGCCTGCTGCGCCCTTTTCCATTTCTTTAACGAGATAACCGAGGTATGTATTGCTTGAAAGGTCAGAGAAGGCTAACTGGTCCATGTCTTGGCGTGCGAATGAAGCCAACCCACGACCAAAGACAATGGGTTGGTCCTGTCTATGAGACCTTAACACGAGAACATCCATAAGTTCTTCTGATAGCCAGCTTTTGGGGGCGCTGCCAGAAAGGCCCTTGTCATCTACAAGGGCAATGTATGGTTGAAAATCCTCCGGCATTAAGGCAAAGACCTGGAATAGCGTGAGCGTTGCTCTGTTTTCATGGAACTTGATGGCATGTCGCGTTGGGTTCTGTTCTCCTGCTCGGCGCTCCCAATGTTCAATCACCTTGGCCATGATATCGGCAAAGTGGCGGAGGGTGTCCACATATGGCTCGGCGGACGCAAAATTGCTGTACTTCAACAAGGCATCAAAAGTTCTCCACGATTCCTCCTCAGAACGATTGGGCAATTCTTGTTGAACTCTGTTGTAGGCATGTTCAAGATCTTTGTGGTCGTACTGGCCTTTGGCAATAAACTCCAAGATTATCCTGCTATATCTTGTCTGCACTTTCCCCATGCGGTTCTGCGCCTCCTTAACAAGGTCGGCACTCATGGTTGTATTGTTCCTCCTCGATGGGTATTCCTGGTGTTTTTGGATGCTGGGCGATCGAGGTGAAGGAATGAGAAGTCTCGCAAAGATCGGTTAGACAATATTGTGGTAGACCTGCGGTATTCCGCTTGGATTGGCGCAGATGGAAGGCACGATGCGTTCCACTGCTACGTGAAAGCTTCTATGGGCGATGAAGCGAGTTGCGCGTTGTGATTTGGATTGGTTGTTGGCTTCGGTTTTGATATTGAAATATGCCTTGCGATACCGTGCTGTTTTCGAGAAATTCTCTACAGTGGAAATCTAGAGGCAGCTAAGAGATTGGTAGTTAGGAATCCAGTCCAGTTGGTAATACTCACGTGATATATATTTTCACTTGAACTGGCCTGCTGCTGCGCTTGACGTAGGACCATTTGAAAAACAGCACGCTAACTTACCTGTCCGTCATGGTAGGACAGCAAGTCTATGGACACTAGCGTTGAACCAAGTTGTCTCTTCTGAACTAAGGTAAGAGTCACAATGGTGCTTTCTACTGCTTTATTCGCATGCAGGAAAGTTGTCTCCTAACATTTCTTTTCCAGCGTGAATAGTCATGAACGCAATCTACCTTTGCAAGAATTGTTTCGTCAGAGCGACTGTCTAAGAGCTTCCCTCCAACAGATGCCGTCTCTTTGTCCAAATGCACTGAGACTACTTCAGGATATGGACAAAGGACATTGGCTAGAGCCTCTCACACTAGAACCAGCCCAAAACAATTGATAGCAGAGCTTTGCATACTATCTGACGTAGCTCCCCATTTGGATGAACCAATTCTTGGTGGTTGAACTTATTAAGCTAGCTTGGGAGCGGTTGCCTACTGGGCCATGCGTCTCCCAATCTCTAGTTCATGTTAGTGAACCAAGAATATTCTAAAGACTTGCTAAATTCCAATGCTTGATGAATGAAGTAGGCATCGACTCATCCTCACAGCCCCCAAGAAGTCATGGAATTGTCAAACAGTATTCCGGGTATCAGAGCGGCGACTTCGAGAAGAGATGCGTAAAGGGACGGAAACGCAGAGAAAATGATGGCAACAAACACAAGGTATCACGAGATCGATCACAGGGAAATGATACTAACTAATCGTGGTCTGACTCTACAAAGGTTAGCATGATTCATTCTACGCGACCATGTTGAGACGATCGAAGCCGCAAAAAGAAAAGACAACATTAATCGTGATTAAGTGCTCCTTCCCTTGGCTAATAGGCCAAGATATGCAATCCTGGTACGTGCCCTTCAGCATTTTACAGCGTCATGTAGGCACTGAGGGGCTGCATTTCTGGTGACTGGTGCGTGAGATATATACCAAATTGTGGTTGTTGGTAGGAAAGAGAACGAAGCACAATCTGGCCAATATCGGATCAAGGTTCTTCCAGTCCCGTTGCAAGGGGGATTCTTTTACCTTGTTGAGCCACCAGAGCAGTTGCAGTTGAAATAGGTAGTAATACCGGTATTCTCTAACATTTCGAACACTGCAATATTACCAGGAATGGATCACGTATCGTAGCCTTTAGTCGCTTCCACTGCTTTGCTTATAGTCTTAGCAAATCATTACAACCCCAGCTCAACTTGTAAATAGCCTCTGCCCCATGCTTTGCTCTTGGCTGTTTGTACGGGAAATTGATATTAACAGTGCAGTATTGCCCATTGTTGGTATTGAAGCGTGCGGTTACAAAGGTGTTTCGAACAGGTTGCAGATGCGAATTAAGGAGCCTATAACAGAAGGCATTCGAAGCAACGGAGGGTAGCGCTTAGCTATGGGAGCTTTTCATATTGGTACAGTACTCCCCGTCCCTCCATTGCCAACTTCCAATTGTCCCTTGTAAAATATGTAGGTCGTAAAGCTATCGCAGCACTTAGGTTAGGTACGCATTAAATTAGTAAAACTACGTTCTTAGGAGCTGCTTAAGTTCCCTGTCAACATTTTTAAGCCCTGTACTTACAGGCTATATACCCTACAAGTATAGGCTGCACTACCCATAGCTATAAGCTATCTCCTTTATGATTAGAGTAGTTTTAAAATAGTATAGATAGTAAATATAGGGTCTATCACGTGTCTATACACTATTTCTTAGTTTTAGTAGTCTATAATTTATAGAGTATATAGCCTTTAGCTATAGAGCTTGTACCCTATAATTATTCATAGTAGAGTAAGGATACGTTGCTTCGTAGATAACAATTTTATCAAGGCAAAACAGGTTTAGCAGCACCATATATCTGACAATAAGCAAGTTAGCAGGTGGGTAACTGTACTAATTTTACACCTTCTACTTTAAGCCTTTCCATTCAATGGGCTTTTTGGATCATACACATCCGTCTCGATCAAATCCGGGTAACTCAAACCACCTTGCTTTCTCACCTCATCCATAGTCTCCATTATTGTAATACTTTCCTCCCAGCTCAGAGTGTCACTCTCGAGCTTCCCATCTCGCAAGCATCTTGCTACCTCATCCGCCTCCCAAGCCATACCATGACCCCATCCTTCCTTCTCTTCACCTTTCTTTCCCTCTCTCGCAGGGTCTTTTGGAATAGGGCAATCGACTTCCTCGACCTTACCAGCCCTGCCATTCATAATGACTCGGTAGTGAGTCGGTCTATATATAGGTCCAATAACCTGGATTTCGCCCTTGGTGCCCTGAATTCTCACAGCCGCTCCAGAAGCAGGCGAGCCCATTTCATCAGGCTGCGTAGCAACCCTCATCGAAGTTAATGCAATCCCCATACTCTTGTTCTTCGGGAACTGCAAGATCATGCTCGTCAACTCATCCGCACCCGTCTTCTCATAATGATCCATAGCTGCAACAACCTTCGGCGCTTCGCGAGGCTTCATCTGGCAATGATAGAGAATCTGATACACCCATGTCAAAGCATAGATTCCGAGATCGAGGAGTGCTCCACCAGCTAGGTTCATGTTGACCATGCGGTTTGTGTCTGGAAACTCGTAGCTTCCGTCTGGAGTTGTCATGTTTACTGACAGATCTGAAATTACACGATGCACATAACCAATCTCCCCTGACGTGACCATTTGCCTGATCTTGATGCTGAGTGGGAAGTATCGAGTCCATACTGCTTCCATAAGGAATAGATTCTTGGATTTGGCTGTCTCGACCAGCCTCCGTGCTTGTTTGGCGTTTACCGTGAATGCTTTTTCGCACAGAACGTGCTTTCCAGCTTCGAGTGCTAACATTGCATTTTGGAAGTGATGCGAGTGCGGTGTTGCAACATAGATTACGTCTACGTTCGCATCCTCGACAAGTTCGTGGTACGATCCGTAGGTTTTTGGACTGCCGGGGGCCTTTATCTCCTTGAGAAAATCGGTTGCTCTTGATGCAGAGGACGAGGACGCCACTGCGACCACTTCGTGAGCTACATCTTGAACATCTCTCGTTGCAGGATTGCAGAGAATATCTCTACAGAAAGCTGAACATATCAGCCAAGTAAGTCTCGAAAAGTATTGAGTTAGTGGATTCACTGTGTGCAATGCCTCCGGTTGCAAGGATACCCCATTTGACAGTGTAAGGTGCCATGGTGAGAATCGTGCGGGTTGTAATTGAAGTTGATGTGCTTGGTGTTCTCGTAAGATGCAAGTCGGGACTGGGAAACATCTGGGTTGAAAAAGGGAGAGGATGTTACATGTACTTGTATTCATCATCTTGACAAGGTGGGGTGTCACCGGCTAAATCCCAAGCCGCATATCTGTGACGTCGTCGCGTCTCGAATCTCGAATCTCGGATCTCAAATCAACGTCAACAAACCAGACCATATGGTGATTCTCCTAAGTATAAATTCCAACTGGCACACATCAGTGAGTCCAAAGACTCAGAGTGACACGCCCATCGAAAAAAGAGATCATCAGGATTCTGCCCCAATTGAATGGCCAGAGGACTGCGCCTGGGATTTCCATTTCAGTTGACCAACGTCAGCAAGGGTACAAGGCTGTCAACCAGAACCATGTCTTCTTCATCATCATCTGTGGCTTTGTCAGAGCCAATGGAACTCAAGTCGTTCGACAAAAGCAAGGCGCCGAAGAAGATCCCAAAGCTTGTGTATGGTACAGCATGGAAGAAAGAGAGGACGGCAGATCTCGTGTATCAAGCTCTGAAACAGGGATTCAGAGGTATTGACACGGCAGCTCAGCCTCGCCATTACCAAGAGAACCTCGTCGGAGATGGCCTTAGGAGAGCTGTTGGTGAAGGGCTGGTCTCGAGAGAGGATTTATACGTAAGAATCGAGGCCTCTACTATACACCTCACAGTCAAGTTCAATTGAAGTTCATGATTGGGAGACATCTCCACTTCAAGCTGCTCCCAATCCTATGGAGTTAACCGAAGCTGTTTTATATATGAACGTCCTCAAGGTCAGCCAGCTGATTTGTTCTAGATCCAAACCAAGTTCACTTCGCTCTCCGGTCAAGACCCAGACAATATGCCATACAAACTCGGCCAAACTCTAGCCGAGCAAGTCCATAGCTCAGTGGCCTCCTCATTAACCAACTTCAAGACCTCGGACAATGGCGACGAAACTTACCTCGACTGTTTAGTCCTACACTCGCCACTCCCCAGCTTGCCCGAGACCTTCGAGGTCTGGCGTACACTAGAGACATACGTCCCTAGTCGAATTCGAGCCCTAGGTATGGTGGATACTAACCAGTTTTTTGGGTCACTTAGACTAACTTTTTGTTCTACAGGTATCTCAAACACAGATCTCGACACCGTTATGTCCCTCAGCTCAGAGATGAAAGTGGCTCCTTCTGTCGTTCAAAACCGCTTTTATCCAGCTACAAACTGGGAAGTGAAGCTTCGGAAGTTTTGCCATGAAAAGGAAATTATCTATCAGTCCTTTTGGACTTTATCTGGAAACCCCCAGTTGGCTCGGAGGTTCGTGTCTTCTCATCTCCCAACACATGCAAACTGCTTTTCACGTGCACTTTTACACAAAAGTCCTTGTTAGATGAAGAGATACTCACCTTTCTCAACCTTCACAGTGCACCCGTCCTCGAATTGGCAAAAGACGCAGGAGTCGACAAAGAAGTTGCAATGTACGCTTTAGTCATCGGTCTGGAGAGGGTTACGATCCTTGACGGAACGACGAACCCTGAGCATATGGAAGGCGATTTGAAAGGCGTAGAAAAAATTGCCAACTGGGCACAAGGCGAGGGAAAGGAGAAGTGGGAGGTAGCGCTCCAGGGCTTCAAAAAATTGATCGGACAACTTGAGTGACGGGTTGCGTCTGTTGGTTGTATTGCGGCGGCCCCGTTGTAAGAAAAGAAAAGAAAAGAAATTGGGTTTCAGGAATTTGACTTGAGGCAGTAACCCACAAATCAAATCGGCTGTTCGTTTGTTTTATTCTCTTTCTGCACACATTTCGCCCGGCTGCTCCAGCAACTAGGTCGTTACTTCGGCAACGGCACTTGGCCGTCTGACTATTTGAGTCTGCTTCAATGTTCCAAATACAGTGATAGTGTTCTTATGGCGGTTTTCTGGCTGGTCCAGACCCGAAGCCAAAGTCCAGTAATCAATCCAAAGAAAGATATTATTTAGCGACATGAAACTTCTACTCAAGAAGACATCGTGACAACCACGTAAATACATTCACGGCCGCTTGAGATGTAGCTTCAGATTGATGCGAATGATTGAGAGAAATAGAAGGTGTATATACAGCATTGTCTGGTGGGCTTTCTCTAGTTTTAAAGGACAATCAGCACTGTCATCATTACTTTTAATGTTTGCTGCATCGTTATGACGTTTGGGGTCTGTCTTGACTTGCTTTTGCACCTTTATCTAGCACACAAAATCAGTATTGGATCTCAATATTTGCGGTAACGGAACGAGGTGTAAAGTAGGTACGGTACGTACTGAAGACCCATAATAATTATATTCCATACTCAGAAGCCATTCTTCGTCCCGGCGACTCCATGCACCAAATTGGGATCTCTGGGGTGTGTCCTCCCAGCTCCCTTTCTCGTCGTACGTCTCCGTCGAGCAAAGATTATGTCTTTCCTACAATAGTCACAATCCGTATATCAGACAATCACTCAAGCAAACCAGGCAGACTGCACCGCTTGAGCTCCAAGCGATTATGATGGTAGTTTAACAAGCCTGCTCGCTCTGGTGGCTGCATTGCTTTTCTGGCGTAGTCTTGACTGGGGAATTGTACTATTGAATGCGTTTGGTCTTCACAAAGCAGTATATCGACTGACTGGAAGGTTTGTAATACGGCCGTCACTTTCCCAAACGCCATTGGAAATTTAGGGTCCTGTACAGAGTAACGGCAAATTATGTATGAATGGGTGATATCGCAGAAAGTTCAAGCATGAGAGGAGACGTGGGGAACACCCCTGCTGCTCATCATCCTGTGCTAGTCTCTTTTGAGGTTACTAAAATTATGGACTTTGGACTTTCTTTTGTCGTGGCGTTCAACTCAAACGAAGACATCACCAGCATAACGGGAGCCTATTACAAGGACCCAACTCTATAGACCTCATATATTCGATGGAATGAAATAGGATTACTTGTAGTATATACTAGCTGCTACTGATAAATATTGTAGGAGACATTGAACCCCCTCTTTCCCCTCAACCTCGATTAGTTTCCAGCGAATTTGCTCTGCTTAACCCAATCAGCAAACCCCAGAAGTTCTGGATTTTCCTTTCGCAAAGCAGGAATATCTGCCGCATATCCTGTATTCTCAAAGAATTTGAACATCAATCCAATATCCTTAACGGCCCACAGCAGGCCCGAACCGACAAACGAAAAGGTTGTTGGCACCCCCTTCCCAGTACTCTTCTTGAAGACTTCATTGGCCTCTTCGAAAGTCAACTCATCGCCCGCAAGACTTATCGACCTGTTACTGAACTGCTCTGGCTTTAGCAGTGCTTGAGCTGCATACCATCCAATGTCTGCTGTCGACACCAATTGCAGCTTCGTCGTTGGCGACAGCGCGACATTCCAGGCAGTGGAAAAGACCTTTCCCAAGGTCACAAAGTTTTCCATGAATGCCACTGGACGAAGGATTGTCCAACTACGGTCTGACCCAACAAATTTCTCTCGAAGATGCTTTTCGATCCTGGCTTTCGTTATGAAGTGCGGGACATCTGTCTCGTTTGAGTCTGAGTCGGCTCCATGGCGATCTACAGACGTGAAGACGAAATGCTTGACACCATTTGCAAAAGCTGCATCAACGAGAGCTTTCCCCTGCACTTCTTCAACCTCGTTCTTCGCTGCTATGCCCATGGTGGGAATGGAGACACAGAACACACTACTGATGGATGTTCCCGCGGCATCGAAGATTTCCTGGCAACGATTCAGATCACCTTTGATCAACCTGATTTGCTCTGGAGACTTTGCAAGCAGAGCTTTTGCTGCTGGCGAATCGACATTGCGAGTGACTGCGAAAACGGTGACATCTGAGGAGTCTCGGGAAGCCAATAGCGCGTTGATCACTGCGCCACCCTGATTCCCAGTTGCGCCGGTGATGAGAAAGGTCCTGTTCGACATATTTCAGGATTGTTTGATTAACGTGTCGAAGCTTCAATTGCGTCTTGCCATCGACTTTAATAGCAGAAGCCCAAGCCCACGCCACCTTACAAAGCTGACTCTCCCTTGCATGAAGGGGCCAGACATGCACCACCAGCACTCGATAGATATCAGAATGACGCTTAGTTGTGCTCCTAGTTGCGAGCACAGCGGGGTAAAACGCCCGATGTACGAAAGCATGTACGTATTGGACCGCGCGTGTGTGTGTCGCAGAAAGAGTCTCGCATCTGGTGCATTTGCTATTAGGAACGCCTTCCAAAACTTCCCATTAAACATGTTCCGTGTTTTCATCGTCTTCGTCCTGTACCTGTCTCAGGCACCCCGAGCCCTTCTTAAGTAACTAGATTATCATCAGTAACTTGAATACACAGTAACTTAAGCATACGTTCCCTAGCCAAAATCTAAGTACGGTACCATCTCAACATTAGAGACCGAGGAGGCATGTATTACGAACCCAGGTAGGTAATTATGTAGCGTGGCTACAAGGCGCTCTCCACAACCATAAGCTCTGGCACCTCCGTATGATGAAACAAAGTCATTCCTTTAGCTACAGACGGCAAGCGCCAGAAGTTCACCCAATATTCAGTCTTCCCAGTGGCAGGGCCAGGCAGGCTGAATAACAGGCCAAGAACAGCGGCGTGGAGTTGGGCGTTTTCTTTATCAAATAACTTGAGATGCCAAGGGCTAAATTTCCCCAGCTTACAGACAGACATCTCAGCCGCTTGAATGTGGCAGCAAGTGAACACAATGAGCGAGCGGCTGTGTGATAGAAGGACCTTGCTTGGCCTTCACTTCTTGAAATTGCAGCTGCTTGTGGTTCTTGTAGTTGCTTGCAGGCAGCGATAATAAAAGGATCTGAATGAGCGATTGGGATAGGGGCTTGTGTGAAGTATAAAGGTAGAAGAGTGCTCTTCTTCGCCCTTCCTCTAGCCTAGCTGCTATACCAACATATCTCCCAAAGTTTCTCTCTGCTATAGTATCAGTCCAAAACCTGCCTCTCATCCTGACCAATACGATACTCAATCTTCCACCATGCATTTCACCAGACTCACCCTCACCACCATTCTGGCAACCACTGTCCTTGCATCAGCAAACCCCAAGCTAGGCAAGATGTCCTTCAACAGATCCCTGGGCCTCAGCAGGCGTCAAGACCCAGACAACTCAGACGCAGGCTACTCGCCAACGCAAGACTTCTGTGGTTATGGCGACACTTGTGCAGAAGCGTGTGGTGACGGATACCTCACATGCGACTCAAGTATCGACGAGGGTGACCACTGCTTCAACCCTGAAGAGGCCGAGATCTGCTGTCCCAATCTTTCCGGTGGTAAGTCTTTCCTCGGCAACGACATATACTCAGACGCTAACTCATTAGATTCTTGCTCTGCCGGCTACTACTGTACCGAAGACGCAGATAGCTATACCTATTGCTGTCCCGAAGTAAATCTCCTCTCATCTCACTCACCATGTCATACTACACCACACTAACACAGAAAACAAGGGAACCAATCTCGAAGACTGCGCAGTCGAATATTCTCTAACTGTACCCCTCGCCGCACAAACAGTTGACCCAGCAAAATCAACCCTCTTAATGCCAGCAGCAGCCAGTCCTTCCGCCAGTGGTCGTGCCAGTAATTTCACTAGTGCTTCCCCTTTCCCCAGTGCCTACGCCTCTTCGAAAATAACTCCTACTCTTGCTACAAGTCCGACCGCTACAGCTCAAGTTACTCATACCCAGACACCGGCTTCAAGCAAGTCGACGACTGCTACTGCTACGGGAAGTACAGCGCAGTTTACAGGTGCTGCGAATGGCTATGGCGGTGCTGTTTATGGAGCGTTGCCTGCGCTTGCTGCTGTGGCTGGTGCTGTGCTGGTGTTCTGAAGGGATATGTGTGGGGGTCGAATCTTGTAACCGTCGATACTGTGCTATTTGTCAAAAGGAATATGGATTTGGTCTGGGTAGGAAAGGCAAAATATGGTGCCAATGAGTTGACTGTTTCATAATCACATCTAATGGTGCAGGTTGGACAATGCGCTTTAATTGATCCTGTATTTTCTTTCATTGCAAGCCTATAATGGCTTCCTTTGCTAGCTCTGCTTGAGCAGATCTAAGAGTTTAATGTAGTTCCGTGAGTAGATGCTGCCTTTCTGAATCGCACCACAACGCCAAATGCTATGCTGCTGTAAGCAACAACCCGTGCCAAACTAAACACCACCCAAGAACTTTGAAAACCCGCCAACCAGCAACCACCCCTTCATAAAACCCCGAATGTGATATTCGCCTCTCATATTGTTTAATAGATTGGCTCCGTCTTGATTTTTGCACGCAACGCGATGTGCTCATCCTTCATGGATTTAGTTTTATGTATTGAGGCGGACTCTTTTAAAGGTCGATAGACTAACCTCTGCTTTTCTCTTTCTTAAAACCGGACTCTTAATTTGATTATTAACATCGTCCTTTGATACCTCCGCAAAACAAGAAGCGTGGTAAATCGTCTTGCCCACTTTCTGTGTGTCCATCCACACCCACTCCTGCGCATCATCCAACCATTTCGTCTCGAAGTTCTCCTGGCAGATGGGACAGACCTTGTTAGCAGTTGGGTCGTCTGGTACGGGAAGGTATTGCACTTTTGACTTTGCGGCAAGGGCAAAGTTAGATTCATCAGAAGCTTTGTTACCGTCTGCTGTTTCGTTGTGATGATCGTCTACGTTCTCATGTTGTTTTATCCAGTCCAGTTCGTCAACATACCAGCTCCTATGCTGGCCTCTCTTTTCTGCCTCGGCCATGCGCTGATGAACGCGGAAGTGCCAGTCCATGTGGGCAGCTTTCTTCTTTCTGCCTTCTTCGTCAGATTGGAACCGTCGGCCGCACTGAGTACATGGTGCACCAAGTCGTTCGTAGAGACTTGAAATAAGATGCGGTCGCGGTCTAAAGGTATTAGCTGGAATGCAATCGATCAAAATGGGAGTTTCTTACATCTTCAAAGACGCCGCTTTCAGTTCAACATCATTCGGCAGTTCAGGTAATGGTAGCCTTAACCCATTTGGCAAGGGTTGAGGTGTGCCCAGATAAGGCAATGGAAACCCAGGAGGTAGAGTGCTGGCCAAAGGAACAGGAGGTACAGGCGGGGTGCTATTGGCTGCAGGTAGTCCTTTAAGGATACCAGCAGCTTTCAATTGCTCTAGCAAAGATGTTGGATTAGGTGCAGGCATAGACTGTGTGGCAGGGGGTGGAACAAAGGACAGAGCAGCTGCTGTTGGTTGTGGAGAGCGGAGAGTCTGAGGCTGAGGGGTCCCAATTTGTGCAGTAGCAGACTGTCTGGCAAGCAGAGCTGCTAAAGCACTGTGAGCACCGGGGCCTAGCACCGATTCTAAAGACGGCTTTTGAGCAGGTGGTATAGTAGTAGGGACAAGAGCAGGTTGTGGTACAGGTCTTGCCGGGGCTTGGATTTGAGGGGGTTGTTTAGAAGCTTCAGAAAGGGCTGCAACTTGATCTCTGATAAGCGCTATCTGATCGGGTGGCAGTCTCTGGCTCTGGAGGATAGTTTGGAGATCAAGCAAGGCTTTTAGCCGAGTTTGGATACTCGAATCATAAGGATTTTGTGCAAAGTCTGCCTTGGACGTAAGAATGAGGTTTGCAATATCACTGTTCAATGTGTCTATGCTAGTCTCCTGTGCAGAATATCCCTGAGACTGAGGTTGCTGCCAGTTTGAAGAGTTCGCTGGCGGAGCGTATTGTTGGCTAGGAGGGCGCTGTTTTGGTAAGCTGGAGTCGCAGCTTGAATAGTTTGATTACATACCTGAGGTAAGCCATAAGGCTGATTTCCGTTGACCTGGCCATACTGTTGGTCATTTGCCGGAGCCGGATATTGCTGCTGGCCATAAGGAGGATAACCTGGAGGTGCCTGCTGCGGCTGTCGTACGTTATTTGGTGGAGTCGGTGTATCGCGATATGGTACTGGAGAAGGACGACCACGATTGAAAATCTGCTGCTGATTTTTGAGCTGTAGTTGCTGGGCCTGGACAGCTGACGTCTTAGCTTTGATCAAGGCAGTCTCGATCGGTCTTGTGACTTCTGGTGCAAATACTGGTCGTGTATCGATTGATCCTGGCACCGGTTCTTTCCAAGTCTTAAGCATTTCATCCATTTTCCTCCGAGTATTGGTATCCACCAACGCATATGCTTCCATGAAGGTCGAATAAAGTTGCCGGCCGAAAAACAGCGTATACGGTGTACCGACATTCTTGACGATAGAATCCAGGACATAAAAAGCAGGAAGCTTTTTGATGGGGGCAGTCTGGAAAAGTGTAAGTAAAAGTCCAGAAACATGGCAGAATCGTCACCAGATGTTCGTCGAAGTGCTCAAAAAGACAACAAATAGCTACTAGACATTCTAGTGCGAGAGACATTGATAGAGGAATTATTCCTACCTGTTTAATATGGTTCTTCAGTGCCTCTGAAATGGCAAGCGCATGCTCTGTATTTTCCTTTGCAATAACTGTTAGGTTGTTGATTTCATAGCGTGAATTCATATTTAAGTCTTTGAGAGCGTAGAGAAAATCTTCGGCCACTTCATTGGAAGAGATTCCATAAGACATGATGGGCTAAAGCGAGGTCGAGGAGATTGAGATGGAGCTGTCTGTAAGAAGTAACTGGGTTCAAAGAGGGGTAGCAGTCCACAATGAAAGTTGTGTCGCGAGAGATCCTCCCAACTTCTGAACCTCGATCTGACAAGTGAAAGAACTTTTCAACAGCAGCTAACTAGATCCATGCAAAAAGTATTCAACTCGAAGAGAACTTGAAGTAGGAAGTGTATTTGAGACTGCCAATCCTCCTGATGGCCGCCAGCCCCTCAACTCTTTTGTTCTCTCGTGTTCAATCAGGCCCTGCCTGTCCGCTGATTGCCTCAATCCTTGCACCTCCCAAATCCACAGTATCAGTCTCGAGTCAACAATAGCAATGGCAGGATTACCGCTGGGTAGTCGTATATGGCGTGACGCGATGCGGAAGCTGCTGTCGTGTCGTTGGTTGGTGAAGTTGTCGTGGTTTGTCGTAGGAGTGTTGTTGGAAGAAGTGCAGAGAAGCTGAAGAGGAACCCGACCCACATTCTTGCCTTATCTTTGAGGTTGGATCACGTGGTACATATAATTGCGTTACCTAAGATTAAGGCGGGGCACCAGGGGCAGGGTGACCTTCCTAGAATGTTAGGATCGCCTTCTCTTAGTGTTCGAATCAGTAGTCTACCTAGGTAGTAGGTACAGCTTCCAATTGAACTCTTCTTAAGCTGCCAATTTTATTTTCAGTAACTTGAAAACGTAAAATTTCGTATCCGCTTTAAACTAAACAAATCATGAAAGCCGCTTTGTTAAGTCCGTGCTTCACTTTAGATCACATGACCTGCCACTTTGCCTGATGACGATCAGACGAGTCGATACGCTATGGCGCTGGAGGCGGCAGGATTTCAATTTCTCCATTCTCCACACTCACGATCGATCATCTTACTATTAGCAACCAACCAAATTATCCAGACAATTAGCAGCTACAGCTTAGAGACCCAAGAATATGAAGCTTTCGATATTCTCAATCTTCGCACTCGCCGCCATGGTCGTTGCTAAACCTGGTCCCCAAAAGGCTGTGATTGTCTCCTACCCCGATTCTACCCCACAGCATGTTGTGGATCAAGCCATGGATGCCATCAAGTTAGTTCTATACAAGAAACATCAATGCTACGTAGCCTTTACTGACTATGTCTATAGATCCGCAGGCGGCATAATCACTCATGAATACAAGCTTATCAAAGGGTTCGCGGCAAAGGCTCCAGCCAAGGCTCTCGAGACAGTACAGACTTGGGGCAACGACTACCATGCAGTGATTGAGGAGGACCAGATGGTGCAGATTTCTTCGTAGAGAGCATTTGAACACATGGGAACTAGGCTGGCGTTCAAGGCAGGAGTTTTATGGGGGGGGTTAAGATCGCATAACTTGGAGGAATGCATCACTCGAGGCATGGAGAATCACTTCGGGATACGGAATTTCAACGAATAATTGCGTTTGAAGCTTGGGTTAGGTAATGCAAGAGCAAACAAATCGTACTATGGCTGGGAACGACTGCTTTTTGCTTTACAGACCTTAGCCAGGATGGATGAAGTGTACAATCTCTTGCTTGAGAGCGCAAGCCTTTGTTTGATAGACTTGAGCACAAGGGCCATCATGCTCATTTCAGATCCGAGATGTTCCTTGCGTGCAGTTTGATCTGAAAAGTAGCCTCTGAATGTCTGAATTGCCCGACCCCATTACCATTGAGTGTTTAGTACCTTCCACACACTCTTCCACAAGTCGGGCATTGCCGAGCGCAGAGCGTTCGATAGTTCCAAAACCAGCGCGACGCGGTGTCCGAATAGCAATCGACGCCAGTATCGTTCTAGCTGTGCTCTTCGACCGAGTCTTCTGGCTCCTTTCGAGTCCATTGACTACGAGAAAGATCCCCTTTAGAGTTCCCCAAAGCGGCTTATGCACTTCACAAAGACGCTGTGCTCCTTGCAGGGATTTGGCATCTGGGTGAACATCGCGTTACCCGTGGTGGACTCGCTGGAAATCGCGAAACAAAGCACTTCCCCAACGCATAAATCTGTCGACAACACCCCCCAGACAATCACGATGTCCAACGTCTTTGACACACTGCTTCGTTCTAAATTCATTCCGGATCTCTTGCCAGCTGTAATTTACCCTTAAATCAACATCAGAAAGTGTTATTGGAGCTGCCCGTCATGAGTGGGGACAAGAAGGCGGAAGCTGCTCTGCTGGAATGGGTATTACTTGGTGCTTATGCCCTTCCACCATTAATACTGATGGCTGTCTACAGGTGAACACATTTCCTCTCGATAAGAACGTCGAATCGCCCGCAGAGCTGAGTGACGGCTTTGTCTTGAATGAGATGCTAGGTCCGTTCTACCCTTCCACCCCCCTTTTCCACACTCCTCCCTTTATACCCATACAGCTACTGATGAATCCGCAGGAGATTTTGACAGGCAATACTACGTTGAAGATCTCGAAAAGAATATCGGACCGTCGAAATGGTTGAGCAAGAAACAAAGTCTTGAGCGAGTGTACAAGTCTCTCCTCCGGTATATCCGAAACCACTGCCAGGACCTCGGGTCCATTACTCTCGAGAATGCAATCGATTTCAGTGCTATTGCGGAGCATGATGATATTCAAGAAACAGTGAAGGTAGCAACTTTTGATATGCCTTTCCCGAATACTTTCAATCCACAACCCCCGAACCTCCACCACATAATGTCCCCAGATCCCTATATTACACCCTCCTTCAAACAATTCTTAAACTCCTCTATTCCAGCATTACCAACATATTATTTTAAATCACCAAGTATCATGAACATTTCAGCAGCCTTTACTAATGTTTCCATGCAGCTCCTTACAATTCTCTTAATGGCCGCCGTGACAAGCAGCAATGCTGAAAAGTACATCCTCAAAATCAAGGATCTCAACGGCGCAATGGAAATGATGCATATCATACAACAGGTGGGTCTATACTCGGAAGCCAATGCTACTCAACTAATTATGCCCAGATGACCACTTTGGGGAAGCAATCAGCTAGCACAAATGCAACCACATGGGAAGATGCTAAGTTACCCTCGACATTAACCAAGGATGCTGAATTAGCTGCCGAAGAGGAACGGGCTGCTTTGGAGTCCCAGTATTCAAAGCTAAAGAAAAACTATGCAGATCATATTAGCCGATTTGAACGTCTACAGGATAACTACGACGTATTGCTTCAGCAACACGAAGTCACAGAAACAGAACTACAGACTCTTAGAGAATCGCAGAGTGGAGATGTGGCTGATTACGTCCGAAAATTGGAGTCTGAGATCCGAAGCAAAGAAGATCTAATCGCAAACCAAGAAAATACAATTGACGAGGATCGAAGGGTAATAGAGAAGCATAAGAGAAATCTGAGAGAGCTGGGCAATGCTTCAGAGCAGCTTTTGACACTTCAGGATGAAATTGCAGAGCTCAAGATCGAGAACGCAACGCTTTCTAAGAAAGCCAACATGGTCGATAACTTTCAACGAAAACTCGAGTCACAAGCAAGTATTGAGAAGGAAAATGTCAAGTTACGAGAAGCGAATGACACATATGAAATCAACCTGAAGGCCTATGATCACACTTTACAGCAGAATAACAAGTTGCAGACAACGATCAACGAGTACCGGAAGAAATTTGATGCATACGAGAACGAAGTGGTGGTGTTGTCGGAGGAGAAGAAGGCCCTCCAACAACAAGTGCAAGATCGAAACGCAAAGGTGGAATTTTTCATGAAACAAAAAGAACACGATGAGAACTTTATCACGGAACTACAAAGTCAACTTCACACCGGCGGGCCAGTTTCTGTTTCTGAATACCCTCAAACCCCGACTGCTCCATCAGGAGGTATCCTTACCCTGGACCAAGAGCTGGATGAGAGCCGCGATAGCACGAATTATGCTCTGGAAAACTCACGTCTCATAGCCGAGAACCAACTTCTGAGGGACAACACCGCAGGAACGACCAACGCCTCCCTACGAAACGATTTACTCGAGGCCGAGGAAAAATACAAGAGACTCGAACAGAGATTCAATCAGCTTACTGAGGACCATGCTATAGCTCAAGAGCAATTGGCGGCGATAATCAGCACTTCTTCGGACGATAAGTTAGTCACAAACATCGAGGCGGCGATGAGTGTTGGACCTTTCAAATTGCTTACCGATGGATATTATAGACACGAAGCCGTAATCAATACTCGAAGACTGTACCTCGAGGCCAGCAAAGAACGAGACACTCTGAAGCAAAAGGTCGCCGAATTGACTGCCGAAGTTACGAGCCGAGACCGCGACATCGTTGCTGCAAAGGGAGACTGTAAGCTTTGCCACCCGTTCTCCATTAGGTATATTCGATTCTCTAACACTACAGCAGTGAAAGCATTGGGCGAAGACGAGCTCCAGAGCCTCGAGGAACTAAAGGCTACGCACCAACTCATAACATCTTCCTACCAAAACGATCTACTCATGTTACAGAAACAACATAAGATACTAACAGAAGAAAATGATCAGCAGAAATCGCATCTCGTAGAGGCGCTATTAGTCAAAGATAAACTCCGCCAGGAGCTGGCAAATTCGCGTGAAGGGAAGCCCGCCGAACCAGCAGGAGAGAGTCCCGACTCCGTAGCAGCGGGCAAGTCGAAAACAGAACTGGAGGCGCTCAAAGAGGTAAGCCCAGAACCTCCAACGGAGAAGCCTCTTACCCGCAAGCGCAGCATTTGGTCAAAGTTTACCAGCCTTTCATTACACCCAAACAAATCCAAGTCCAATGCTCGCCTGTCTGCTGCAAGAAGTAAAGCATCTTCACGAGAGCTTGCTGCTGAACGCGTTGCACTGGCCATCGCGTCAGAGGTCCCAGCACCACCTATTTCACCCGGAAATCTCCACTTGCCATTGCCCCCACCACCACTTCACACTCGAACACGACGTCCTTTCAGTAGCAGTAACAAGTCTCAATCCTCCAACTTGCAATAATAGACAAAGGTTTCAATCAAAGTCAGTCCACTAATAAAGTTACCAGAAAAACGAAAAGCAGCATTCAGCTCTTTTGGAACTACAAAGAAGACTCAAAGCAGCCGAGGACAACAGCGTCGAAGGGCAGAAGGTATTTTATCATCTCACTGTCAACTTAAACATTATAACCGAATATTCTTCGACATTGATAATCCATCAATGTCGTTCTTTTTTACCAAGCCCCCTCGACATGACAACCCACGCCAGTAAACAGCGAGGACTGTGTACAGATCTATAACTAACAAACACTTTCAAGGCCCTAATGAAGAACGTTCTTCGCGAAAACGCCATGATGTCCACTGCATGGTATGATCTTTCAAGCCGGTTACAAAGCAATCACGTAGTGCTGCAGCGTCGACAGGACGCGCCAAAGAGTTGGATAAATAGGCAGAGGCAGATGGTGAATGCAACACCAAGGCGCTGAGGCGGCTGAAAGCTGCTATGGAGGTTTCAAGTTGGTTGCTTTGCATTGCGTAGTTTAATTTGGTTCATTACGTACGAGAGGCTAGCGATTATACATTGTAGAGGCATTTGGTGGGAAGTGATTGTACTTCGCGTTTATACCCTTTAGAATTACCATACTGTCAATCGCAGATATGATGTACCTTCCTTGCCCTTCTTTTACCTCCTTCTCCCGCCTCTCTCTATCGTATGTGTTTCTGCTCACAAAAGGTTGAAACCATCCAAAGCAGGATCAAGACCAGTAATCAGGATCTCAAACCGACGTTCAGGACGCCACTAACGGGTGAGTCCCGTCTTGCAAATCTCGATCACTTTCCGTCTCCGAGCTATACTGCGACGAACTCGTCCATGAGAATACACCTTGGCCTCTCATCTTCACTCCGTCTTCAACTCGTCTTCACCACCAATGTACCTCAAAGCGAGTAAGCAAGAAACTGACTCGCGAAATTACGAAGAGCTGCACGCCTACAGGAAATTATAGGCGGACTGGCAAGGAAAAGTAGCAATAGTGGTCGACAGGACTCGATCCAGATGGCGCGGGTTTTACATTCCGGGCCAGTTTTGGTGTCGGAAGACCTCCGATGGCAAAATGCAGATGTGCAACAAAAGATGAAGTAAGGGCTCCAGTTCATATTGCAGTCTCTCGCCGTAGGGTGTAGATTGGCTTGTTGGGAGTGTGAGATTTGTGGCCTCAGCATGCTCTGGTCGTTAGTTAGGTCGTAGTCAGCATGTTAGCCTCGTACCTTACGGATTATTGGATAATCTTGGGTTTCATCGTACGAGTTTGGCATCAGGTAGGGGCGCTGGTTTGATGGGTAAGGCCTTGGAGATCTGATTTGTGGGGTGCTTGATGGGCTTGATGGGAGAGAGGCCCGGTTCCGTCGGTTTGGGTGGTATCTTCCGCCGTGTGTTTGATTGGATATACTCGTTAATACCTTATGTTTGGTCTATTGGTTTTCTTTCTATGAGGAATACTGTACTGGAGACGACACTTGATTTAAGCCGACTGAAGGACTTAGTAACAGAATGGACACTGCAGCACTGACGGTTCACGGTGCTGTACCGAGAATCTATGGACTTCTTACAGTCTATCTATCTATTTCCTTTGTTGTTTGCTTGAACGAATGCCCCGAGAATTCCAAACGCGTTATGGCTCGCATCGAGGTTCGAGCTACACAGGATGAGCGAGAGGAAAATCTGGGGACAGTAAACAGATGCCTGCAGCATGACGTGGAAGTTGAAAATGAAAGCCTAGTACGAGATCGCGAGCTCTACAGCTTTGCAACGACCCGCACCAACCATTTACCATACTCCTCTGGCCAGTATCAAAGAAAAGAAGGGACATTGCCAAAGAGACTGTTTAGATGCCCTTTCCCCACGGCATATCTTTGTAATAACCGTACCTGACTCTGAAGAAGTCATTCGGCTGCAACTCCAAGGTATCCAGTCGATTCTCAAGGCTTGAAGCCAACACAGTCTATGATCGAAGGCGATACATCAGTCCACTTGCGGTCTTTACTTTGCTTGGATGCATAATGATATAGACCACACAAGGCAGCTGACCACGTACAAGGGTAGCACCGCCATGACCATGACTCCGATGGGGTGGGTAGACGACGGTAAGGGGAGGAGGGTAGCTCACGTTGCATTTCAGGTTTTGGAATCTTTCCTTCAACATCCTTGACATCTGCCTGTAGGTATATCTCTCACACAGCTCTTCGTTCTTGGGGATTTTTCCTTCCGAGGTGAGAGGAGCATGGGTAGAGAGGTAGCAGATAAAGCGGTCGTGAGCAATGCCCCATCCAGAGGGCAAGTTCGAGGACGAAGGAGTCCGATTGTCGACATCCGTCTTCTGTTGGTAGGTACGATGTGAGTAGTTCTTGACCAATGGGTTCGTCTGTAGAAGGGTTAGTTTATGCTGTATAATAGCTGGGATAATATTGGACTGACAACGAGAGTGGCTTCTGCCTTGGGCTTAGATAACTGAAGCAGAGAATCTCGACGACGATCACGGTCTAAGTTAAGGTCCCTCATGCGTATATCATCACCGGCAGTTGCATTAGACCCGGAGGAGGCATATCGACTCCGTCGCTTAGGCTAGTCGCAGCAACAGTCAGCCAAAATTTCAAAGCTATCACCTAGATCATCCTGCAAGCAACATATTGAAGTGCTTGGGATTAGGCTGCCTTCTCAAACACAACGACAACTAGCACCTCCGCAGCTACTACTGCTCTTGCCATCAACCCGTGTGGCTACAAAGACGAAAATACAGCAGATTAGGTGAAGGGAAACAAAGACTCACCTCTCGATTTCCACTGGCCGAGAGTGCAAGTTCCCGAGGCTCCTTTCTAACACTCTCTTTGGCTTTAGACACTCGTCCAGTGGCGGAAGAAGACAGGTGAGCGTGGCGAGATTTATAGAAGTCAATGGCATTGTCGCTGGTCTCAACTTCTCCGTTTTGTTTTTGCCGATCTGACTTTGCCTTTGGTGAAAGGGTGGTGGAACGCTTTGCGCCGAAAGAAGCATTCATCGCAGTGCTTTCACCCAGAAGCCTGTTTTTATTGGCAATAGCAGAGCTTTCGACAGGACCATCGTCGTTCAGAGTCCCACCGGTGGTATTTTGAGAGTAAATGGATGCAGAATACTCAGAGTCGCTTTGGCCGTTGTAAAAGTTCTGCGTGGTGGCAGATGACAAGCCAATCGCACCAACAGACTCCATGTTGTCCAGCGTGCGGATTGACGATCTCTTTGATTTGGAGGATGTGCTGGGATGGCGTTTATGGTGCTTTCCCGAAGAATATCGTGCAGAGCTGAATGATTCCGGGTTCCACGAAGCAGGTCGTTTCGAATGTCGCTGCGTTTGGCTATCCTTCTGTAAAGATCTCATATCCATGGCTGAGGGAGGGCGGGGAGCAAGGACACCCACAGGATTGCCTGGATTCTTTACTTTCTGCGGCATCGTAACGGAAGCTGATCTTGGGTTTTGTTCTTCAGGACTGGAAGACGTGTGTTGGAGGGTTGGAAAGGTGAAGTGGTGTTGTGTAGGTTGTTCAGACGCGTCCCGACAACAAGTGTTAAGAGATGACGCAGCTGGTGAGTTGGTTGATCAGAGAAACCCGCTGGTACTGTATCACTTCGAAGGTGCGTAGTTGGGACTCAACGGAGTCATAAAGAGCGCTGTAGAATTGACAGTGTGAGGAGACGGAAACCTTTGGGACTCCCGATATTATTATGCCCACAGTACGAGGCCGACTTCTGTGAGCTGACTTAGTGGATTTCGCATTTGCTCGCTAAACACTCTACGGCCATGCCATGCCCTTTGATTTCTGATAAAAGCAAAAGGGTAGAAAATAGATACAAGAAGGCGTGGCTTGCTTTCCCCTTATAATCTGAAGTGGTCGTTGTGTATCGTAACATACATAGTGTCATGTTGCTCACATGGTGTGCTCTTGTGGCTCATAAACCCTTGAGATAAAGTATGCCGTTTTACACGAACGGTTGTCTGCAGGTGTGACGTCGCTATCAAGCTTGATATTGGAGGCACACAGCATACGCCATCACTAAGAGGCTACCAGAGGTAAATAAATATTATGCAGAAGAGTGCACACAGAGGTGCAGGGGGGTTTGCCAGAAGTGAAATTCTGAACCTGCATCTGTAATGTATAGGTTTCTCCATTAAACTTATCCAAGTACAGCAGAACGAAGTTTTCTAATCAAGTGCACAGAAGAATTCGAGGAGTTAAGACGTTAACATCAGCGACAAAGATATCTAAGTGACCTGACTATCCTAACAAAGAGGACAACAACTGAGAAGGAATGGAAGCTTCATCAGCTTTGTGATGGTAGATATTCGGACTCGTAGTCAAACCCCAGCCGACAGTCTATTTAGGTCAAGGGGGGCATTCTATCTGAATATGCGTAGCTGACAAAGTGACGAGGAAGAGTGGTTGCACACATAGTGAGTCTCATTTCTTAAGGGGTCGAGCCAGTTATTGGAGGGTTTTCTTGCTATGCCCAACCCGCAAACAACTAATACAATTTCTGCGCTCAATTCACATTGTTAGGATGGATACACATTTCAATCGTTCCAAAATCGGGACAGACAAGCCATTGAGCAGTAAAAATCCCCGTCATTCTCCCCCGCGAAAGAGGAGCTTGGTTCTTTCAGAAGGGAACTCCGTCTCCAACCACTTCTGACTTGGAATTTCCGTTTACAATGGGACCGTATGGGCAACAACCAAAGCAGGATGTGGAGAAGTGCGATTAAAGGCGTCTGTTGCTTTTGAAAGAACAAAAACTGACACCCGAGAGCTTTTTTAAAAACGAAGCTCGGCAGGGGGGATATCTTGAAGCTTGGACTCTGGCGACGCTTTGGTGATTTGACTGGAATTTTATTGAGACTTGGAACGATAAGAATAGTCCCGAATGGTAGGATGATTTGAAGTGGATGGGTTCTCCTGATTTCTTGAGGTAGTTTACTGAATGCCTCAGGATGGGAAAGAGCAGGAGTGGTGCATCCATACCTATACAGATAATGCGCGAAAATCCGAGAAGTAATTGAGCGGATAAGTGAAGTTTGGCCTACTTGAGTACTTTCAGTAAACACTGTCCTTTATAAACTCACTTAGTGTGCGCTCCGATGTACCACTTCCGCCAGAGTAATCACTTCTGCCAAACAACGCCATACCGAACCCGAGACTGGCCTCACACCAAGCCGCTGGTTGTGCCATAATTTCTTCTCTAGCAGGACTGTTTTTCCCTTCCAAAGTTTTAGCTCCTTTGGCCTTCGGCTTGTAACATAAGGTAATTATTGACTAGCGACTCTTGTGGAACAGAAGCGAGTAGGCGAGCAGCTGTAAGATATTTTGTTACCGCAGTTGCTAAATTTTATCAGATAAACTGTGGGCTTACAGCATGACAAGTCGAAAAAGCAAGACCGGTCAATGTTCTATTATGAGATACAGATATAGAGGAAATCACTCATGCAGGATGTTGGATAACGCTTAAGTCGTAGATGCTTGTACACGTTCTATAGTACATACAGTTCCCTATTGAGGTATGGCACCAGGGTCCTCAGTGGTTTCATGGCCGCATTATTCAAGCTTTTGCAATTATGCTCACTTGAGCATGAGCAGCAGCTATACTAACTTTTAGAAATCTACGCAAATCCCGGCGAACCCATTACCACCTCCAATGCAATCTCCGTCTCTTATTTAGTGACCGGTAATCTTGCTGAGCAGGCCTCCGCTCGTGCTCTTTGGTTTATCAATGACACCGAGGAGACTTTTCCAGACCTGACCAGGTTCTTGGCTAGCATCAATGCCCTTCCAGATGTTGGTTTTTTGGTAGTATCCAACAACAGGGGCTGTCTGCTGGTGGTAGGTAACGAGACGCTTCTTCAACGCATCAGCGTTGTCGTCTGAACGCTGGACCAGAGGCTCGCCAGTGATATCATCCTTCATGGTCTGCTTGGGTGGGTTGAAGATCTTGTGGTATGAACGACCGGATGCAGGATGAACCAGACGCCCTGTTATCCGCGAGACAAGAAGACCGTCGTCGATTTGAAGCTCTACAGCATGCTGCAACTTCTGGTTTCGCTCCGCCAACATCGAATCCAATCGCTCAGCCTGGACGACCGTTCTTGGGAACCCATCGAGAATGAAGCTGCGAGTGGAATTAGCACTGAGAAGCGGAGCAAACTCGGAGAGTTTAAGCTTACCCTCCTTTGCACTCCTGGTTGGTGTCGAGCTCTGCCTGGATCATACCAATGACAATCTCATCGCTAACGAGTCCACCTTGGTCCATGATCTTCTTAGCTTCCTTGCCAAGTGGTGTCTTCTTCGCGACTTGTGATCGAAGCATGTCTCCGGTAGCCTTCAACAAAGCGCGTTAGAATAGCCGGGGGAATATATGCGCCAAGCAACAATAACTTACCAAGTGACAGCACGAGAACTTCTCCTTGATCTTTGGTGCTTGAGTGCCCTTGCCTGTAACATGCTTGTAAGCAATTGCCCGAAAGTTGCTGATTGAAGCGTGTCATCAGCATGCCTATCACTCACCAGCACCGGGGGGCCCCATCAAGATCATCCTGACTCCTCCATCTGCGATGGGCTTGGTGCCGTCGGTAGAATGCTGGATCTTGTCTTCGAGTTGCTTGACGCGGCTCTCGAGCTTGTGGACCAAGTCTTGCAGTGTCTGCGCAGTGTCGTCGCCAATTGGTGCCATTGTGATAAGGATATGGGTTGCGGAACCAGACCAAGGTTTAGATCAACTGGAATCGCAAGCTGTGGAAGGGTTCTCGTTGATTGCGACAGCTTTGAATGTTGGGTTGTTGTTGAAGTGTTGAATATTTGAGCGAGCTTACTTCTGCTTGGCTGGTTCTCGGCTCAAAGTTCAGAAAGCCGGTCCTCTTCTCCGAGGCCTAGGAGCCAAATTTCCGGACTGACACGGACAGAAGCAACTGCAAAGGGACAACTCAACTACGGCAATGATACTGAGGCTGATGCAGCTATGTATCTTGGTACCTCGGTAATTATTCCATACTAGGGATTCGGCTTTGGGAATTCCATTGATTCTGTGCCTTTTCTGTTCCAGCTGCCCAGATCTTGCCGACAAGATGGATGGATCTCCAAAGTCACAGTGCACGTGATAAGCACGGCTGAGCTAACCGCATTTGGCGAGCTCTCGAGAGCCGCGAAACCCAAGGAAGCCTCACGTTGAATATACAGCCATCTGCGTATCTGGAATCCCTCCCCGTCTACCTCTCCATCACTCTTCGAAACTCATAATGCCTGCAACCACAGCTGAAACCCTCTCCCTCGTCACTAGAAATGTCTCCGTTGCACCTCTAGTTCTCCTGTCAGCAGCAGATCACTATGGCCGTTCAGCCAAGGGCACGCGCAAACGAGTAGTTGGAGTGCTATTAGGACAGAATGATGGAAAGAATGTACGGGTGTCAAACAGTTTTGCTGGTATGTCTGTACTGCGACTCTTCAGCCTTTGGAGCCTAGGAGACTTGGGCGCTAACTTGAGATCAATAGTGCCTTTCGAAGAGGATGACAAGGACCCATCAGTATGGTTTCTGGATCACAACTATGTCGAATCTATGAACGACATGTTCAAGAAGGTTAATGCTAGGGAGAAGCTGATAGGATGGTATCACTCTGGGCCCAAGCTGAGAGCGTCAGATCTGGAGATCAACGAGTTATTCAAGAGATATACGCCCAACCCATTACTGGTCATCATCGATGTTCAACCGAAGGAAGCTGGTGTACCAACAGATGCATACTTTGCAGTCGAAGAGATCAAGGATGTGAGAAGCACTACTTTTTGCTTGCACGGGAAGATGCTGACAAGACTTTCTTAGGATGGAACCACTACATCGAAGACCTTTGTACACACACCATCCATCATCGAAGCAGAAGAGGCGGAAGAGATTGGAGTAGAGCATCTGCTCAGGGATATCCGGGATGTTGCAGTTGGAACGCTATCAACAAGAATCACATCACAGCTACAATCGTTGCAAGGTCTCCACCTACGGTTACGAGACATTGGGCAGTACCTGCAAAAGGTTCTAGATGGAACTCTACCAGTCAACCACGCGATTCTAGGAAACCTCCAAGATGTCTTCAACCTCCTGCCCAACCTCTCTACACCCAAAGCTTCATCACACATTCCAAACGGAGTCGATGCGCCTGTGAAGAACAACAGCGAATTAGCACACGCAATGAGTATCAAGACAAACGACCAGCTGATGGCCATCTACTTGAGCAGTTTGATCAGAGCTATCACTGCATTCCACGACTTGATTGAGAACAAAATTCAAAATAGACAGCAACAAGAGGAAAAAGATGCCAAGAAGGATGAGATCAAGGACGAGAAGGAGAAGAAGACAAATGGAGTAAATGGTGTTAATGGAGAGATCAACTCGGTCAAGGATGCAGAAAACGAGAAAGCCGACAAGGAATCTCAAGGCAAGGACAAAAAGAAGTGATAGGGCTGGTAGTGGGGCGTTTGATTCCTTCGGTGTTCATGGGCATGAGAACGGCATGGCAAATTCTTAGATATGAAAGGGGGCTCTGCCATTGTATCATAAACGCGTAGCTCGCTATAATTGCAGCCACGCAAAATGTGTCATCATTCGTAAGTTAATGTTTACATGAAGGCCGTGAGTCCACCTCAAGTATCTGAGCCCGTCCTTCAAGTCGGTTCCGGACTCCAATCTTTTCTTGAACTGCAATCAAAACTTCTCCCATGGCAAACCCGTCCTAACACCTGTTTCCTGGTATCTACCTACCAAATTTACAAGGTCAAACATCCCATTTCATGTCCCCATTCGAAGTTTTCCAGTAACGAAGACTCCGTTCTCTTGAAATGGCCTAGTGTCTCCCACGGTCTGCTGAGTGCCATTGAAATAGAGATATCGCCCAAGTCAGGTATGAGTGAGTTGCGCCCACAACAGTCAGCCTCTCCACTTTACAGTAGCGAAAGCCAGTTCAAAGAAACTCGGTGGTTGACCCTTGTGTTCGAGTGAGTGAGCTGGTGATATTCATAGCTGTCGCTGGAGAATAACATGCCAGAAATCGCCGAACGAGGAAACATGCATGCTCTACAAAGCCCTTTTGAGGCTCAAAGAAAGCAAACATCTCTATCTCTCCACCACATAAAAACTAAGGTACTCACCCTTTCAACTCTCACCTCCAACACCCGCCATCTCCTCCCTCCCAACCCACCTCTCCTTGACATAACCCCCCAAAACATCCCGCCACCTCTCCGCAAGTAGACAAGCCAAAAGATGTTTACAAACCGGAACATTCCCATTCCCATTGCCATCTGCGTCTCCTTCTCCTTCATGCTCCGTAGTCCCATCAAAACTCAACCCCCCAAACTCCCACTCCCATGCTCCATGCCCTTCCCTCTCATCATGACCACCGTCGTAATCATACTCTTGCATCGTCATGGACGAGGTAGAGACGTAGCCCGGGAAAGCAGAGAACGTGAAGGCTGCACAGCTACAATTCCATGCTTGGAGATGCACGGTGTAGAGTGCTGTTCCTGGTCCTGTTGATGTTGCCGAGGTAGATGTGGTGGTCGAGAAGCGGGATTTGGGTTGTTGGGAGGAGCGTACTTGGTACAGTATATTGGGCGCTTCCTGTTTCTTGAAAGTCTCGTCTACTTTCTTTCCATCTTTTCCTTCATTTCGGTCTTCCGACGTGATTAATGATGATGAGGAAGAGAGGTGAATGGATGCTTGTGGAGGCACAATTCTTGGTCCTACCGCTGCTTGCTGTTCTGAGGATCGGCCTGGAATTGCTTCTGAGGTTGAGGATGTTGATGCTTGGTTGAGACGGGTGACTAGACCGCGATCTAGGAGGTCTAGTGCTTGGAGAAGGGTTGGTGGTGGAATTAGGACGTGTAGGGTTGAGAGGAGGGCTCTATGTGGTTGAGGAAGCAGTCTGAGGGCGTTTGATGGTGTTTCTGTGGCATTTGTTGTTGTGGTGGGTGTTGGGCGTGGGATCTTGGTTACGGTGTTGAGGAGGGTGGTTAGGAATAGGCGTGGTGATGGGAGAGTGGTTGTCATTGTGAGTTGGTGATCTTGTATTTGTTGCTAAATGAGTATGATGAGTTTATTGAACTTCAACAGTATATTCTCAAGCAACCTCGTAGTAACGTAACAGATATCCCATGGTATGTTCAACTTGTGATGGCAAAAGATGGTCGCGTCCTCGCTTCGTTCACAGTAAGACTTCAAGCAAAGCAAGTAAGCATCATAAATTGCATTTAATCCATTTTACCTGTAGGTATTCTCTCTAATCTCCCCACACGAAAATCTTATTTCCTTCCTCTTCTTCAAGTCCTGGCAACAAGGCACAGGATCCTAACGAGAAAGAGAAGAGAGTACTTCGAAAGTCACCTACCAGTCATCAATCCACACAGGCACAATGTAATCAATCCATTGCACTACGAGGAAGCAAAGAAGAGACTTAGTTGATGGAGCGCCAAGATACCCAGTTCTTAGTGCGGCTATGAACCTAGCTCCATGCGGAATGATGTTTGCACGGTTTGTGAGGGGCTATGTACGTTCATTTCACAGGAAGACAAACAAAATGATAATGAGTTGCTGCAACACATCATTCATTGCGCCTGGCTATGAGACGCCTTTTCAGCCCAGACCAACGCTTTGGACCTTAGGCTCCTTGATTCGTTCTATCAGAATTATGGGCTCCTATATCTAGGAGCTAATGTTTTTTTTAACAATGGAGTTTGGCTATGCAACCATCTATCGTATCAGTCTCTATTGAGCTCTAACTCTACAGCATGTATTGCTGCAGCTAAGTAAAGACCTTGCCACTCTCGACGCTTGCTCCATTCCTACAAAGAAAGCATTTATGGAGCACCGTACTTCGTGAAGGGAAGAGCAAGGTTCGAATTATATCATACATGTCCCGAGCTTTCAAACCCACTCTTTCGGCTCTTTCAAAACATCGACCAACCTCTGCTCCCTACTTCCCTTTTCTGGCTCATACATGTACTTCCAGCTGGCCGTTAAAGGCAAACTCATCAAGATGCTCTCAACTCTAGCACCGGGCGTGTTCAACCCGAATGCAGTACCTCGGTCGTGTACAAGATTGAACTCCACATATCTCCCTCGTCGGATCTGCTGCCAGTCTTTCTCTTGCTGTGTATATGGCATATCCTTTCGCTTCGAGATGATGGGAATATAAGATGGCAAAAATGCCTTTAGACAGCTTTGGGCAAAAGCGAAGGTGTTTTCCTGGTCCTTCTCCTCCTCGTCCAAGTCGTCAAAGAATATTCCACCCACACCTCGGCTTTCTCCGCGGTGCTTATTTGAGAAGTATGTATCGCACCACTTCTTGAATCGTGGATAATATGTTTTGTCATGTTTATCGCAAGCTTCTTTGATTGTCTTGTGAAAGTGAACAGCATCCTCGTCAAACAAATAACTGGGCGTGAGATCCGTTCCTCCACCAAACCACCAAGCACCCGGCGTACCATCTTCATTCGAAGTTTCGAAGTATCGGTAGTTGAGATGAACCGTAGGAGCCATCGGGTTGACGGGATGAAGAACCAAACTAAGTCCAGCAGCGAAGAAAGGTAGGGATTCGACATTGGCATCGATATTCTTGTGGTTCACTCGCATTTTAGCGATTGCTGGGCGTGGAAGATTGCCGTATATGACACTGATGTTGACACCGGCTTTCTCAAAAACATTCCCTTCTTGAAGCACGCAGGAGATACCGCCGCCTCCAAACTCTCTGTCCCATTTATCGAACTTGAACTTTTTGCCATCAATCTTCTCCAGTTCTTTGACAATCTCCTTCTGCTGTTCTTTTATGAAGTGTTCCATGCGCAGCCGCATGGGCGAGTCATCTGTGACACCGGATTCACGCTTCATGAGGGAGTCTCGTTCTGCAATTGTAGGGGCGTCAAGTTTACTCGGTTCTTCCGTTACCTAAAACATATAAGTCAATGGCTGAAATGGCCGGTAACTGAATAAGTGAGTGGTACCATTGAATAGATCAAGGCTCCACAGAACACTATGCCAACGGCTATCCTAGTCTTTGGAGCGACTACACCTTTCGGACGTAGATCGTTGGGATTTGGAGGTCTGCGATGTTCTCCAAAGGCTCGCCGGCACTGTAGAGACTGGAGGAATCGATGCGATCGAGGCTTGACTTTTGGCAAGAGCCGGACCAGAGATTGGGCGGAGGAGGCCATTATAAGGAGAAACTGCTCGCCGCAGCAAAATGGGGAGACTATTGTACAAGAAGAAGCATGAGGCCACCGTCAAGTGGAGGACGAGAAAATTCAAGAAGAGGAGTACGACTTGTGGAATGATTTATGATTGCCCAGAGCTGCCCGTCGCTCGCGTGAAGCAATTGCTGGTTCGCGATCGACATGAAAAAGCGGCGGCCCTCCTTGGTCCCAGGAGTTCGGGCGACAGTACGTACAGTGAACGTTTTTTTGTTCGGGGTGCAGTTTGGCACATGAGGCGACATATGGAAGATACAGCGCAATCATGGACCATGCCGACCTTTCGTGGCCCTATATGATGCGGTGCGGTTATTTGAAAATAAGAGACAAGTATTGCACTTCTTGTAGCACGACTGGCAACGGCGCATTTGGCATCGGCTGCCGCTCTCTTCAACCAAAGCGGCGCCAGGGAAGCTTAAGGCGGTCATCGATACGACGGATTCACCGTAGCTTACGAAGGACCACCGAGGGCAAATGCCTGCCTAAGGCATCAATCCGCGCAGCACGATTGGAACTGGACTGTTCAAGAGGACCGACACCGACGCCGTTGCAGGATCCAGACAAAGAAAGAAGTTGGTTCTCGTGAGCCAGGAATCCATCATTCGTTGGCGTCACGCTCCTTGCACACTGCAAATCACGAGGGCGCCGTCTCATCAACTGCAAGGCACTAGCGCCATCTCCGGCCCTGACCGACTATCTCTACCTACACCCCGCTTCGTCAGAAGCTCTCTGCCTACTTCAACACCCAACCTCTTCACCACCACCACCACCACCACCACCACACACACATCCCAAAACCCACTCTCGAGCCATCTCCATCATACAACCCAACACCACAAACCAACTGCAAACTTATCATCACCCCATATTCAACATGAGATCCAAGTTCAAGGACGAGCACCCTTTCGAGAAGCGCAAGGCCGAGGCCGAACGCATTGTACGTCCCTCTCCCCCCATTCCTTACCTGCGTCATCCCCAGCCACGAAGCATCGCATCATCGCATCGTATCACTGACCACAGTTCCATCACAGCGTCAAAAGTACTCTGACCGTATCCCGGTTATTTGTGAGAAGGTCGAGAAGTCGGATATCGCGACCATCGATAAGAAGAAGTATCTCGTCCCAGCCGACCTCACCGTCGGTCAGTTCGTCTATGTGATCCGAAAGCGCATCAAGTTGTCTCCCGAGAAGGCCATTTTCATCTTCGTCGATGAGGTCCTACCACCTACCGCTGCCCTGATGAGCAGCATCTACGAGGAGCACAAGGATGAGGATGGGTATGTGTCTTCACCACTCTCTTCTTCCGTCAACGTCATAGTGGGACAAAGAAGAAAGGCTAACGAGCGACCCAACAATAGGTTCCTTTACATATCCTACTCCGGCGAGAACACCTTCGGCTTCGAGTCGGTCTAGACGACCACATTCCCCTCCACTTTCCTTATCGTTAGGGGGGTCCTGCAGGCGTTTTCGGATCATGGTACGGCAATGCTTTGGGAGATTTTTTTTGACGGCGACACAGACCAGGGACCCGTACCTATGGCAGTTTTTTACTTTTCTATTCCGCAGGCTGGGGAGAAGGTATCGGGATATGGATAAAGGGAGAGATCGCGCATCCAAATTGTGTTTTCCCTTTATCGATGGGCTTACTTGAATCGATAAGCAGCGCGATGGTTGTGCTTGAGGAGATCAAGGCTAAGCAGGCCTGTTCTCTTTGGTTTCTCTGGGCTTAGGAATAGGTACTATCAACATTGGTTTCTGCCGTATATGTCGTTTCTTACAGAAGAAGGGATGTGATTTGATTTGCAAGTTGTTACGCCCTAGAATGCTATCGTTTTCCGACAACGTATTCCTGTCATTGAAAGTAAGTCAATAATTCACAGGATCGTATTTCTTTACTTGTAGGAGCCTAGTTCAGCCAGCGTTGACGGCTTCTCCTGTACTTTCGCAGTCTTTTGTCGATTCCCACTTGGAAAAGGGCATTTGAGTCACTCAGCCCTGTGTCATTCATAAAATACACGACGGCATCTGCTCGTTAGATCTAAACGACTATGCTGCCTATTTCTAATCAAAGCACTCCCGACAGATAGATACCTGAATGTCTTTCTAAGCTAGTGGTTTCTGAGGTATCAGCGGCTGAATAAAAGAGCCAGATCGACAGCATCAGGGACTTCGCTAGAAATACATCTTTCTAGAAGCCTTAGCTTGAAAAGTAGATAATCTTGCTTAGCCGTTTATTTGCTTCGGAAGATGGAAGAGATACAATATCCCCGATCTTCACACCCGCCTCCCTCTGTCCTGTTTTCTCTCTCTTTCTCCCTCCCACCTCCACAAGGATGCACGCTCAGGATGGCAATCGTGATAAGAGTAAACACCGACAACAAGTAAGGTAAACAGCGCAGTGAAGGCACCCGAAAGAACAGGCTAAGCTCGACCAAGGTTCCCTGATCCGAGTCGCTCAACCTAGCTAGCTGTTCAAGTAACTGACCACTCACCACTCACCACTCACCACTCACTCACCACCCACAACCTCCTCCACTCTATCAACTGCAATACCCCTTTACTTACTGTTCATTACATCCTCACCTATCCTTATGTATGAATCATCACTGGAACAAGCCTATACATTACAACTAAGAACCGCAATCAAGGTTTTAGGTACCTAGAAAACCAATCTAGGAGTGTTGAAACCAACACGCTACTTTACCTGTTGTTGCTTTACTTCAACCATGGAATCAAACAAAGTCTGCATTTCAACAATAGTTTATCATGGACGAAACTGAGATTATACAGCTTTCGGCAGGTACTAAAAGCTGCTGTTGTCACCCGTCTTACACTTGGTCTAGGTTCCACAAACAAAGTAAATATGCGATACAATAGTCGAGCAGAGACTTCAAGGCTTGCTACGGCTCTAAAGATTGACAGACAGATTCCCCTTTATGTCATCAGATTACTTCAAGTGTCAAAGCAAAGGATATAGCAAGCAATAACAACACTGTATTAGCAACGCTGCGCTACTAAACTGCTAAGCCCCCTTCCATTGCCACAGCCTTCTACTCATTAGCTCTTGAACATAATTTTTTTTTACTACCATCCCCAGAGCTCTCCCTAGTATCCTCAGTGCTTCCCTCCGACACAACAGCAGAACCCAATCCAGTGTCTCTCGGTGGATCCACATCTTGCGATTCACTCTTAAAAAACTTCTTGAATCTACTTTCTCGCACTCCTTTAGATGATTCACAACCCTGTGTTGTAGCTAATTCCTCTGTTCGTTCTTCTCATGGTGGGGGTGGTTAGATTATTTGAATGTGGCGAAGTGAATGGAAGAGGTGAGTAGGACCTACTATTTTGCTTCTGTCTTGTTCTCCCTCCTTCTAATGGAGCACGCCATAACTGGTCATCCAGTTTTGGAGTAGTATCCCATGCCGGGCCTTCCTCTAGATCTGATCGAGTAACCCACGACGGGTATTTCTTTCTCGGAGTAGTAGCAAAGGATGGGTCATCCTCTGATTCCTCTGGTAGATTAGCAAGCCATAACGGTGATTCCACAGGCAGGTGTGACAACACTCTTTGAGTAAATGGTTGGAATGAAAAGGATAGACAAGACATACCTTTTTCTTTGTTTGGGCTTGGTGTATCTATACGTGTACTGTCGTGGTACACTTTGTCAACAGTAGCAGTTAGTTGATGGACATGTTTTTCCCCCGAAGAACTAAGGACATACTTTCTGCCTCTGTTGGGTCTTGTGTGGCTGTATTCGTGTTGCCTTGATACACTTTGTCAACAGTAGCAGCCTGAGAATCTAGAGACAGGGGTTAGAACACACACTGGATAGGTATGTTCATTCTGAAGAAATGAAAAGAACGTACTTCCCACATCTGTTGGACCTGGTGCTTTTACAACATGATGATTACTGTCGTCTTGGTGAACCTCTTTAACAGGGGCAGCCTGCGAAGCTGGGTGGAGATGCCAGAATAGTCAATAAACGTATTTCGTTTTGACGAAACATTTAGGACATACTCTTTGTTTCTGTTGGACCTGGTCCATCTGCAGTACTGTTGTCTTGGTGCACTTTCTTGCCATTTTGCTGAAAATCTAGGAACAGTCAATGAATGTATTCGCTTTGAAGTAAAATCCTGGACGTACCTTCCGCATTAATCAAGCCTGGTGCATCCACAGTGTCATTGTCAGGTCGTGCATCTTCAAAGGTTTCCTGAGCAGCATCTAAGACAGTTAGTGAATACGTTTAGTTTTGAAGTCAAAAGCTGGACATACCCTCCGTGTTGATTAACCTTGGTGTATCCTCCGGGTCATTGTCCGGCCGTACCTTTTTGACAGTTGTAGATGGAACTAGAAACGCAGGTTAAAACAGTCAATGTGTAAGTTGCTTACACGAAGGATGTATAACTTGGCTCACTTGGGGATGGTCCTGCAGTATTGTAGACTTGCTGCGCTTCTTCAACATTGGCCCTAAGATCTGGATCTGGTAGGTTGTCAGAACAGTTGATATATAAATTGCTTAGAGGATTCTATAAGCAGGACGTACGACTAGGCGGACTTGTGGATGGCCTTGCAGTATTGTACACTTGCTGCGCTTCTTCAACGTTAGCCCAATGGTCTGGATCTGGTTGAATCTCAGAACAGTCAATGTGCGTGGTGCAAGCGAGGAGCAAAACGTACCGTTTGGGATAGTTGGGGGTGTATCTGGAGTATTCATGTGTTGATCGTACGAAAGACGCGCATTCCTGCGACGATTACGTTGGCCTCGTCCCATCTTTATGGTATATAAGAATGTTGGGAAAGAGATGCAGTGGTTGATATTGTGTTTGTGAGATGTTGTTGATGAAGGAGAGAAGAGGAGGGCGGAAAGACGAAAGAATAAAATAAAGAAGGAGGTAGTCTTTCCTACGGATGGAAGATCTCTGGACGTACAATAGGAAGGTGATCAGTACTGGAGGAGACGTGTAAATGAGTTTGGCAACGTGGGCAGGTGCTATTTCATCGCTTAACAAAAGCAAGAAAGAACATTGAAGAGACGCGAGAGTTGTACTAACGAATTGCTATACCTAGTAAACCTTCAAGCTTTCTCATGAAGACAAATCTCTACATATATCTCTCAGTAATACTTTGAACTATATCTAATTGAACTTAAGTAGCAATTCATAAATATGTTTTGCTTTTTGTTGCATGGCAATTCGAAAAGCGAAGGCAGGCGCAACTGAGCGACAGGCTGAGCTACGTGTGGTGACTTAACGAGACGATTGAACCCTAACATATTGCGTTCTGCACAAATTAACATGCCACAGCACAAACTACTCCCTGGTCAATAGCACGGCGTACTACCCACCTATTCTGATGTAGTTGATGCAGCTTAAGTAGCCATGAATGACCTCGATCGCCATCTTTATTCCAGTAGCAATTGAATATACGTCAACCACTAAATTGGTGCTTAGGTATGACCAAAGGGAACCCCGTGGCATAAAGTGCTATACAGAAACTTATATACGGGAAGGAGTTACGCTCACTATCGAACTTGCCAACACAGTAAACTGGATCATCATTTCACTTGTTTGCTTATACCTTGATGTAAGCTTCAACAGAAACGATGACCCAAGCGCTTGAGATGCTGTTCAATTGCCTGCCTTCAGGAAAAACACAACAGCTGTGTTGGGCGCTCTCTTCTTCAAATTCAACTGCAGATTGGGTTTCTCATATATATCAATTCAGAGGATTCCAAGTAGATGTCAGCGGCGACCAGCGAAAATCAAGTTGACGAAGTTCTTAAACTTAGGGGCCCACTGCACCGAGCGCCTTCTCGAACAGTTTCTCCAAGAGTTCCTGAAACCTTCTATACTTTGCTATTCTTGGATATTTAGTCACAATTAAAAGGAGATCACGGGTCTTCAGTTGACTGTGATTGACAGTGTAAGACGAGGCTTGCCACGGAAAGAGAAGAGACTAGAGGAAGAGCCTTTGCGTGAAATCCACGCAGACATGGCTCAATATGTTCTCTTTTCAACGCCCGAAGCAACTCCACCAAACGCCGTGCTATATACTTTCCTCGTATCCTACCATAATGCCACAAACTCTCCTTTCACTATGCTCTCTCGGTCACATTTTGTGTCCTAGTGTGTGTGCCCATCCTCCGCAGCGTTTGTGCTTCGAACGCAAAGGATGGCTAGACGGCGATTCATCATACAACACATCGAAACCCAGATATACACCAGAATACCATCACAAGTCGCAATCATCTCCCTTTCAACCCTTCCTAACGAGCTCATCTCCCTGTCTCGGGAATCCCAATCTCCTACAAAACACACGCTCAATTAGCTCTAGCCCTCGTTGAATCCGCGTCTCTCCAATTCAATGCCCTTCGATCCCCCTCCTCACTCAAAAGTATGAAACATACCTAAAGCCAGCATCGATAGTCTCCTTCGTACTCCTCCCTTGATCCTTCTCCTCCCGATTGATGCGCATTGCAGCCGCCGAGAGACCAATGAATAAGGCGAAGACTGGGTCGCCGAACTTGGATATTAGATGAGCAGGTGCAGGAGGCATTTTGTTTAGGACTGGGAGGACTAGGAAGATTAGGCGGTGACGGGGTAGCTGAGTATTGGTGTTGTGAGAGTTTGACCTTGCTCGCCTTGAAGAGCTTGGGTTGTCGTTGAGTAAAAGTGGAGACTTCGCGAAATCACATGGGATTACCATGTAGTGGCAGTAGCTAGAAGGGCGCCATAGAACCACTCACTCAAGGTAAGATGCCATGTCGATTTATCGCTCTATTACTGAGTTGAGCTTAACTCATAAACCTCAATCGCCTGAAGACTCAAAGAGGTGTGATAAAGCCAGTGCCTTTAGTAGAGTCGAGTTTTGTTCTTTTTCATCTATCATGCTTGCTTGCTTGCTTTGTACAGTAGAAGAACCAAAATATTATGTATTTATACGCCACAGGAAAACGCCAAATTTTCCATATCCAGACACCAGTACGCTCCCCAGCGCACAGCCGTCGATCATTTACATATTTACCTGCATCTTCCTACTTATACATCTCGCTATTTCTTGGACATTGCAATATCAAATGCTGGGATCAGAGTTTGTGCAAGCCAGAAAGAAAAGACCAACTTTGGTCCGGTCATAAGAAGCTAGTAGGCATTAGCAGGCCGTCTTCCAAGTAAGTTCAAACAACACTACGTACCTTTGGTACCAATCCCTTGAAGAAACTGGTCATGCCTTCATTTTTCATCATGCTGGCAACAATCTTAAAGCCACTCTCAGGGTTCTCGAAGTTTCGGTTCTGGATACGGGTCTTAATGACATCGAGAGGAGCGGAGACGACAAGAGAGGCGGAGGCACCCGCAATGGATGCTACAAAGTTCTGGAACCATGATGCCTTGTTGTAATCTGTGAGGCCGAAGAAATAGCCCTTGGTGAATGCAGATCCACCGAAAAGCTATGTTGAATTAGTGACTGCAGAAACTTCTGTGGTGGACAATACGCACAGCAAATGATCCAGGAGCATTTCTTGCTGCGGTCCATTGCCAACCTCTATACAATCCGAAGCCCTCATCCTTCACAATCTGTACAACACCTCGTCCGCGGAAAGCCTCTGGGTTTGTCTGTCTCTTGATCTTGAGGACATCAAGGGGCAGGAGAACGATTTCTCCAATACCAATAAGACTAACAACTCGTCAAAACTGTACGTCTAGCGAAACTTCGTGAATATCATACCTTCCTGCCAACGAGTGCATGATAGCTTTTCCAGTCTTCTTGCCGAAAGCTGCATCGAATTCGGTGCCATAGTTCTTCGCTAGGTAGTCCCGTACGAATGGCTGTCCTCCGTACTTATATACTCTTTGTAGAACCTACCATAACTCTTCAGTGACTACTCTTCGCACCGAACTATCAATGAACGTACCTTGTATCCTGCGGCGTATCCAAGACCTGGGAACAGCGAAAAGAACTTCTTGCCCGCTGTTACAGATGCCTTGTCCTTAAAAATAACTTGGTTGAGTTGTGCAGCTGATGTGATCTAGGCAGAATATCAGCACTCTTTCCCATTTCCATGTTGCCAAACCTTATCTAACCTTTCCTTGGTTGCTCATCAACCGCTTTGCAATTGTATCGACCTTTAGGAGGTTAGCTTCTTCTTCGCAGAAAAGTGTTGACTGGAACGTACGGGATGGAACACAGCAAGCTCAGCAATACCAGCAGATCCTACAATATGTTAGCAGCTGTGCGGAATCGCAATTCAAGGAGTGTGCCATACCTGAGCCCAGCAAGCGTGCCAGTGTAGATTCTGTCTTGTAGTCCCTTGCGGCCGAGCCTGGTGCAGCAACGGCAACAATTGGTGGAGACATTGCAACGGGAGATGTGAAATTTCGACAATGTTTGGACTGTAAACGGACTCGAAGACGAATACAAAGCTGACCGAGTCTGCGGAGAATATGTACTTATAAGGAGCGTTGATGGGAAAAAAAGGTTGACTTTCGTAAATTTCTCGAGCTGCAGCCTCCACGGCCACTTGGACCCACTCTTGGCGCTAGACAAACAGAGAGATACAGACTCGCAGCTAAGCTTCCACCTCAGTTCCGCAACACCATCACAAGATCAACTTCCTGAGGTTGTCAAATATCGCACAATAGCGATCCGACATGGGCTCAAACCGGAATATAGGAACCTTGGCCATGTCTGATCTTCGGTTTGTAATAAGAGGAAGTTGCCCGCCGTCGTAGATTCAACAGAAGCTATTGTGTGAGGGCTGAGCAAAGCAACAAGGGAACACTGGTGTCTGAAAGAGGAGTTCCCTGATTTTGATAGTGTCTCTTCTACTTATTTTGATGCTCGGTTTTGTGAACACCTAAAGCAAAATCTATGGAAGCATGGTATCACAAAAAAGAACCCTTCTCAAACTCAACTGGAAGATATATCTATCCATCCATCGCTGGTGAGACTCAGAATAACGCCATAGTCAAATGCCGCCAAATATCGTTGACGCCATCCCGATGCAAATACCAGCTGTTCTCAGCCATCCCATAATATCCAAACAAAATATTCTTTTGACCCATTTCCTCCAGGTTTCACTGCTTCAAAAGTCTCGGAAGATGCCCACCAACTCGTCAAGTCTCGCAACCTGTGCCAACAGCTTTTCTTCCTTGCCTAGGATCGCTAGTAATCTATTCATCTGCTCTGCTGAAAGTAATTCCTCTTCTTTGCCTTTGACATCGCTACGCTCGATTAATGAAAGAATATCGCTCGATTGACGCTTCTCGACCTCAAGCCGCTGCATACACCTTGACATGGCCTTGTAAATATTGTCCAACACAATAGCGGTGACTCGTGGAGTGTCAAAGTACCAGAGAAAGATGGTTCGGCTAGCTAGTCGATTGTTGTCTTTCGGAACTTCTTGAATGTCCGCGTACCCTGCCATCTGCATCTGCACCAGCACCTTCCGGACGTCCTCTTTCTTCATCATGGCCAGAGTGGGCAATTGCTTTTCTTCTAGTTTTCCTAGCTTTCTCATGATCCGAGCGAGACGGTGACCATGCTTGCCGAAATTCTCCATGATGAGCGCATCGAGCTCTGATTCCCTCAAGGAATCTACCAAGGCCTCATAATCGACGGTCCATTCTCCTTGCTGACTAGTTCCACACTTGCGTATAAATTGGCGATCGTCACCGGCTAATAACATGAGGTGGTTTCGCACCTGTAGCAGGCGACTTTGGCGGTCCTCGGGCTTTTCCTTTTCTTGAAAAGTAACCTTCACCTGTTTGTTCTTTGACTTGCGACCTTCCCGGAAAGGGTCCTTCTCTTCATCAGAGCCCTGCTCAACGCCTTCCATGTGGCCGTTACCATTCATCTGCTCGTCGTCTGATTCGGCTTCATCTGACTCTAAATCATCTGCTCCTCGCTTCCTACCACTCGCGGCTTCAAGCCTCCTGGTGTTAATACTTTCGCTTGATGCCTTTCCAACACCTAAAGCCGGATTGATGGATTCGCTCAATGCTCTAGAGAGTTCGGCAGTTGAAAGAGAAGGTCCATCCACAGGAGCACCTTCTTCTTTGCTGATACCATCTATTCGGGGATCTGGCTTGCAGCGTGGAATAGCTGGTTCTAATAGTCTCAGAAGCTCGGCGTAGATGTGTGATGTAGTCTCGCCAATTCGATTGCTTGCAAGATTGACCAAAGATTGATTGCGGAGCGCAACAGTGAATTTCTCATGATTAACGCGTAGGACCAGTTCCGGCTTTGTGGAAGTTAGCATGCATTCTTAGCGCAGAGGCCGAGAAACCCACGTCAAGTATGATACCATCATCTCTGTAGCCAGCATCGCCACTAGTCGCACCATTAGACAGCTTCCTGCGTTTCGCAACACCTCCATTGGCACCGTTGGGGCCATTGCCATTGTATGACCTCTTCTTATCCTCTTTTGGCCTCCAATCTGGACCTTCAGACCTTATTTCTCGCAAGCGACTAGCAATGTTTCTATCCAGATCAACCTTTTGCTTTGCACCTTTGGCACTACCATTAAATTGCGGCGTATTGAGCAGCTCTTCTTCAACTTGGTTATAGGTATCTGTAGGGCTACGAAACATTCTCTTGCTGACTGGTTCTACAAAGCCAGCACATAGCAAATCGCGCAGGATGGTATCGAGTTGACCCGCCGAGCTAACCTGGGTATCGTGATGGCCATTTGTGTGCACCGTACCATTAGTCACAGAATGTCCGTTCGTATTGCCATTGACCTGAGGTTTCTTCGCAGACTCATAGGCTGACTTAAGATCAGAAACCTTCGTGTGGCCGAAGAGCAAAAGATTCCGAACAACGTCTCGTGGCTGGGGTCCGAATCTTTCGTCCACAATGTCCAGAATCTTTCCTGACCGGACCAAAGCGTATGCAGCATCGTCGTTGGCTTCATAATGGGTCACACCAGTATTGTCGTCGGTTTGGTGGAAAGTGAGGTTCTGCTGAACAAGGACTGCCAGACCATGCCGCAGCTGACGAGGGGAAAGCCGGGTATGATGGATAAGTTGTTGTATGCTCAGTCGTCCTCGTCGAAGGAGAACAGTGAATATGCGCTATGTTATGTCAGATTTTGAGCAGTCAACTGTGAATCACTCAGCGGGGGCAGAGCATGCAAAAAAGTCTGCTAGAAATAATTTGCGATTCATAGATTGATGATGCGGTGCACATACGGAGGTTAATTCGCCATAGGTCTCGTCCACAAGCTGCGCGCAAAGCTCCACGGCATGCTTTGACTAGAAGAGTTGTGTCAGTGTGTTGAGCTTCGCGATGAGGAGCAGGCTGCGATTGAGATGGCAAGAAATGCGACTCAGCGCAGCGTACACTTACCCTGGACATTTCCGTTGCTGCTAGAGAATCTCTCACAATCTCTAGAGCTTACCACAGGTACTACCGGTGCTTCATTGAAGTTCTCGGAGTTCCGTGGTGGTGATCGTGAACAATTAAAGTCAAGGTTGTATTTTTTATCTTTGGTGGGGTACAATCGACTCAGAACCAGGAGCCAAAGTGACCTCGAATTGGACTGGGCTTGATAATAAGCGAGCAACAACCTGCTAAAGAGACTCTCGCTGTAGCGGCTCCCGAAATTTGGAAGATCCAATCGATGCACTTCAATTGAAGCTTATGACCCTCAACCAACTTTCAATTCTCTCACCCTGATCCTGTACCCATCTCCTCCGAACAATGATCTCACGGTCGGCGATTGGAAGAACTGCGCAGCTTGCCCTTCGCCGGCAATGCTGCGCCCAACCAGCTAACCGTCGTGGTCTTGCTGCTGTGGCATCCGGATCGACATCATTCTCATACGAGTCTTCGGACGTGGCCGGCGTAAAAGTTGCGAGCAGAGATGTTGCTGGACCTACTACAAAGCTTGCTGTCGTTGCTAAGGCTGGAACTAGATACGAGTCTCTTCCAGGCCTGACGACAGGATTGGAGGAATTCGCATTCAAGGTAGGCACTACTGCACCGGGCGTGCACCCGTCAACAATCAATGCTACGGACATCTTCTGATAATCTATCACAGAACACTCAGAAACGATCTGCGCTACGAATTACAAGAGAATCCGAGCTTTTGGGGGGTCAATTGATCGCATACCACACACGAGAGGCCCTGGTCCTGGAGGCGAAGTTCTTGAGAGAAGATCTAGCATACTTCACCGAACTTCTCGGCGAAGTTGTCTCCCAAACTAAGTATACTCGTAAGTTGAAGAAAGGGCTAGTTGGTGGTTGTCGATACTGATACAGCCATGTAGCTCATGAATACCACGAGGAGGTTGAGCATGTTATCAAGCTTTCCCAGAAGAAGTTGCTCGGTGATGTTTCCGAGATGGCAATCAACTCAGCACACGGCCTTGCTTTCCACAGAGGCCTCGGAAACCCCCTCTACCCAACATCATCGACATCTTTGAACGAGTATGTGAACGAACAGACCATCGGCGAGTTTGCCAACAGTGCCTATGCCAAGCCAAACATCGCGATTGTTGCCAACGGTGCCAGCCAGTCTGAATTGACCAAATGGGTTGGCGAGTTCTTCGCTGGTGCCCCAAGCGCTGGATCTGCGCTCTCGAGTGAGCCATCGAAGTACTATGGAGGAGAGGAACGTATTGCTCACGGTTCCGGCAACGCGCTCGTTATTGCTTTCCCTGGATCAAGCTCTTTTACTTCTGGAGATGCATACAAGCCAGAGACTGCTGTACTTGCAGCTCTTCTTGGAGGAAAGTCAACCATCAAATGGTCACCAGGTTTCTCCCTCCTCTCGAAGGCTGTATCGTCCTTCCCTGGAGCTAGCGCAGTTACGACCCACTTCTCCTACTCCGATGCAGGTCTCTTGTCGATTCAGTTCAGTGGCTCCGCAAAGGCTATTCGTGGTGCGTCTACGGAGGCTGTTAAGGCTCTCAAGAGCATTGCCGAGGGTTCCATAAGCAAGGAGGATTTCACCAAGGCTGTGGCACTCGCAAAGTTCCGCACATTGGAGGAGGGTCAGAATATTGAGGCTGGTCTCGTGGCGACCGGCGCTGGTCTGGTTCACGGTGGAAAGGCTTTCCAAATTGAAGAAGTTGGCAAGGCTGTTGAGTCAGTGAGCATCGAGAAACTCAAGGCGGTAAGTACTCGGTCTCAACTTTACTACAAGGGATAATTTCTAACGTCTTAATAGGTTGCGAAGTCACTTTTGGATGGAAAGGCAACTGTTTCGGCTGTTGGAGACCTTTACATACTTCCATTCGCAGAGGAGCTTGGTCTCAATGTATAGAGGAATGGGATACAGGACTGAGGATACGAAAAACGGCGTGTATCAACATTTCTTAGAGTGTACTGTAGACGTGATACTCTCTGCCAACATACAAGCACTTCCATTTATTAAACTTCGCTTTTTCTGGTCTCAAATGTAACATTAATTCCTCGGTGCTTGTCTTTGTGAGGCTCCTGATAATGAGGCTCAGGAGCGCCGAAGCTTTCTATAGTCCACGTGACCAATCCCAGATTTGCCGGGCTCCTCGAACCTCCGAGCTCAAGTTCAAGACGACAACATCCAAACTGATCAAACTACCCAATCACCACCCCACTACCTCTCATCACAATGGCATTCGCGTGGAAAGCTTCAGGTCTCACGTATGTTATCAATATCCCTCACAATTTCCAATTGATGCTACAATTCGGTTGGCAATCGTCTTGAAGGTCTTGAAGGGAGCTTTTACTGACGACCCTTTCAACAGCTACAACAAATACTTGTCCGTCGCGGCCCGTGTCGTCCGACGAAGTTTGAAGGATGATATGCGTCTGGCAGCTGAGCGAAGAGGGCAGATGGAGCTGAGAATGGCAAAATGGAACGTAAGTGCTTCTGGGATTGAAGGGCGGAGCGAGGAGAGAAGAGTTTGACTGACGGGATTTGACAATGCAGAACGGCAAGCAAGGCGAGAACAAGAGTGTTGCTGAGGCAAACGCAGCCGCTATTGCAGAGCACAACGCACCATCATCGTAGATGTACGGATACAGACGGAGGGTATTGATGGGGCAAAGACTGTTTGGAGGCGGTTGGCCAGTAGTGATGGCTGGGGATGGCTACGGAGGACTTGTACATTTGTATCAATGAGGATCTGTTGGTTCAGCAGTTCACACAAGTACCAACACTTTCAACCGACCTGAACCGCATACAGTCAACCTGCCAGTCTGAGTGAATCCCTTTTGCACTGGAGTTTCGGTGGTTCGCACTGCATATTGTAGTGCTTGATATTATGGAATCCTCGAAAGCGAGAACGTGTATTACTTTTGCTCTCTCAAATTCATCCCGCTGATATTCAAGGATCTAAGAAATGGCTTGTAATGCCGTGTTATCCTAGCCATAACGTAGTGGGTATTTTTATTTCACGTGACTAAAAATCTCTATAGAATTGTTTTCAAGCTTGTAAACTCTTAGAAATGTGCCTTAGAAGCCTCCAGTGTCTTTATAAACGCAGCTTACACCCAAGTAAAGACGTTGTGCTATTTTTGTTATCGACTAAGCAGATTCGAATGTCAAGCACAGAATCATAACCTAATCTTTCAAAGATCAGGCCAAGCGAAACCCCAACGTCAACAAGTCCAAAATCAGTACAACTGCGACAGCCCAGGTCCAAGACAGAGCGTCAGTCTCACGGTGATTGAATATGCCTAATGATGGCATTGGAGCTGTAATACACCGTGCGTTGGTCTCACATGGGTCTATACAGACAATCGCTGACCTTCACTGCCAGAGGTATCCGGTCTTGATATCGACGATGGTCGGAGCAATCCAGATCCTTTCGCAGCTTTTGACTCTGCGCCACCTGCTGCTCCCAAGCTGCAAAGCAAGGGAATCATAGCAATGGATATCACTCAGCAGTTTACCGCCGCTGCTCAACGTACGATTTGACTCATCCGGAAAATGTTCGTGCTAATATCTTTCAGAGTTGGACATGGGACAGCTTATTAAAGATCCTTATTTTACACTATTTGAGTCAGTTGGTGCTTTGGAAGTAAACTATTCACCTCCAGACATGAGATCAATAAACTAATACGAGCAGATCATGGATCCCAAAATGGATAGCGGGTTCCTGCAGCCTGGCGAGACCATGGAGGATGAATATGACTTTAGTACAGCTTTGTTGCCAGAAGAAGTTTTGGGTATAATTGACCAACTTCTGTGTCATGAGGTCAAAATCAGTCTCTAGACGCACAGGACCAAAGGCTGACGGCATTTAGATGGCTTGGCATATGGGCCACCCACTCTCTCAGACTATCTTTACAAGCTTGTACATTGACAGGATTCTATCGCCTTATCCTGCGAGTCTTGATCACACCATCTTCGACCGTGGCGAAAGTTCGTCCGATCATGAGCCTCTGACGCTTCAAGCCCTGAGAGCCTATTGTGTGGGCTTGATTAAGACCTGCGACTGTGTGAACAATCGTGTCAAGTCTGAGCATTTTTACGAAGTGAGTACTCCCAATACGTCTTCGTTTTGCACCCGGAAAGCAAGAGACTTACATTCGTCAACAGGAAGAAGACTTTGTTACTCATACATACAACAGAGTATTGCTGGAGGATTTCGATCACGGCTCAGTCATAGATTTTCTAGAATCTACCATAAATCTCTTGTCTCACTCGGAGGATATAAGACCAGAGCTAAAGGACGCCCTTGTCAGCAGGCTTCAGTTTCGTGCTGTCTTCATGAAAACCGTCGAGGCAGCCGAATTAAGAACTGCCGAGCCAACCAAGTCCCTCTGGGGACAGCTACTTTCGTTCTTACCCAGTCTGAAATCTTCAAGCCAGCTTGGCAAAGATGTCCCGAAGTCATTCAGTGTTAAACTCCAACGAAAATTGGCGAGCACAATTCCACCTCGTCCAATTGTACAAGTCAGCCAGGAGGCAGCCCACGCCCATTTTGAAAGACTCTGCCAAGACGGAGCTCTTCTTCTTGAAGTGCTCAACTATCATAATAGTCATAGTCTAATGGTCTGTCACTCAAGGTTTTCTTTACTGCATTTGCTGACCTTCAAATCAAGACATTTGTCGCAATGTTCCAAGCACGGAAACCACAGCCATCTGTATATATCCGCACATTACTTCAGCATCATCTTTTTGGAGACATGATTGTCTTGGGTAACATGTCTATTCGACAGATTTTAGATGATGATCTAGCAAGCACTGTGCTACCTGCAAGCGTGCTTCTGGATCGAGACAACGACGATGTCGAACTGCCAACAGACCCTCGCTTTAACATGTCTGCTCGAATGGAAATATTCCGGCAACGCGCTGCACAGTCATACCTGGATATCTTACGCACTGTCTGCCAGAACAGATGTCGTATAAGGCGTACAATGTGTCATACAATAACCGATTGGGACAACCTGCAGCTTGATGCTGAGGAGCTTGATCTCGAGTTGCGAGAATTCACGAAAGAAGAACCCATACTCGACCCTTCTATCTCAACAGATCCAATATACTCATTTCCTCTATCCTCTTGGGCATACTTCTACAAACTTCAGCAAATGGCAGGGATCGTGCAGATGGGCTTCGAACTAGAAGTATATCAACCAGACGAGCTGGCTGGGATGTACTGCTACTTGAACCAGCTCTCCAAGGTCCGAAGTAACCACCTAGAGCGTATGCGAGGCTTTGTGACGAGGAGCTTTTCTACTTTCTCCCGATCTTCCTCAAAAGACGTACAGAGACAGCAGGAATTCAGCAAAGCAATCTCTTTGATCAATTTCTTGATGCTGGAAGCAACAACTACTTATGGGTTTGCAGATGCCCTATCCTGCCTCTTCGAAGTGCTCGGCCGGCTAAAAGCCATCCCCATTCAACCTCGTCCCTATGGCGACGACAAAATGCGTTACGAACTCCGCATGAAGCCGTTCCTCTCAATCAGCCTCCCGGAGCCACAGTCCTACGAAACATTCGCCGAGCAAGTACATCAACACAATGAAAGCACGCTCGACATGCTACTCTATGCAAGCCAAGCAGCAGCTGGCGCTAAGAAAGGCCTTGAGGTGCTCAGCAAGTTGAGGGCTGAGGATGCTTTCTGTCAGGGTTCTCACGACAGCTGGGTGATGAATGTCAAGGAGTGCTTGAAAGCTTGTATCTTCACGAGCATTACCATTGCTACTGTGAAGAAGGCTGTGGAGGCCGCAGGCAAGAAGGGAGATGTGAAGATTAAGGTTGAGATACCGGTTACTGGGAAGGGATATCATGACTGGTGGATTGTACCTAAAGTTACGACCCCATAAGAGAGAGATACGTTTCCATTGCCAGCTTAGAAATTGAATAGCATGCTCATGGGTAGTCACAACAGAGTGAACCTCACACCTAGAACTTCTTGAATCTATAAGTTCCTGAGTGGATTCCATATCGAGTCTAGTAATTACAACTCTCTTTTATGGCATAGCGTCCCGCGAGCAAGATTCTGAGGTCCCAATGCATTTCATCTACTTTCTACAGTGAGGTATCAATTTATCCACGTATATATACAACTGCCGAGTCCGCCTACCATCCCGGGTCCCTAATGCCCAGACAACTCTAAATGCAAATGCGTACTACCGCTCCATTGTACACATGTTCTCACAACCCAATAATATCATGTACAGCCCAATGCCACCGCCCCAGAGTCTCAATCTCCAGAGTAGCCGAGTTTTGCATCCACTACGCGACGGCTTTTGCAAGTGCCTTCCTCCGTAGCTTGATTGTCTGTTCGTATAACACGTCTTTGAATGCAAATAAGAAGGCGGCTGTAAGTACACTCTGAGTGACCTTGGGTCCGATACCTTAACAGCCCAGTCAGCAAGGACGATCAAGCAAAGCAACGGGACAGTAACTTACCCTTGTAAAAGCCAACCAGACCTTCTTCCCTCTTAATTCTCTTCATGCCATCAACCATGTTCTCCTTCCCACCATCTCTGCCCGCAACATGCATGCGGCTCTTGACAGTAATATACGGGTATGTAATACTCGTTGCAAATAGCTTGCCTAACGCACCCAACAAGAACGCTACTGTAGGTGTGATCCTCTTCTTCTTTTCCAGCACCTGCTTCAATTGCTCGAAAATTGTATATTGCAGTATTGGATTGATAACCAGTACCAAGGCCGGTACAACACCTGAGAATAGAGCCTGGGGTCCCTCTTCTTTAATCAACGACAACAGCGTCCCAATGGTCGTAGGCGCCCTCTGGGCCTTTGAACCAGGCAGTACACCCTCATCCGTCTCATTATTCCGCTTGCGTGTAGTCATCCGCGTATTGACCACCCAAATCGGATTGGTGAGCAGGACTGTCGCGGAGCCAGCAATTGCACCAGCAATCATAGATTCGATGGTAGTAAGTCGCTTGGAAGCGCGCCCGGCTTTGACAGCCGTCTTCTCAAAGCCCGCTCGGGTCCATTCATACCAGTAGTAGTAGACAAAGTTGGTAACGCTGATGCCGAACAATGCCGAGTCAAGTCCTGCGTAGAGGCCTGTGATGCCCTCGCGGGCTACAATACGTTTGACGGCATCAAGGAAACCCGACTCCGCACGCTTAGATTCGACTTGCGCGCGAGTTGAGAGGGTTATGAGCGGGTAGCTGGAGTTTGTCAGAAGGTTGGAGATGGTGAGGGGAGGAGGCCGTACGTCAGAGCCATAGACAGGATGCCCCCACCGGCGCCGGAGATGGCATGGGCAATATTGTCGGACTGCTGAGCTGCTGTAGCTGAAGCCATGTTGTGGACAGGTATATTTTGGCAAAGGAAAGTTATGAGGAATGTGGGGAAACAGACAATAATAAGTAGAAAAGGAATGGAGGCAAGGGGTTGTGCGGTTGAAAGCTCGTGATAGTTAATCTGGGGTTGTCAATGCCAGAATCAACCTCGGCAACGGCATTTGATAGCAGGAATTTGCTACGACCACCGCTCGATCTGGCTATATTTGCAGGCTTTCCGGCTTCGAAAGTCATGCGCATCAACGGTCTGCGGAAGAAGTAGGAGAGGGAAGGCAACACATGCTTCAGACCTGAATCATTGTCCTTGAGATGCACGAGCGCATGTTGGTTGTGAAGTCTTTCTTTGCGCGTTGATGAAGCGACGTCGGGTGCTGATGTAGAAATTAGGCGGGGATGTCATCCAGGCGGCGTGCGGGTCTTGAGTATTATCGTCCTTTGTGTCTCCTCTGAACCTTTCACGATGCGACAAATCATCGCAAATTAGCAACATATACCATCGAAACGCTCGCTATGCGCGCCTTCAAACCCTAACTCGCGGGTCACGTTACTGTACGGAGGGCAGGCCTTGATGTATTGATCCCCCCTTTCTCTCTTTCGTCCCAATGTCGATATCCCTTTGGTGAACGATGATCGAGGCGAATCCTGTTGCTGACTGACGCGGCATGGAAGACCAGCGCTCCAGCCTGCACGTCCAGGTCCAGTGCCTGGATGGCTGTGATGTCCCTTTCTCATCCATACGCGATTGTCTTGTTGCCCAGCGGATTGTCGATTTGATCGTTGCGGCGTTGCTCTCGTGACTTTGCATTGCTTTCGCATTTATATGCCATGTCTAATACGGGCAAGATGCCGCCTCGCGTTATTGACGAAGCTACAAGACGTCAGTTTGAACGACGGTACCATCCAACCACGCCGCTCCTCCCTAACGAATCCGCTCCAGGCATGGCATCCCAGCGGCTGCTACACGGCCACCGCGATTCGCCAGGCCCTGTGTCGCAGCAAGAATCACAGGAACGATTTGGGGAACGGCAGAACCCATATCAGAACCCATATCAAACCCCGGATCGGATGAGTCCGCATTCTACATCGCCAACACTGAGTGGAAGTCACCAGGAACGCCGGAGCTTGCCTTCAAAGGCTGTCACGGATGAAACTTTTGATGATGCTTATGTTTCTTTTATATTATATTGCAACCCTACAGTTCCTCTGAACACTGATACAATAGAACTGAGGAAGACCTTGCGGAATCCTCCTAAAAGCGATGGCAAAATATTCAGCACCTTCACGTTGTTTCTCTTGATTCGAAAGCTGGAACTTAAAGAGATCAAAACGTGGGCGCAGCTTGCATTGGATCTAGGTGTTGAACCACCGGCACTGGACAAAGGCCAAAGTGCGCAGAAGGTTCAGCAGTATGCGGTCAGGCTGAAGGTAAGAATACTTTTGACTGGAGAGAACGTGCTGACCTTGGATAGCGATGGATGCACGCCATGCACGTGGATGCCTTCTTCGAGTATCTTTTGAACAAGACTCACGTATACTGGACCCACGTTCCATCAGTACACGAACCACCTTCAGAGTCTGGTCGTGACGGTGTTGTAGCTGAGGAAGATTTGGCACTGCGTGCTCTTTTGCCAGAGACTAAGCCCAAGCGAGGACGTCGTAAGGCTGGAGAAATCGAGGATGATGACAGTGAGATTGGAAAGTCCCCTTCACAGCGTCCTCGTTTGCAACAGTCTCCCACTTTATCAGAGGACTTTATGGTAGCTAGGGCATCTTTAGACCATGAGCATGCTACACCGGCCTCTGGTCACCCAGCCTTCCAGTCTTTTGATGATAGAATAGTTCCCTGGTCTGCAACAGAAATTAGGGCACCTCTACCGAGCACTTTTCGTTGGGGAGCACCCAAGGATAATATTCAGACTCCTATATCAGCCTATCCCCAGTCAGCAATCACGCCTACGACAAGAAATGTGTGGCACGACGCGAACGAACCTCGCTCTGCCATCACACCAAACAAATCTCGATCAAAACGTCGGCACGGGCCAGCTGTCTCCTCAGCATGGCCTAGCAATGGAAGTGCTTCGACAGGGAAACTGCGTGGCCGGCCTCCTAGCAATCGATCGGTGCAAGATGGCCCCTTCTCGACATTCCCAGCGAATCCTCGCGTGAGAGAAGGGCCCACTATCAACGTCCGAGACGATACTCCAGCAGCAACTCCTATCGTGGAAGAAGCCCACATGCCTCACTTCTTCCCAGCAGGAGTAAGAGGAAATCCGCCGAATCCGCCGACTGTACAAAGTAGCAAGCCTAGTCGGCTACAACTTCAAGTACCTCAACGGCAAGGCGGTGCTGTGAGACTCGCGACTCCTCCGCCAGTTCTTTTGGTGAATGGCGGCAGTGGACCAAGTACCGAAAATGGGCCTGTTACGCAAAGTGGGTCCATGGCAAGCTACTATAGCGCATCTAACGAGCATCATACAGAGTTTCAGCCATTCGTGAGCATTACCTTCCGGCAGAATGATGACAGTGATCGTACAAATGTTGATTCATTAGAATCTCATTTCATATGCGAGATTCTGGCTGCAGAGTGGCTCGATGCTGCAGGTAGATGCATAGAGAAATGCAGTATCGACGAGGCATCCAAAATATGCAAACAGGTTATCAGAAACCTGCAAGATGAGTCCGGTACCCCGGAAGCCTTCTTGATGAGTGTTACAGCTCTGGCAGGTGGTCCACTAAGAACGCATGTCAGGATGACGCGGTTGGAGGAGAATGACTCTAGGACAGACTATGAATGTCACTGGCGAATGAGATTTGGATCTATTGAAGGTGATTTTACAATCCGGGCTTCGGTTCAACATTCTGTGGCTACAGCTCATGGACCCGATGAGGAAGAGCTACAGCTCTCGTGGAAAAAGAGGTACTTGGATTTGCAACAGAGGATTCGAGAGAGGGACGAGAAGGTGGGCATGCTGAAGAAGAATATTCTTGACGCTCTTGTCGCTTCGAATCAGATGATGCATGATGTTGGTGGAGAGGCCGCGTACACGGGAATGGTTTAAAGATGCCGTGGCAGTCAAATATTGTGTTGGAAAGGACTTTCAGGAATAAGCATTTGGATTGTTCGCGTCCTCCATGTCTTAGAGTTTCAGTTGCACACTCCACGACTCTGGGCTGTTGAGATTGAGTTAACGGGGCTCATGAGAGACTTCAGGCATCAGCTAGTCGTACGATTGCAGTACCGGTAGCCGTATTTCTCAATGGGGCGCTCTCCATCTCTCCGGTTTTCCAAAGCCGACGAATAGAGACTAGCCATCCTTGTGACGGGAATTGCCCAGCGCCTTCGAGATGTAAGCGTGAAGCATCCACGATAGAGTTGAGACAAGAACCGGAGAGTTCTGCCTGCCATGCGTTGTCTCCAGAAGCTGGCTTAGCGAGAATTCTCAAATCCGACATACTCGTATCCTGGCCCTAGGACCTTAGTTTGATGGTTTCTTCCAGGAGACGTCTGTCAGAGTCTTGCACAGAGAGGCTCTCTACTAGGACTATCATCACAGTCACAGTGATAACAGGCTGCAAGCAGTAAGAAATCAAAGGGAAGATGAAAGGTTAGCATTTAAACTGTATGAAACCCTCCCCTTGTACGCAATGATGATGCACTCTCTAGAGTCTGCACGATACATACTGTGAAGTCCAATTTTCCTGTGTACTGTACTGTACTGTACTGTTCCCAAAGAGGAATTCCGAAGCTACACCCTGTCACGGACGAACCGGCGGCTCGGCCTCGCCGTGTCGACTCTCGAAACTCTCAGGGCAGGCCAGTCACAGGACCCGTTCGAGAAGGTCAGCAGATTGTTTTCAAACCCCTCACCTCCACAATGCTCAACTTCCAACTTCCAATTTCCAATTTCCAACTTCCAACCTCCAACCCAAACAACTCATCTCGCCGAGAATTATGGAGACTGCAGAATGGAGGAACCCCAGCTTTCGCTCTTCTCCAAGTTCCCCAGGATCGATCTGAAAAGTAGTCCTGGTGGCACAATTGCGTGGAATGGCGTACGCTCCATACAGTATGTACGAAAGTACCACCCGATCCTTGTGAAGCTTAGGACCTTAGCTGTTTTTATATATCTTCTTTCTGCTTCTAACTGTTTGCATGGGTTGCCCCGCGGCATCAAATTCGAGCGCCCTGATTGATACCTGGCAGGGTCTGAACAAGAACAAGAAAGAGACTTTCGAGGACCTATTCCAAGTGCACTCCAGTACCGAGAATAAAGCGTTCACCGTCTCGCACATTCGGACTTCAATACCAATGGCGACACGTCCTCCGCGCCGTCGAGACCCGCCTGTCATAACAAGTACGAGGACGCAGGAGAGGACCGTCGCAGTGAGTCGTTTGTGCGAACGGGGAACCTGGAGTCGTCTGGGGTCAGCATGTTTCCAACCCACTCTTGCTATAATGACGGGTGGGATTCCAGGGGCAAAGGGACAAGGGCCGTACGTCGGGGTCGCGGGGTCTCCCATTTCCGAGTTCCCAGTGACCACTTACCACATATCCCTTACCACTCACCACCACCACTTTTCACTCGAGCGGCCGAGCACAAAGCGCAACTTTACAGAGTTCGTGCCATGACTTCGTCCTGACTGTATTTTTGACAATAGTTTGCGGCAAAGATCCGCAATCGCAGCACCTTTGAGAGAAGCTCTCGCGTATGCAGTGGCACCATGGCGGTCGCTACTACAGGGCTCAAATTAACAAGTCTGGTTCTACCTAGCAGTTGGGACCCTCAGCCGTTCCGTTCTGTTTATACGCAACAATACGCCACGGCTCAGCTGTCGTCCACCTCACCCGCTCACGGGACTCCCTTCGGTACTTTTTCTCTCGTTCGTACAAGCTGAGGATGGAATACGGTGCAACATATCGGCGAGTCCAAGTACAGGGGGTTGACTTGCTATCAAGCCAAGCGCGCTCAAGAGCAGTCAAGTCCACACAAGCCTGGTCAAGCCTGGTCAAGCCTGGTCAAGCCCGCGGCTAATTCGAATTGGCAGCTGCTTCATTTGAATAAGCTCCACTGAGAGCTGATGTTTTGACTCCAAGCCACTTGCTAGGGGCATCGCTGCTAGCCCAATATACCCCGATGGTACATAATGCTACATAGGTCGTGGGTGAGGTGGGCCTATGGTATGGTGGTTTCTTGATTCTCTTGCTGAAGTCTTTCGGAATGCACTTCATGCCTGTCATTCTGCCCAATGTCAAGTATGACCACATGCGCATTTTACCGCCACCAACTCAACCATGCAACATTCCGGGCTACATGGCTAGGTTGTGTAGCTTTGGCAACAATGGGCGGTGATCGTACGACCCTGATTGCTTCGATTGGTCAGGTTCTCTCTGAGCTCCAATTTCGAGGGTACTTCTCTCGCTTCGAAGGGATGCGCCTTGGAAACCTTTGGAAGTGCTGATGGCATCTTGCAAGGCAACAATAATGTATATCAGTTCCCCGTTCCCCAGTTCTTCTACTAGGGAATACGCAGCTTTGGTATCTGGTTTTCCTTGCCCATTGGATATCTTGTCACAGCGTCACAATGGCCAATCTCAAAAGCGACACCACTCACGTCGAGGCTAAAGACTCTGCTTCACCTCCAAGGTGTGTCACGACTCCCCTCTTAACAGCTACAATATATTGCCAGGACTAACAATAATTGCCAGATCGCTCAACAACGAGAAGCACTTCGACGGTCTAGAAGCACACAGGGAACACGTCAACCTAAATGAGAACTTGGATGCCAAGTAAGCAGAACTACATACACCACCTATGCCAATTGCTTGCTGACTGTGTCGTATAGAATCCAGAACCCTTTGGCCGGCATTCCGAAACACCATCTTTTCAGACAGGTCGAAGAATTCGCGAACCTCAAAGGCCTCAATGACTTGATCCCCATCCTCAAAAAGGGCGCACTCGTTGCTCAAGACCCCGCCAATTATGAAGATATCGATGGCGAAGAGACGCTTAACGAGGAAGAAATTGAAGCTCTGAGAAACGAGGTTCTGCACAAGTGGCGTCAACCTTTTGCTTTGTACTTCACCATTATTACTTGTTCAATTGGTAAGTACTGTGTTAGCACCTTCACCATAGCCACTGATCTGACATGCTACTAGGAGCCGCAGTACAAGGTTGGGACCAGACCGGGAGTAATGGGGCCAATCTTTCTTTTCCAGAAGTTTATGGAATTGGCGGGAAAAGTGACCACGACACATTCCTTGTTGGGTTGGTTAATGCAGCACCATACATCGGAAGTGCACTTATTGGTTGCTGGCTCTCCGATCCTCTCAACTACTACATCGGTCGCCGGGGAACGATATTCTTCTCTGCAAACTTCTGTCTCTGGGCAGTTCTTGGCTCAGCCTTCTGTCAAACATGGCCTCAGTTGTTCATCTGCCGTATGTTGCTCGGCTTTGGTATGGGTGCCAAAGCCTCGACAGTCCCCATTTACGCTGCAGAGAACTCGCCAGCCGCCATTAGAGGAGGGTTGGTCATGACTTGGCAATTGTGGACTGCCTTTGGTATTTTCTTAGGTACCACTGCCAACCTGGCGGTCGCTAATGTCCCGGATATTTCTTGGAGACTGCAACTTGGATCTGCATTTATCCCCGCTGTCCCTCTCGTCATTGGAGTCTACTTCTGTCCTGAATCGCCCAGATGGTACATGAAGAAAGGCAACTACTTAAAGGCATACAGATCTCTCCTCCGACTACGGAACAACCCTCTCCAGGCTGCTCGTGATTTGTACTATATCAACGCCCAGTTAGAAATTGAAGCAGAGATCATTGGACGCAACAACTACGTTACCCGATTCATTCAACTTTTCACGATTCCTAGAGTTCGCCGTGCAACGCTCGCATCTTTCGTCGTCATGATTGCCCAGCAAATGTGTGGTATCAACATCATTGCGTTCTACAGTTCAACTGTCTTCTCCGAAGCTGGTGCCAACCGTCTCCACTCTCTCCTCGCCACTTGGGGATTCGGTCTCGTCAACTTTGTATTTGCATGGCCTGCAATCTGGACTATTGATACTTATGGTCGTCGCACTCTTCTGCTCTTCACTTTCCCACAGATGGCGTGGAGTCTGCTTGCTACTGCCCTTTGCTCATTGATTTCCAAAGAGAGCACTGCTCATCTTGCTCTCATGGCGTAAGTTCCCATTATTGGAGTGTTTCATGGCAAAGAATACTAATAGCGTCGCAGTTTGTTCATCTACATTTTCGCAGCCTTTTACTCTCCTGGGGAAGGACCAGTCCCTTTCACCTACTCCGCTGAAGTCTTCCCCCTCTCTCATCGTGAAGTTGGAATGGGCTGGGCTGTCGCCACCTGTCTTGGCTGGGCTGCAGTCCTCAGTATCACCTTCCCCAAAATGCTGGTTTCTCTCGGCATCGTCGGCTCTTTCTGCTTCTACGCTGGGCTCAACATCGTTGCCCTGGTCATGATCTTCTTGTTCGTTCCAGAGACGAAGCAACGCACCCTTGAAGAATTGGACTACGTCTTTGCCGTACCAACCCGGACACACGTCCACTACCAGCTTACCAAGGCTCTCCCATGGTGGTTCAAGCGTTATGTGATGATGCAGAAAGGAGCTGTTCTCGAGCCCCTTTACCACTTCGACAACGCAGTCGGACAGTCTGAGATTGACAACCTGTATGCCAATGACGAAAAGCGTGCAACGGCCAGGGAAGCAGCAAGCAGGCTTCCTCCTCATGCTGGCAATGCTGCGATTTCAGAAGCCCCAGGCCATGCTACGAGCGATGCTTTATAAAAATGGTGACGAGTAAAACCATATTATCTATAGAGACCACAGATGTTTTGTTCACGAATCGGGGTGAAGGTTGAGGATAACGATTTGAAATGATATCCAATTATGAGGCTGTCTGAGTGTACGCACTTGGATATTTCTCTTACTATTTAGTCGCAGATAGATTTGTATCTATGCATATGACAGTTATGACTCGTCCCTCATTTTGCTCGCTTTGCTTTACTGTAGGTGAGAAAGTAGAAGGCAACTCATGTCAAAATGAAGTACATGAGCAGTGGAGCTGGCCTCACGATCCACTTCCCCATGTTAGAACTAACGAACCCCGCAAGAACAATACCCAGTGCAAGTACCTCCCGCAGTCGATCGTCTCTTGAACCCATTTTTACTCATGCACTCACTTCCATCAACCCTGTGAATGGCAAAATCCCCTTACCGACGTGTAGGTCGGACTGGGTACGGGTACATACGACCTGGGTATGGAAGTACTCCGTACTTTCGCTCTGTTTTCTCGCCACCACGTGACTCTACACCCGAGCACTTTCAGAAGATGCCGCTTTTTCCGACCTTAGATTCGGATTTCCTCGATTTCCTCGATTTCCTCCATGGGCCATGCTTATGCATAGTAATCGTGGTAATACAATCTTGTTTTGTTTGAGATGCCGACCAAGATGTCAATGCCGATGCCGACACGGAGTGCCCCGCTTACATAAGGTAGATACTTGCTACCGGTTTTACGACACCGCTTTACGAGTCAACATCAACACACACACTAGATCCAACGCCAGGAACAGTTCCGGAGTGAAAGAACATGTTCCGCCATGTTCCGTATTCCGAGCATGTGAGGTAAGACTTCAAACCTCAAATTTCTTCTCATAAACCACTGCAACCCTTCGAAGATGTGGGTTTTGTAAATATCAGTTACATCCTTTCAGCATGCTTTCCAACATTTCCTTTTGGAGTGCAGCCCTCATTGGCATTTCCCTTTCAATTTTATACAAAGTCTACCAGGTCATATTCGACTCTCTCCGCGATATACCCGGACCATTACTTGCACGCTTTTCTCGTCTATGGTACTTTGTCGAGATCTACAAGGGCACTTTCGAGGTTACGAATATCGAGTTGCATAAGAAGCATGGCCCTATTGTACGCATTGCTCCAAACGAGTATTCTATAGATGATGTGGAAGCTGCAAAGACGATATATGGACATGGAAATGCCTTTGTCAAGGTGTGCAAACTCCCACTGCTTCATCATTATTGGTAAACTGAGGTACTATGCTGATGTGTTCAACCAGGCACCATGGTACCTCCCATGGAGTCCACCAGACCCAAACAAAGCCTCCCTATTTTCAGACCGGAACCCTCATTACCATGCCTTCCAACGCCGCAAGTTCGCAGCCTCATACAGCATGAGCTCATTGGTTGGATACGAATGCTTTGTCGATGAATGCTCCACACTCATCCTACAACGCTTCAGTGAGATTGCCAGATTGAGCCAGACTATCGACATGGCACACTGGCTCCAATGCTACGCCTTTGAAGTCATCGGACATATCACTTTCGCTAGCCGTTTTGGACTACTTGATATGGGCGAGGATAAAGAAGGGATATTTGAAGCTATCGATTCGAAAACTAGCTACGGCACCCTCATGGGTGTATATCCCTTTATTCACAACTTCATCTATCCGTTGCTACTCAAATTGGGAAGTCCAGGATACGTATTGAATTACACACTGAAGCAAATTGAAACGCGACAAGCTAAACTAAAGAACCCCAAGAGCAACACGCAAGAAGGACCAACGGATATCATGACCAAGCTCCTCATGGCACACGAAGCCAACCCAGATAGAGTAACAAAAACAGACCTGATCACCATGTGTCAATCCAACATCGCAGCTGGCAGCGACACAACCTCAATCTCCCTAAGCAGCATCTTCTACCACCTCATGAAATATCCGCACACCATGCAACGGCTACAAGCCGAAATTGACCTCGCATCAAGAGAGGGAAGAATCTCAGATCCAATCACCTTCAAAGAATCACAAGATCTGCCCTACTTGCAAGCCGTAATCAAAGAAGGACTACGTATCCACCCAGCCACAGGCCTAGGCCTCCAGCGTGTCGTCCCCACTACAGGGACAACCATCTCTAACCACCACTTCCCACCAGGAGCAACGGTAGGAATCAACGCCTGGGTAGCACACCACAACATCTCAGTCTTCGGAGCCGACGCCTCAACATTCCGACCAGAGCGCTGGCTGCTCGAGTCCGAATTCTCCAGTGCCAACTCCAAAGAGAAGATCGAAACTATGGATAGGTATTTTTTGTCTTTTGGCCTCGGCAGTAGGACATGCGTGGGTAGGAATATTAGTCTCCTGGAGATGAGCAAGTTGGTGCCGCAGGTAGTCAGAAGGTTCGATTTTGCGTTGGAGGGAGCCTTATCTGAGGAGGGGAGGGAGTGGAAGACGAGGAATCGGTGGTTTGTTAAGCAGATGGATTTTAGGGTGAGGGTTTTTGAGAGGCGGCTGGAATTGGAGAAGTAAAAGGGAGGTGGTTTTCGGCTCTCGGATATCAGGTCGGTGAAGAATAAACCAAGGGGGGATAAAGCGTCTAGTAGGTATCTGCATAGGCTATTTGTGATCGATTGTTTGTATATTAAATGGGTTTAAAATCCAAGAGACGAGATATGTAGAGGTCTCATGTGAAACGAGCGTATTCTTGGAAACTGATCGAAATTCTTTTGTATGAGAAATGATGATATTGTGTAGAATTGAAAATTACAAGTTAAGCAAATTCTATATGCTGACTTTCTAGAAGGTACAACTATTTACTTTCCAACCTAGCCTACAAGAAATTAGGTGCAGACTAAACACTAAAAGTAGTAAAAGCTAGCTAAGAAATGCTAGGGAGTCAAAGAACAAACTGTACAGTACTTCTACGTTCGTTCCTCGCCTAATTAATTCCCTCTCGCTAACCTCCTAATATCCCCACTCCCACCCCGTCCCATCCCTTTCTTCCTTCCCCCTAACTCTCCTTCCTATCAACCCAAAACTAATTAGCTATGTACCTGTGTACCTAAGAAAGTAATAAAGGTATGGCCTTATAGTGTCTACATATATATATCTAAGCGACTAGGGTCCTAACTGTACGATATATATATTTCTCTCTTACCGTAGATTGAGAGACAAGACAGATGAATTGTAAATACAACTAAGTAAGTATTTACCTGGATCGCTTATCTAGGGGAGAAGTAGGTATGTACGTTGGGCTTTGGAATTTGCTTGTTGTTGATATTGGTATGGTGGTCTTGAAGCGGGGAGGGAGCATTAGAGAGTGTGGTGCTTTTCTCTAGCTTGCTGATTATAGATGCATGGAGCTATAAAGGGGAGAGTTGAAGGTTATGGTTCCGCATTCTGAGGCGCTTTTCCCCTTAAAACAAGATAAAACGGCACTGTTCTTAATTAAACGAGTCACATTACAGTCCGGGTCAACGAATGTGGACTTGTCAATGTTACAACTCGCAACAATATATGTTCTTTTTTCATGTCATACGTTTCTGGCCGTCATCAAGATTATCCAATCTCACAAGGACCTGTGCACCCAAACTCCAGCCTCATTATGCCCAAACCCGACTTGTAAACTAATCCTCGTCCATCCCATTAAGCAACCTCGATTCTCCCACCTCCCTAATCTTCTCACCCAAGACCGATCGTCCATATCTCTCTGCCAACTTCCCAGCTGCCTCAATCATTCTACCACTTTGATCTCTCAACAATGTGACTAACTCTAGTGCTCTCATACCTCTTTCCTCGCCTTCCCGACACTCTATTGCCAGCATCTGAAGCAAAGTCTTATCGATATCTATCTCCATCCTCGCAAGTGCTGAACGTTGAGAAAGCGATGAGGCTGTGGAGTCTATCAAGTCTTGTTGCTGTGCTGTCAAAAGGCTCTTGAGTACGTAGTCCCCTTCTAATTTGACTAACTCGTTGGCCTCGTTGACAGAATCTTCTTCATCGCCGTCTGGTTTGGGGTTGGAAGTGAGCGGTATCTGGAAATCAAACTCAGACAGCAGCGGACGTGGAAAGTAAGGGTATTGATCGCCACCCTTGAGAATAATGCAGTGGAACTTGTTGTCGGCTACAGCTACGGGGAAGTACGATTCTGTCTTGCGACCTGACGCAAGACGGGAGAGGAGTTTCGTGTCGAGGAGAGGGATCCAGCTGGCCTGAGAGGGTGTCCGCCAGTGGTTAAGAGTGAGAAGGGTGCCAGTTGAATCATAGATGCAAGGATCCTGAGTATCCATTAGTTATAAGCCTTTCGGGTAGTGTTAAAAGAATAGCTCACCCCATTATCAGAAAAGAAGACACTCTTTACTGACTCGCCCTCTGGTAGAGCTACTATGTCCTCACTTTGGCATACTTCGTCTCGCTTTATGTTTTGAATAGTATACAAGAGCTTCGTGTTTCCATCAGCACCCACGGGCCCATTCCCCAATGTGAGAATATAATCTCGCCAGCTCGCACAAGACACCGTGGGGCTGCTCTTTTGCCTATACACCCTGTAAGGAACACCAAACAACGTAAAAATTCGCACGTAATTCTTAGTCGTGGTAACAACAACAAATGATTCACTCAGTGAGATTGCCGTCACCTCTTCTCCTTTCGGCAGCTGTGTTCTCCAATCAGCCCGAACCGTCCAGGTTTCGTGAGGTCGGTAGAAAATAGTCGCTGGGCTGCCATCTTGCGAGGGGCAAGAGAACAGCGCACCGGTCTCATTTAGACAGGCCTTGTCGTACATGAAAGTATCTGTAAAATGAAAGTCGCGGTGAAACTCGTGGTCGTAGAATTCAACTGTCACAGTATTGTGAGTGTCCTGGTCCACAGTCCAAACAAAGCCTATAAGATTGAGACAGAGGTATTTTCTATTGCCTCGCCAAGGAGTAGAGCCCGGTTGAAAAGATTCATGGTATTGTGGCTCCCATGTACTTTGGGCGCGTCTTTTTCTGGGTACAACCCTAAATGGATCCACATCGTCACCAGGTCTCTTGCCATTGCCATTCAGCCCAAGAGCATATCCAGCACCATCATCATCGACTACAAAGTCATCCTCGTCGCCCATGATATCTGACCCAAGCAGATCATCCAGGCTATCCATGGATTCACGTCGTGCTCGAAGTGGGACCTCCTTGGTCCCGTTAGCAATGGGCCGTCGAGCATTGGCTGAGATTTCAGAGAGGGGATCATGAATGAATGGGGCGGGCTGTAGGCCCAGCTCGAGTAGAGGTGTGTAGTCATCTGGCACGAAGCCGTTGAAAATGAAGACCTGACCGTCCGTGTTTGTAAAAGATACAATGTTCCTCGTAGGATGCCATACTAAGTCCATGACATTGGCAAAGTCGTGTGTTGCAATGACTTTCTGACTTTTCGTCTCCCACAGAAGTACTTTCTGGTCCTTCCCAGCCGATGCCAGCATAGCTCCGTTTGGGGACCAGGCCAGCGCAGTTATATCATCACTATGTCCACTGGTAAAGATCCGTTGATTCCCCCAATCACCTCTTGACATAACCTGGATGTCTCTTGTCGCTGTTGGTGCTGCAAATGCCCTCCCATCTGGATGCCATACTACTTTCGAGCTGATCTCCGAATCCGTCTCCAGTGTCCGGATCAGATTATCAATTTTCCGTATGCATTCTGGCTCATCCTTGTTGAGTGAATAAACATAAACCAGTCCGTCCGTGCAAGATAGTGCTATGTATTTGGAGCTTGGATCAAAAGCAAGATGTTTAACAGGCTTTGGTAGATCTCGAAGATGCATTACTGTAGTTGTATCTGTAGGGTTGACAATCTTGATCGTGAGTTCATCACTTGCAATTGCACACCATTTTCCATCTGGAGAGAGTGCAACATCGCGAATCGGAAGGGAAGAACGCATGAGGAATTTGTCGAACTCCATGGTATCGAGCATGTACTTGCTAACGGCCCCATCTTCAGAACCTGCGACAAAAAAGTCATTCTATAGCACATATTAGCAGTTATCTGGCAGAGTGACTCGGCATGCAAACAGTTGAGGCCAAAGCCAGGTTTTCCTCTTGGCAATCGTCAATATTTCTAGGTTCTCCATCAGATCCAGTAAGGTAGACTCGAGCTGTATTATTCGATCCCACGGTAACCAGCTTTGTTCCATCCGGTGTATATGAGAGGTGCGTAGGGCCTGCAGTATGAGCTGGACGACCACGGGGTCGATTCTGTGTTGTTGTCGCCATCTTTCCTATGGTTCAATGGCGGAATAATGGTGGTGTTGAAGTTTGGGGATTTCGATACGAAGTACGGAGTACAGAACGCGTAGAAAGGAGACGCGATTCCACTTAATTTAACGCGAATCCTTGTCGGTTTAGCCGAGGCACCCCTGAAAGTCCAACCCCACCATCAGGCTCCAGGGAGAGGAGGGGAGTTCGGAATAATAAATATTTATTCCCTTCCCTCTGACAAACTACAAACATCCATCATGTCTCGATCAACAGATCCAGGCCACTTCTTCCAGACAGACGCGTCAGATGCAACACGCGCCCGTAAGGCAGCCAAATCTGGGAACAAGAATGGCAACCCTATTGTCCTTCAGTCCAAAATCTTGAATGTTGTACAGGATCCGTTCTCTGCGACATGCATTTACGTAGCAGAGAGTGCTGGCTGTGTGCGGAAAGTCAATGTAGAAGTAGGTATGAATATGGTCTTCTGCTTTTCTGGGAGCAAAGAAGCTAATGATGCTATTCAGACTAGGGATACGAAGACAGTCTACAGGGGTCCAACTGCGCCCGTGACATCGGTTGCAATAGGTGGACAACGAGGAGCAACCGTATTTGCAGGATGCTGGGATAAAGATATATGGAGTTGGGACCGAGATACTAAGGTTGCCGGTCGAAGATACAAGGGACACTCCGACTTTGTCAAGGCGATAATCTGCGCGAAGATAGGAGGAAAAGACGTATGTTATTCTTCTACGCACAAGACTCAGACGCAGAGCTGAGCCCTTTTTAGTGTCTTATATCCGGCGGTGCAGATTCCAAGATTATGATCTGGGATACAGCGACTGGTGACCGTCTTCATACCCTCCGTGACAAGTCTGAATCTATGATGGCTGTCCAAGACCTTGCTGTTGATCCAGAAGACTCTACTGATACCGAGGCTGTCCTCATATCTGCAAGCAGCGACCCTCACATTCGCAGGTGGCGAATCAGTCTTTCTTCGGCATCACAGATCCTCGATCCTGCGGAAGCAGCCACAACGAAGGACAAGACCCTGAGAACCACGATTCTCGAGCACGAGACAAGCGTATATAAGGTTCTGTTCTCAGGTGAGGGTGAGGACACGGACTTGTGGACCGCAAGTGCAGACGGGACTGCGAAGTGTTTGACTCGGGCGAGAAATTGGGCAACTGAAGATACCTTTGACCACGGAGATTATGTTAGAGCTATTACTGTTACTACCGATTGGGTTATTACAGCCGGACGAAACGAGGACGTCAAAATCTGGGATCGGGCTTCGGGGAAGGTGTGGCATGTCTACGAAGGTCACTATGAGGAAGTCACCGGTCTGGTGGTTTTAGAAGGGGAGAAGAAAGTTGTCAGTGTAAGCATTGATGGAACTGTAAGAGTGTGGGGGTTGGGGAAGAAAGAACTCGAGGTGGCAAGGAAAGAGCAAGAAGACAAAGAGAAAGGAGTTGTGAAACAAGCGAAGGTTGAGGTTAAGAAAACGAGCCTCTTGACAGCAGAGGAAGAAGCTGAGTTGGCTGAGCTCATGGACTCGGATGATGAATAGGCAGGAGTCTGCAGCGGTCTTTCGGGTTCATCTTTTTCAGGAATATCGTCGTCGGCGAACCACGACATCGTATATCCAAGTCCCAAAATGATCTGATCGTCCTACCAATCGTCCAGGGGAGTACAGACAGTGGAAAAGCCAGATCTTGAAGGTGCCCAAGCCAGCTTACAGCAACTCAACAACCATGGGGATATCGGAGACCATTGAGGAATTCCTGCCCCAAAATTCTGCCTTCGATTGGTCGATAGACACAGGTGGGTAATCATTTCTACACGTGCAGAATATATTCAGTACCTGACCCGTGCCCCATGCAGGGTTCACAAAAAGGAGGCGTCCGCTATCATTTCAGCTCATGCAGCCTCCTGATACACAACCTCGAGAACCCAGCCAACCGGATCCAACGAGACATTAAAAGTTGCGGTGATATTCAATAATAGATTCTTGATTGTGACCGCATTGGTCCCTTGTCAAAGAGGTTTCGCCAAATGAGCCGCTCAAAAGCTTTAAAAACAAGTGAACTTGGCAATGCATGAATGCTCTTTGAACCAGGGCTGACTTCAATAAAAGGGAATTTCAATAATAGATCTGACTGCAAGCTCCTAAGCTAAGCTGATGGATAACAAACGTTGAGCCCCCTCGAGAGTTACATCGCTGTAGCTGTAAATTGATAATTGCTCGTCTCTAATATTTCTGTTTCTTACCATTCATATTTACATTCTTTTCATTCCCTCTAGAAGTCTTACTGTAAAGAATCACTAGTCATGATTTCAATCACATTGCTCTTCCTGGGAATCCTTTCCTCGCCTGTCTTGGCTTTTGTTCTTGAGCACCTACCAGTATCTACACCGATCTTCCAAACATCTCAAAAGTCCCCAGCGTATGCTTTTACATCTCAACCGGCTCCAACACAAGCACCTAGTCCCCATGAGCTTGTCAATAGACAAAAGGCTTCACAACAGGCACTTATTGCCGCACCTGATAATACTTGTGGATATTTTGGAGGATCCTCTGGTACGTATTTAGCACTGTACTCTCATAAAAGCCTAAGACACCTTTTTGACTTCCAAAAGAAAGTGCTTGGGGTTGCACAGCGGGCGGAAAATGTGTATTTGCTACTCCATCCGCAAATTCTACGAAGCCAATAGGTAATATCTTGTGCTGCGATCCAATTAACGGATGCCCTGCGGAACCTGCGCCAACTGCTTGTGTTGATAATGGCCGATACGCATACTCTACTGCTTGCACAGGATCTTGTCCTGACGATCCAACGACCCTGAAGTGGTATGTATATGAAATCATTAATACATACAGTTATCAGCCTTCAGTACTTTCAACTACCATCGAGAATAGCCCCAACAACTATACAGCACTTAAACTTTGTTGCTCTTGTAATCCGCTCAAGCTGGCACTGGATTGAAGTGTACAATTCGTTAACTCAGTGCATTGAATAGCACCTCAGGTTTAATGATATATTGCAATCTCATAACCTTCACAACACCAGCTATCTCCAACTACTTCTGCAACTACATATCGACCTACTCACCCCTCCCAGCAGAAACGACCTATTCCGGACAATCTGATCGGTCCTTCACACCCACGATCGCTATAATCGCTGCCTCCACCTCAACCTCCCTTTCCATATCCACCTCTCCAACCAAAAGTACGAGAACCAGCTCAGCAGCTACAGCTACAACGGTCTCTGAGTCGAAAGAGAAGGCGAACAAGGGGACTATCATCGGGGCTATCCTTGGTGGTATCTTTGGGTTGGCGTTGGTCTTGGGGTTGGTATTGTTGTTTTTAAGGTGGCGAAGGAGAGGTGATGGGAAGGTGAGAGAGGTGGGTGGTACGAAGGAGACTTTGGGAGGAGAAGGTCGTGATGAGAAGGTTGTTGTATCATCTTCACGGGTAGTAGAATGATTTTTCGTGGGAGTTGTATGTAGCTATTGAGCCCTAGTATCTGAAGCAAATTTGTAATTGACTTATAGATGGAGGTACAAAATAAATTACTAGTTGTGCTAGTATTTAAGTCAGTTACTCTTATCTATCTATAAGTAGGAATGTCATGAAGTAAGTCTCTAATAGTATGAGTAAGAAAAGTATCTTGACTTTAGCTCTTGTCGCTAAATTTAATGAGTCAGACCACTTCGTGTCTGCACGAAAACATGCCCTGCTGTAAGTCTAATTGACTAGTGCTTAGATAACGGAATTTATTTAGCTAGGCAAGTACATATTTGGTAGTCATTGGATACAGCATGTAACGCTGATTATGAGCAAATCTATGCGGAGATGGATTGATTCTCAACCGCCTACTTCGAAGTAACCACAAGAGCATAATACTAGGTAGCAAGGAGATACAAATCTACAAAGATTCATTCATTTGCAAAATATCAACTACATCACATCCATTGACACACATTTCATTCATACACCATAAAATCCAATCAGAGTCTTTGCTCAAATTGAGCATAAATGCATACCAGAAAGATTAACTCTACTACCGACTTTCCAGAACCAGCTCAGCTCAATTCACAGGTTCAGCAATTCATTCACCACCATAATGAATCTTCTGCACACACTCTAGTCCATTCAGGAAAGCTCTCTCCCGTCTATAAAACCGCCTCCCTATTCTTCACAATGTCTTTCTCCTTTACCAACCAATAACCAAAACATCAATCAAGCGACTGACCACGAAAACCTCCAGACAAAAGTACTCAACTTCTTCAACACTATCTAACAAACCAAAACAAAACAACAGACCCTTCAAACAAAAGCCATACATTCTCATTTGTCAAAATGCCAGATTGGACATGTTGCCGCTACACGCTTGGAGCACACAGAAGGGTACTGTATCCACCCAAACTTCCCTCCTCAGCCTTTCCTACTTACCTCCCCTTTTGACCAACACCCGAAGATAAAAGAGTCCTTTTTCTTTCTTTTTTTATCTAACGAAATAACTTACTGATCAATATGGCCTTGAGAACAGGTGAAAACAGCTGGGTCACAGTCTCTTTGCTCGACTCCAGGCTGCGGGCACAGGCGATGTGAACATTGTATTGTTGACTCTGTTGAGCCGGACCCGGATAATTATTACGGCGGTTATAACTATGGCGGGTACGGCAACTACGGCAACAATCACTATGGGGGGTATTACTAGGTTGTACCGTGGGTAGGTCGTGGGGTTTGAAGTGGTACTAGGTAGGTGAGTGTAATGGGGGTTTGAGGGAGTGGAGAATGCTGGTAGGATGGTGCTACAGTAGTACATGTATCTGGACAACATCGTATAGATACGTGAGTGGTTAGTCAAATCAATCGATGCGTTCCATATACATGGCCAAGTAGGTAGCATAGTCTTGGTTCAATATGAGAGGATTTGCTCTGTCGATAAGTAAACGTGATAAGAAGTGAGGATTCTCTGGACAGGATTTTTCGCGAGCTGAATCTTTGAAGATAACACTTTCTTCGAAGCTCGGAGGAAGCAAATTGAAGTTGAAACCCTCCCTCACAAACTATTATTTTTGAAGAACTCCACTGCAACATGTTTCTTATTGACAGTAAATACCAACAATTAACACTTTTTCACCAACCTAGTTTTACAAACGTACCTTCACTACCTACCTACCTATATCAAGTTAGAAGACTCGGCTGACTTCACAAGCTTATAGTACAGTACTTCTATTTGTTACAGCTAGCTACCTATATATTCCAGATCGACCAGATCGAACACAATCTCCGAATTAAAGGAAACTTCGGTTGCCCCTTCACCACTTAAAGCGTCCCATACGCGTAGACGCAGTGGTAGTTAAACTGTCGCATGGAATATTTGATGGGACGCTCGTAGGCCAGACCTCGTAGTCGTGGTACCAGTATACTTGGCCTTGGGGGGTGGTGCTCAGGTTTGGATCGGCATCACCGGAATTGTTCTTCAGGATTGTGTAACTTGTCTTGTAGCTATTTCGATTTCCGATTAGTACAGTCTTTTATTTTTGTCTTCTTTCTTTTTTTCATACTGTACTGCAGTTTTCTTTTGCTGTGGAAGAAAGTGGATGGTGCACACTTACTAGATCTGAGAACAATTTCCGCCCACAAACGTATTTTCGATTCGTCCTTGCGTGTCGTATACAGTAGCCGTATCATTGTTGACCGCAATTGCTGTCGTGTTTGGGAAATGCTACACGATACATCAGTCAACCACTTCATGCATGTACTTCCTACTACCAAAACCAAACAAGGTCCCAAGTTGAATTCATTATTTCGAACAACAAAAACTCACAATCAAAGTTTTACTTCCATCAGTAGGCAAGAAGTACTGTTTACAACCCAGAATCTTAGCCGCACCCACGCAGTGCAAACTCAAGGTCGTCTGCATTCCATCGGCAGGGAAATAATCCGTGTATCCCGTTGTGGACTTCGGGTCTTCTGCAGCGTTCACGAGACTTCATTATGTTAGCTTGTTTGTCATTTTCATTTTCGTTTTCATGAGGACAGATGGAGTAAATGGTATGTAGTGTCTGAACTTACGCTTGGAGGAAGGGTTTGAATTCTGCTTGTACGCCGGCTTGGGGATCGTAGCTCGTGAAATCGATGGCGGCGGCTCCGGAGATCAGGAGGGCCGACATGGGCAAGAGGATGGTGGATGGAAAAAGCATGTTGAAAGGGTGTAAAAGAGTGGCGGCGATACGTAGAAAAAATAGAGAAGGTACTGAGACAGAAGGGGAAAAGAGTGAAAGCGAATGTATGACTTGACTTGTGGAGTCTGGTGTCGGTGAAGAGTTCTCTCTGTTCGAGGCCATCGAGTTTATATAGATAGATAGGCAATACCTGGTTGGTGGGCATCTAGGTACTTTCGTACTTTCGTACCTACCGTATGATCCTACATCTTCAGTCGCCCTTGACCCTGGTAAACGCACCGCACCGTATCTCGAGTGGAAAACTTGAATTAAGGCGGTGCTTTGGGGGCATTGCACTAAGTTCGCATCGCTTGGCTCCTTCTCGCCTCCCTTTTGATTTCGGGTGAAGCAGGACTCGCTCCTACAGTAAGGATTCTTCGCGAATGCTACAACCCGCAAATAGAAGACCATTTATTCAGTTGGCAAGCGTAAGTAAGGATGCATACAGTCAGTCAGTCAATCTACCGGTATTGTCATGAATGTGACGAAGTTCTTGACAGGTGTCATTTCACTCGTTTCAATCGTCTTGAATAGTGAACCACTCACTACCAAGTTTATCCTTGCAGCATTGTATTCTTCGCCTAAGGAAAATCGTACCATTGAGAATAGGTGATGGGATGGAAGTAGGTAGAAATAGTTCTAAGGCCATGTCTTCACAAAATCAATCTAGACTAATCGTAGGCAAGCCCCCCAGTCACACACACACACTCACACCACTCTGGATTACCTTCTGCTCAATCCCTCAGACTACTGACCATGGGTTGCCTTTCGGGCCCTTCCTTTTGACCTTGTCTGCTCGAGTTCAAACTTCGATGGAATTCTCGCTTCGTCTTTCTATTTTTTGCTTCAGTTAGACTTTTGACTGGCTGAGGCTTTGCTGTTTTAACCAAGAAATCCTTCCGCAGACCAAGAGCGTAGCACCAAGACTGAGTTATGCGCTGAATTTAGCAACACTTCTAGTGCTATAAACATTTCAGGACTTTGGCCATAGTAGATATAAATACTGGATTGGAACTTCTAAATTTCGTTCTGTTTGCCGTAGACAATATCTTTTACAGGCTTAATCATCATCTCCATGTAAGCCGCCTCCAATGGCCCTTTCCCAGGTTCTTCATCAACCTTGAGAACGTTATTAAAATCCCTTCCCAAGCCCCCAAGCCCCCAAGCGCCAAATAAACAAAGCGCCAAAACCGAACACCGAGGGTATCTATAAGTCATGACCAGTCTCCAAATCATCTCCCCAACTGTTCTGGTCGTGTATGCCAGCCACGCCGCATCTCCTTCCAACTACATCTTACATACATCGTCCGCAACTTTGTGCCGGCCCAATCTGCCGACCTAGTCTGAGATGGGAAGCTGGTACTTGACCCCATGGAGTTCATCCCATGATGGGTTGAGTACACGCCTTCGGGGCAGACATCTTTCTGTTATTCATCGAACTTCTACACTTCTGTAGATTGTCGTTACTGATGTTATTAAATAAACAATACTCCCCCCCCTAAGCTTCTGTCGTTGCCAAATACGCCTCGTCATAAGTACAAGCGCAGAGAGGAACATAATAGAGACAGTCATCCGCTCGACATGTGTACCTTCGGGTATTTCGTTGGTGCCGGATGGGTAATAGCACCTGGAAGAATTATCGCTCCGAGTTCTTGTTGCGTACCATAGAAGGTATAGGCAGGTGGGGGTTGCAATGGCGTCTGGCTCGACTTCCTCGGCATCGGCGTCCTACTCTTGCGACAAAAGAAGAAGATGACCAAGCTGAGGAGAGTGATAGCTACGGCACCACCTACGACACCTCCAATTATGATGCCAGCCGGGTACTTTTTCGTGCTTGGCCCTTCTGAAATGATGGTGGTTGTGGAACCATGATGCATTGTCGCGGAGGAAGAAGCAGCAGCGGAGGTCGTGCTTGCCCTCTGAAGAGAGAATGACTGAGCATCGGAGACTATCATCGTTGCGAGAGTCCGGCCTCTTTGTGCGTCATGTGTTGTCAGAGCCTCATGAATGGTTGATACTGATATGGTTCCACAGAAATAATCCTGGACCCCTTCCAGAGGGAACCGGACGGTATTGCAGTGGGGAGCTGCAGCATCGGTACTATCTGACTGTTGGCTATGCATACTTTGACGAGACGGAGAGGACAGAGACAATGCTTACCATTTTTGAATTGCTGTGTCCAGTTCACAATTGCTGTCGCAGATACTCGACGTGTGATATTGATCAAAGTCAACACATGCTAGTCTCGAACCACAGCTCTCGCTATCACAGCACCCCACGGAACCCCATCCAGTGCCGGTGGTGGGAAACAAGACACAGCTATCTGTGTCTGGGCAGCGAAATTCAGCATCTGTGTTCTGTTAGCGGCCTCGTTGACGTCTCTCTCGAGATATACGAGATCACATACCCGCAAGCCCGTCAATGAATCCGCAGGTCCGATCTGGTGCGACCAAAACCGTTTGTTCAGCGCTCTGGCGCTTGAGTAGTTCGTGCGGTAGCTTCGGGCCTGGGGTAGGCCGTGGAGTCCATCCAGAATATTGCACTCCCTCAGTCTCGGCCACGGATGTTGCACGCGGCACAGAAAATGCGACGGCCTGGATCGACGTGCTCAGGACGGCAATTGACAGAATGATTGAGAAGGCCATCTTCAGGATATCCAGGAGTCAATAAGGGAGGAGGAGGCAGGAGAAGCAAGCCTTGGAGCGAGGAGTGGATGTCCCTTTAAGCGCGTCCATCTAGAGTTGCATGGTGAGGATGGTCGAGTACTCCCAAGACTGCCCAGTACTGTCAAGTCGACAAGACGAAAAGAACAGGCGAAGACAAGGAGACCGAAGCTCTTTGTATCCCATTCGTATAAACAGCCTCAAGATTTGGGCTCCTTGGTAACAAGACTATGTTGGCATGGCAGACCAATGGCACAAAAGGCGGCGATTTGTATGCGGAGAGACAAGAGCGACAAGACGACGCAGAATTGGAATGACTGCTGACTTGAACATTTCTTGGCCGCGTGCACGACAATATATGACTGTCGTGAGTTGCCAGGAGAGCGACAGACCAATGAAGATGGGACACTTAGGAAATAGGAGCTCGGAATACGGCTTGGTGGAGGGTCTTGGGCTTTCTTGGGATCTTGACCATTGATTTGGGCCAAGGACCAAGGCGCCCAGTCTGCCAGGGCGACCAGGTCTGCTCTGGTAGGAGAGGACGACGAAGCCAGGTCTTGCGCGACACTTGGGACACATTTAAGATGGCCAAGCGGGCGTTGTGTGTCATGTAATATGGGCGTACGATGTGGTGGGAGGTGGTGGATGTCAAGACGATGGAGCATGGAGGATGGAGGATGTCCTGGATGCTGCAACCGTAGTATGTGACACGGCCAAGCCCTGGACGAGCCCGCCAAGGTCTTGGGTGCCTTGGCGCCTGGGGGCCTGGGAGCCTGGGAGCCTGGGAGCGCCTGGGAGCGCGACGGAGGAGGGACAAGGCCTCATCTGTGTGGACACAGGTCCCATCATCTCCCACCGACTCAGCGCTGAAGTATTAAGTATCGTTGTTGCCACCTCCTCGTGTCCTCGAGGCTGAACAAGAAGACCCCAAGGGTCCAAGAGCCAAAGGCAATAAAGCACTTGATGATCTTCCGCGATTAGTGAATGATCAACAGCACCGTGGAACATCGACAAGAAGTCGCAAGGCCACTTCAAAACGCGCATCTTCCATCAGGTGATCTTGGAGCCTTCCATGCGTCAACCTGGCTGGAGGGACAGCAAAGCAAGGTACTGTAGCTTCCATTGCCCTTGCTTCGCTTCTTGAACTTCTTGTCCCTCTCTGGTGTCTTGTCTTGTCAATGATAATTAATCACCGCAAACCCAATCGACCGACTACCGACTCTACCCATCCATCCCCACAGACCTTCCAGATGCCTCCATGACCGACCTCACTGTCGTCTTGCCCGGCTTCCCGACCCAGCAATATGTGCGACTCCTGCCTTCGCTCGAGAAACACCTGCTCACAACTGCCGACCTCATCACGCTCGACCATGTTGGCATCGCAAAGCGCGCCCAGCTACCCGTCCTCGACGTGAAGAGACTGTGCAGTGCTGTCCTCGACGCGCTGCAGACCAGCCTTGGTATTGCGGGAATAAGTGCAGAGGCGCTGCAGACGGGTTATGGGATCACGAGGACCAGCGCAGAGGCACAAGGAAATACAAGACCGCTAAGGAAGACTGGGCAAGACGTTGTGAATGCATGGAGGACCATCAGCACTCTCGACGACAACTTTGATCTCGCCCTCGGCGGTGGCGTGCCGACTGGCTACATCACAGAAGTCACTGGTGAGAGGTAAGGCAGGCCCCAAGCAAAATGATGTATTCTGAAGTCTTACACCTTGCAGCGGTGTAGGGAAAACTCAGTTCCTCTTGACTCTACTTCTCTCCGTCCAGCTGGCTTCCCCCCACGGCCTCGCAGGCTCGGCCCTCTACATATCAACCGAGAGCGCACTTCCTACGACACGATTATCCCAGCTGTTGAGGACGCACCCAGCCCTCGTATCGTCCAACCCCAAGCCCACCCTCAACGCTGTGCACAGCATCGTAACGCCAGACCTCGAATCCCAAGACCACATTCTCCGGTTCCAAGTGCCAGTCGCAGTCCGGCAATATGGCATCCGCCTTATAATCCTTGACTCTGTAGCGGCAAATTACCGGGCAGAGTTTGAACGACCTGGAGGGCTATCAACGGGGCAGACACCCGGAGCGAACATGGCACAGCGAAGCTCGGAACTAGTGAAGCTTGGTCAATTGTTGCGAGACATTGCACGCGAGCACAATATCGCAATCGTAGTCGCTAATCAAGTCGCGGATCGATTCTCGTTTAACGGAGGAGGAAACAGCAGTCCATTGGCCATAAGAGCAACACAGAGTAGTCCTCTAGCTCATCGAGGAGGCGGAGGAAATGTAAATCTGCCATCAAGCTCAATCCCCACTCTAACCCAAACCCAACTCGAGGTAACTTCCGAGTTCGGCGATCCGATGTCACTCGATCACCAACAACGCTGGTTTACAGGCTGGGGCGACTCGCATCACAATGTCTCGTCAAAGAACATGAAGACACCGAGTCTGGGTCTTATCTGGACGACACAAATCGCGTGTCGCATCGCTTTGATCAAGAGACCGGTTTATGGGCCGGGATTAATGGCGGATGAGGAGAATGATCGAGGTGAGCCGGTGCTGAGGAGATGGAGGAGGTGGATGAAGGTTGTCTTTGCGCCATATGCTGCACCAAGCGGGGCTGGGCTGGATGGCGCTGTGGAGTTTGAGATCTTGGGAAGAGGAATCACGGCCATTGAGAAGAAGAATGGTGGGAACGTGGAAGATGAGGTGCCTTTTAGCCAAGGTACATATGAGAGATAACGAGTAATGAAACACGTAATCACAGACCACTTCAACTCCTAACATGCCTTGGTTGCTCAGCTTCGTGGCGCCTAGAAAATAATCTTTGGGCGTATATTGGCACCGCAAAGGGTTGCAGGTGATTGTCTTGCTTAAAACGTCAAGTACATGAGGTGAACCGTGAAGACCACACGTCTGCTGATCTGAGCCCCCAAAAATGCTAGTTGATAAAAGAAACCAGCAAAAGCTCAAGGAGGGATTTCCCCTTCCTGAAATAGACTAGACTGAGTTTTACTCTTAGACATCGTTACCACCCACATGAAAGTCATTATTTAGACAATAACAACCCGAGGGCATTACGTGTAGCCTCCTCCTATACTAGTCTACTACTGTATTGTCCGGTCTGTTCAAAAATTGTTAGTTTAATAGATACTTTATTTACTAAGTATATTAAGGTTAAGCTCTGTTAGGCTAGTATGTGTTGCTTCTAGTTTCTGCCGAATTTTACCTACAGGATGGCGCTATATCTGTTTGAGGGTGGACATTGGATTAAGACGGTGAGAATAGTGACTTTGGCTACAGTAAGTGGTTTGAAACACTTGTTGACTTGAACGAGCGTTTAATACATGGGGTATAACCCGAGATCTAAAAAACCTACGCTAGCAACGACAAATCAAAGCAAAACCCGTGGTTTTCCTACTTCTTAAATAACAGAGGTGATTTTACACCGTCCACCGTGAGTCCACTTGAAAGCAACTCAAACATCCCGTCTCTCCTCACTAGCTCTCGCGGTCCTCCTCCTCGAACACAAGCCCAAAAGAAACGGCCTCTCCTCCACACTCTCACTATAGTCCACTTCCCCAGTCTCGGCAACCACTCTCTTCGCTGAAATCCTCACATTTCCCAATCCCATGGCTGCGAGCACACAAAACCACATAAACGGTGTAATTCCAACAAAAGCCCAAACAACCCCCATTTTCACCCTCTCAATATCCATATCATCACTCTGGATTGTCGAGCCAGCTTCCTGCCCACTCTGGTTATTGAATATCGCGCCCATGACTGTCATCGCAATGGTGCCACCAAATGGGACGGCGAATGCCATCATGCTAATGACGCTGGCAATATGATTCGGGAAGAACGCAATGCCGTGGAGTGTGCCAGGCATGAAGCGGAGACCAGTGCCAGCGCCTGTGAGACCCATCATTCCGTAGATTGTAGGCTTGTGTCCTGTACTTAGGGCCCAGGCTAGAACTGTGATGCCGGTGGCTTCGATTATGGAGCCGAGGAAGAGCGGGAGGAAGGTTTGCTTGGGCCAGGTTTGACACATTAATGTTGCCCCGTACACGCCGACTCCAATTCCGGGTGTGTAGAACAAGATTTGCACACCGGCTTTGCTGGCATCGAAGCCTTCTACTAGGGTGAAGTATATGTCGACGAAGTAGAGGACGGCTATCATTGCTAATTGAGAGTGTTAGCAAGGGATATTTTGGCCTGGGGATTGTAGGTGGTGACTTACCCGAGCCGGTGGCAAAGTTGATGTAGAACAGTAGGCCCATGTTTCTTTGTTTAATAAGGTCCCAAGAAATAGTCGGCTTTTGAGCTGGTAATTTGCGAGCCATGTAACCTCCTGGTGCCATGGAGTATTCATAAAAGCCAAACATAATAAGAAGGATACTTCCAATTACTAGTGGTGCAAGGACATTTGCTGAAGTCCAGCTGTAGCTTGCACCTCCCCAGGTTAATGCAAGGATAAGTAGTACAGAACCAGAAATGAATAAAACTTGTCCACCATAGTCAATAGTTGCGAGTCGCGCTTTGAGTGTGTTACGCTCACTCGGAGATTCAGAAAGGCTAACTGAAGCATCGAAGACAGCTGGTAGGGCCTGAGGACCTAGAAGTTGTTTTCGAAGGACGACGAAAACCAGGAGGATTCCGACGATTGCGACAGGTATGTTAATCCCAAAGCACCATCGCCAACTCTTATCAGTCAAATAGCCACCTATCACAGGCCCAACAGCATAGCTCACTCCCTTGAAACAGTTAGCAGTGATTTAGTCATGGGCTCTTTTATACTTACTGCAAAGGCAGAAAAGATACTAGTGTTTCTGGCGTTCTCTTGCAGTGAAACCTTGTCCGCGAGAATAACCTTGGTGATGACACTAATGCCAGCAACAGACAATCCCTGAAAGACACGACCAAGTAGCAGAACTGCAAATGCGTCGATAGGAGCCCCAGTTGTGAGAGCACTACCAACTAGCATTAAACCCAAACACATCTGTATGGCTGTGTGTCTGCCAAAGATGTCGGCCATTTGTCCCCAGAATGGAATGAAAGCTGCAGATGTTAGGTTGAAGGCCGAAATAATCCAATTCAACTGAGATATCTGATGGAAGTCTGAGGCAATCCATGGCAGTGCGCTCGCAATGATTGTTGTATCCAAGGCGTACAATGTAAAAGGTAATATGAGGCCAGAGATAACCCGGATGCGGTAGATAGTTGCTGCTTTTCGCTCCTCTGGAGACATTATGGGTGCATCGTTTTGAGTGGAACCAGTCTTCTCAGTTGCGTCTGTTGCTTGAGCCAAAGATGTGCTATTTTGGTGACTGCCATCTTGAGTATTATGTTTCGTCGCTTTGATGTGCTTGTACAAGAGTATCAAGCCTCCAACGGGGCCCACGAAGCGCATGGTGAGGTAAGTAATGGAACCCGAGAGTTCAAAAGAGAAAGTAGTTGTTGGACAGTGAAGTTTGGGGATAGGGCCTAGGTCAGTAGCCGTGTTGTACACTTGTGCAGAATGACAGGAGAATTGAGAAATTGAGAGAACCAGAAGGAATGAAGCTGAGAGAAGACGGGAAAAACTCCTTCTGTAAAACAAAGGAATATCGAACAGATTTTGAGGCAGTGCGTCAAAATGGATACTATTGACCCTCGATGCTGTAACTCGCACAAGAGTACTCATTTGAGCCAGACGACCGTCAGGCCCGTGGCATAGTTGTGGATATGTGACATACTTCTGCTTTCCATTATTGGGTCGTTGGTAATTGAGAGCACCTTCGTAGCTGAACCTTTGTATAGCTGAAGGCATTAATGCTGTATGAAAATGGGAGGTTGCGGCACAGCACTACAGCCACATTCACCACTAGGCCTAATTTGGTCTCCAGGTGCTCAAATAGCGCCAAATCTCGCAACACTGACCTACGAAAGGTATACTGTAAGGCGACCTCGGTGACGATACATAGGTAACGTTGAGGTTCCAGTGTACAATGGAAGTTATGGTTCGTTAATGGCCTTGGCTGATGAGTCCATGTCGTATAAGAAGAACCTAGGTTGTACACCAGGTAAGTTAATGGAGACCACGAACCCAGGGAATCCAGCCGGTTCACCCTCATTCATTGGTGGCAGAACGTTTTACCACAGGCTACAACAGCAAATGATCCAGATAACTAAAGCGGCTGAGTAGGTAACCAACAAATATAATCAGTTATTAATTTGTCATTTGCCTAATTGCGAGTTGAAATTGGAGGCCATGGACTGGGGATGAATGAATGTTGAATGCATGTTGAATTTTGGTAGGTGTGTGTTTTGGTGTTGGAAATGCTGTGCCAAATTGCCCTGGTGGCTTACTTAAGAAGTCGTTTGGTGTGGTGCCTCAGGCGTGACAATGGCACGTGAGGGCCATAAGAGACCTAGCCTCGTGATGTCCTGTCTGTGCTCGGCGTCCGGGCTTAAAGTTCTTTACCCCGGATTCTCACCGGGTTAATGGAAAGATGTTCTGGAACTGGGAAACTTGTTCTGCAGTGCAAGTACTTCCAAGGCGTTCGTTGATACCGTAGCAGCAGTCCAGAACTAATACACCATACTGCACGGTACACCACTCACTTGAAGGCATCCTGCTCCTGCTTGACAAATCACTTGACTGCTGGCCACCACTAGAGAGCTTTCCTCAACTCCCGCCACAGCGACACTTACTACTCTCTACTCTCTACTCCGCAGATATATTTGAACTACTACGACAGGCAGGCACGCGCCCCAGTCTTGGATTTGAGGTGCCAGTGCCAAATCCTCCTCTTCTTATACGCCACCCTCCCCCGACGTCCACAGGCATCCCTCATCCCCGCGCTCCTTCAGCCCGCATCACAAGCAGACAGCTGTTCCAGAAAGGCAAGTAGTAGTGTCTGGGACCATCATATCTCGGACGCACAGCAGCATTCTCTGGGGTTCGGAAGGTTGAGAATTCCCGGTCGATCTGCCAAAAAGCGCTGTGCCAACCACGACATCCTCTTGCCCGGAGAAGCGGGTTTCAAATTCCACTCTTGTCCTGTCCAGCCACTTCCGACGAGCTCTGGAAGGCAGACCGAACCAAACATTGGGGATTTTACATGTGTCAAGGCTGTGAGTCGTGGGTCACCTGGCTCTGGCTCTGGCGCTGGGTCTCCGCAGTCCCTGAGGCATAGCGACGTCCCTTCGCACATACAGAGTATCAATCAACTGCTTACTACGGACACACGGAGCTGCTTGGGTCGCAGTCCAAACCGCCGCAGCAATATCCGTACACAGCACGGGGTTATTCCGGGGAAACTTTGCGAGCGTTACCAAGACCATAATTTTTATTCTTTAGGTATGTTCAGTTATTTGTTCGTGAGCGCTGTCGGCGTTGCAGGAGAGAGACTGGGCGCCAAGACATCGCAGCTGTTCGGTGCTGCGGATATTTCATAGAGTTCAGCAGACACCCAACCCAACTAGTTGCGGTGTGGGCAATTGAGTTGCGAGTTGCATGAGGGACATGGAGATGAGGGGCACACCCCCACCATATCCTCCTCCCCTCCGGACCTCAGGTATAACCACGGTATTCGGCTTCATCTACCACTCATTCATTCATTACATATCGCTTGCCTCGCCATGGTACACTTCTCCACGACATGAGTACCAGTGCAGGTCTAATGCCTTCTTACTATCTTCAAGACTGCCATTATTTTTACCGCACTGCCTTGCGGGGACTGAATATCAGCACCTCCATATCTCCATTATATACATAAAGGGACCCAGCTAATCAAGATGCCCTCGTCAGTCAGATCAAGTAGTTCCACGGAGACAGTCCGCCGCTTCACGATGCCCAAATCCCTCAATGAATCTTTAGCCGAGCCAGGCAAGCCCAAGACGGCATCGGAGGGAGGGAGGGGGTTGGAAAAGGCAAAGGACGTTGAAGATGGATTCTCGAAAGAGCAGAAGGATCCGCTAGCCAGCCATCAGCCGAACCACCAGCAAGGGATTACATTCGCCGCCCAGGACAAACTGCCCAAGTTGCCAATACCGGAACTGGAACACAGCATGGCAAGATATTTGGCAGCATTAAAACCCATCCAATCTCCAAGAGAGTATGCGGAAAGTCAGCAGGCAACCGAAGAGTTTCTCAGGGCGGAAGGGCCGGAGCTACAGGAAAGGCTCAAGAAGTATGCAAACGGAAAGACAAGTTATATCGAACAATTCTGTACGTGGTCCCTAAAGGCCAGCCAAAAATTTCTAGCTAACTGAACACCAAGGGTACGACTCCTACTTGAATTTTGACAACCCGGTAGTGTTGAATCTAAATCCTTTCTTCCTCCTTGAGGACGATCCTACGCCGGCTAGAAACAACCAAGTTACCCGGGCAGCATCGCTTGTGGTATCTGCATTGTCATTTGTACGAGCTGTGAGGAGGGAGGAATTACCGCCAGACAATATCAAAGGCACGCCACTATGTATGTACCAGTACTCGAGGTTATTTGGTACTGCTCGGGTTCCCACAGAAAACGGCTGCCAGATTGGTCAAGACCCATACGCTAAGCACGTCGTCGTGCTGTGCCATGGCCAGTTTTACTGGTTTGATGTTCTTGATGACAACTCGGATCTCATCATGACCGAGAAAGACCTTTCGATCAACTTGCAGACCATTGTCGATGACGCCCAGCAAACACCTATCCAAGAAGCAGCGAAAGGGGCCCTTGGTGTACTTAGCACAGAGAATAGGAAAGTCTGGTCAGGACTAAGAGATGTCATGACCAGAGATGAAGGATCGAATAATGCAGACTGTCTTGGAATAGTAGACACTGCTCTATTCATTCTTTGCCTGGATTACTACGCACCAACCTCTGGGGCAGACCTGTGCCAAAACATGCTCTGCGGGACAAGCAAGGTAGAGAAGGGAGTCCAGATCGGCACTTGCACCAATCGATGGTATGACAAGCTCCAGATAATTGTCTGTCAGAACGGGAGTGCAGGGATCAACTTTGAGCACACAGGTGTTGACGGCCATACGGTGCTTCGATTTGCGAGTGATGTTTACACCGATACGATACTTCGATTTGCTCGCACTATCAACGGACAAGCACCTAGTCTTTGGGCATCTACTTCCCCAGATCCATCTAAACGCGATCCATCCACCTTTGGCGATGTGACTACTACACCTCACAAGCTGGAATGGGATATGATACCGGAACTCAGCATAGCTGTCCGATTTGCTGAGACTCGACTTGCAGATTTGATTCAGCAGAACGAATTCGAGACGCTGGACTTTGCAGCTTATGGTAAAAACTTCATGACCTCCATGGGATTCTCGCCCGATGCCTTTGTACAGATGGCTTTCCAAGCTGCCTACTACGGGCTCTACGGGCGAGTAGAGTGCACATATGAGCCAGCAATGACGAAATTTTACCTGCACGGTCGCACGGAAGCCGTTCGTTCGGTTACTGATGAGTCGGTTGATTTTGTGCAAACATTCTGGGCTGAGAACCCAGCACAGCAAAAAATTGACGCATTGAAGAAAGCATGCCAAAAGCATACGGCCAATACGAAAGAGTGTGCAAAAGCACAAGGTTGCGATAGACATCTGTACGCGTTATATAGTGTTTGGCAGAAAGCACTTGACGAAGATGGAGCTGAGGCTGCGAGCACTAATGGCACGAGCGATGGCTACTCCAGTCCCATGGATGGGGGATCAGTTGTAGGCAGCCCGAGCCGCAACTCACTGATATCACCGGCTCCTTCTGACGGGACTTCTTCGCCTCGACCACGAGGAAACTCGTCTCCTTCCAGACATCAACAGCACCATATGCCACTCCTGTTCGCAGATTCCGGATGGGACAAACTCAATAACACTATATTGTCTACCTCGAATTGCGGCAACCCTTCCCTCCGTCATTTCGGCTTCGGCCCTACCACTGGGGATGGGTTTGGCATCGGTTACATCATCAAAGATGAGGGCATCAGTATATGTGCAAGCAGTAAGCATCGACAAACAAAACGGTTTGTAGATGCCCTTGAAAGTTATCTTTTGGAGATCCGGAGGATATTGCGCAGCACACAGAACAGAGGAACAAGTCCGAAGGCATCTAGAGCGAGGGAGGCGAGTGAACTGAGACCGCAATCTGGACACCGACTTAAATCGCGAGGCAGACTGATCAAAGCCGGCGAACCACCAGTGAAAGGCAAGACAGGCACGCATGGAACAACGACGCCTACTGAGAGCGAGCTCCAAAGTGATGACGAAGGGTTAGGTGGCTGTAAGTCCTCTGTCTTGTTGTCTTTGTGGTTGCGAGTGGAGCTTTACTGACGTGGTGAAATCCAGATGGGTTCTTTGACGCCGGGATGCTTCTGCAAGCTCTAAAGTCTCGAGGCGAGGGCTTCGATGACGGCGACACAAAGCCTTCTGAACGGGCCGCTGTTAATGCGAGAACACAAGTTGGGAAGAAACTAAGGTTGAGCGAGTACTGAGGAGGAGGTTTGAGATATTAATTCATAATTAACTGTTATGACATGGAGTTTGTAACGTGTAATTCACAGCGACGGCGATGATGGCGATGACGGCGGGGATTGCTTTTTTCTTTCTTGACAGTCAAGCACCATCCGTACCTTTTGTAGCACACAATTCATGAGACCTCTAGACGAACAAACAATGGGACGTACGCGATTCAGCCCTACTGTCATGCAACAAAACTTACCTAGAATCTCGATTAAACAGAGAGCAGCAAATTGTTCAGCCTTGCTGTTGTGCAACAAAACACACATAGACTCGAATCAACCTACCATGGAAGCTATAAGACAAATAAATAAGTCAGGAGCAATCTTTCTGCCCTGCTGGCGTGCAACAAACCCTACAAGCCCTCGAAAATCAACCCACCACGACACAGACAAGAACACAGCAGCTGAGTCGCCGCGTCAGCTCTCTTGCGGTGTAAGTGCCCCCCTAGCAGTGCCGCAGTGCCAACGCGAAGCTATCGTCGTTTAAGGTCGTTAGTCAAGTCGTTTCCGAGGCGCGGCGCAGGGTGTCGTGGTGGTGTAAGTAAAAGTAGGATTGTAAGCTATGCTAAGCCAACATCATGTTAGGTAAGGTACGTAGGTCCTTGGTGCGGCGGATAGTTTAGAACAGCATTGTGGGTGATATTGTCAAGGTAGGTAGGTAGGTAGGTAGGTAGGTAGGTAGGAAGCTAGGTCGAATCCGTGGAGATTGCCTTTTTCTTCTCCTCTTTGGCTTTCGGGGGTTGGTGATGCGGCTGTGTCGTCGGTACGTACGGGCCAAGTAAGACTAAAATTAATTATGAGGTAAAATGGGAATATTGATAGAATGGAACAAGGCAAGTCAATCTTCTGTGCCTCGGTATATTGTATTGTATTTGAGAAGCTTGGAAGTTGGGAGTTGGATGAGGATGTTGAGTTACTAGACACCTGCACATTGTCTACCTTAGGTTAACTAGGTAGGTTGAGGAATTCGGGCATTCGGTTGTTCTGAGATCTAATCTAAATCTAATCTTGTCCTAGGGTAGATCAAAAATAAACCTCTTCTGAGTCTGTTCATCCGATGTCAAATTAAACAATGTGCTCACACGTTTGATGTTCCCTCTTCCCTAAAGTATGATCTCTCTCTCGCGAGTCGCGACGAAAATCAAAAGACCTTATTCTTATGGCAGCGTGGCAACTCACCCCATAGCTACTGCACGAGTACCAAGGCAAGTACTGTACCAAAAGTACTCGTTCATGGTTCGTACCCGTCCTTCCGTCGGCAAAGAAAAGGATGGGATGAACTGCTTCGCCATGTCATGCCATGCCAAAGGCCCAAAATTAAGACTCGAATCCACAATCTCATTCATGCTGTCGTGTCCCCTGCTTACCTTCGGTACTGTACTACACGTATACTCTCGTACCACGTCCGTCCGGCATTCGGCGTGAGGCTGAGTGATCGACTTCCGAACGTGGCATGTGCGGTGCGGAGGAGGCACGAAAATACCTACAGTAATAATAGTACAATAATGTCTCTGAATGAACGGTTAGAGAGCTGCTTCGCCACCTCCAACTTTCGATTGTTGCTTTTCGTCCGTTCGTCCCATCTCAACACAAGCGACCGAGACGGCCGAGTACAGTGACGCATGCCGCATGCGATGTCTGAGTGTCGTCTCTTGTCGGGTCCGGTCCTGGGAGGCGGGAATCGAGACACTTGGTTGTCAGAATGCTTGAGTTTGTCTTTTCTTTGTGTTTGTGGACGAACACGAGTTGAAGCTTGTGCACCGTACTCGATTGGATACCTTTGTTCTGTCGTGAGACTTGTGAGACTCGTGAAGGAGGGGGTTTCATGGTGGACCAGCGTGTTCTGCATTCTCTGATGGTGTTGTGTTGTTGTCTTGTGTGTAGCCCTCACATGGTCTACGAGTCACATGATTCACCCCCTAGACTTCCCGTCCCGTGATCGCCTACTCTAGTGTGATTACATAGGTACGACCCCTGGCGCCGGCTTGGAAAAGGAGCATCCACCCGGCCGTCCGCAGGGTGAGGAAGTTTGTAGTACGGGACGAAGGAGGCCAGTGACTGACTTACGAAGGACGAAGGACGCCTTGCACATTTCAGCCACTCTTCTCCGCAGCTCGGGGTTCTGCAGGCCACTTGGACAGTAAATAGTTCCACTCTGGTGATTATTCACGGGGATTGATTCTCGGCCTTCCGCATCAAGTCATGTTGGCCGCGATGCGAAAACACAGAAGCAGCGGGCAACGCAATCCGACAGGGCTAGACACGCTGATGGAAATTGTTGGTTGTATGCTGGCTTTCTTAGTTTTCCTTGTCCTTCGTACTCCTACTTTCGTACAGTGGCAGTCTCGAAGCGACGGAGGACGGGAGTAAGTTTGCTACCCTACCTCGCAGCAGGGCAGGTTCCCCCTTGCATACGCATGTCAGCTCGTGGCTTTTCGGAACATCTGGATGGATGGACCTGTTTTGAGGTTCAAGTGGTCGCAACTCGCAAGCCCTGCGCTTTGGTTGCGAAGCTGCGTTCTTGAAAGCGCCCTGCACGAGAATGTCTGTCTCCTTCACGGCCAGGACCAAGGCCCTCGGAGGTCGTGATGGTGGTGTGCAGCCTGTTGTGCCGGGCAGAACCAGCGCATAAAGATCAAACGCGCTAGAAGCTGTAATTACTGTAGCGCTCGTTTATCAGAGCGATGCGCCGTTGTGCAGGATGATGGGATCGTGGATGAATCGGACGAAAGCCCTGGTCCAATTTCGTTTCCGCAGCAGAGGGGGTTGAGCAGCGTGGTTTCAGTAGCAGCCCTGTTGCAGGAGTCCTCACCAATGGCGCGACGCAGCAAGGCTCTGGACGAGGGAGGCATCGTGATGGAGTGGGACGAACAGTGGGAAAGCCAGCCATACGTGCGTGCGCCAAAAGCTTGGTTGTGGTCCTTCGCAGCTCTGTGCCTGATGGCTGATGCGTGCGTGGTGGTAGCGAACAGTCTAGATGCAGCAACAACCCGTACGGACAGGGCAGTCCGCCAGGCATTCAGGGATCCAGACATCCAGGCACCCACGCACCCAGGCACCCACGCACCCAGGCTGCCTCCCCGCCCGCAAACAGCAGGTACATGCACCCACGCCGACAGCGCCTGGACACAGAGAGCCGACGCCATCAATCACGGGTGTGCACAGGTCGGATCGTACTCTGTATATAGACGCGCAAAGGATCCGCATCCCTCCCTCCTCTCTCCTCCTCCTCCACCACCTTCTTTGGGACCAACACTCTTTTTCGTCGCCTCTCGCCCTCGCGCTCTCTCTTCTTTAAAGACCTCCAAATAGCTTCAGCGTCTTTGAAAGGCTCGCCGTTCTATCCCTGCCGTCTCTTACATTCATTTCCCCCCCATTTTCACGTCTGCCCTGTTTGCGCCCTGCTTGCAGTCGATAAACAAGTCATCCAACCGCTCCATCAGCCGCACACCAGAACCACAGACTCCTCACATTCATTCATTGATTGAATCAGTGCGTCCAATACAGACGATTCTATCCAACTACCCCCGCACATACATTCCTTCAGCACAACCCTCCATCAATCCAGAGATTGAACATTCCTTGAAGACGAACATATCCCAAAGACAACTACAACATGCGCTCCTCCACCATTGCAAGCACCAGCTTTTTGGCTGCATCTTTGCTAGTCAAGGATGTCCTCGCCGGACCTCCTCACCTGTTGAGACACAAGCACCGTCGTGATGTTGTTATCGACGTCGTCACCGACCAGGTCATCGAGACCGTCTGGTCAACCATCTTCGTCACAGATGATGCTCCTGCCACCGAGGCTCCTCCAGCGCCAGCGCCAACCACGGTTGAGACTCCCCCCGCTGTAGTCGTCACTGTTACTCCAAGCAGCGTTGCTCCTGTCGAAACTCCAATTGAGACTCCAACCAGCTCTTCAACCAGCACTCCAGTGCCAACCACCTCGACCACAGCTGATGTTGTTGCTGCTGCGGTTGCCCAGGTCTCAACCACACCGACCACAATGGCAACTGTGGTCGCAACCACGGCAGCCACTTCCACTGCCACCTCTTCATCCGGCAAACGTGGTCTCGCATACAACTCTGCCGATCTCCTCTCTGGATTCTCCGGATCCTCTCAGATCTCATGGGCCTACAACTGGGCATCCTCATCCGACGGACTCAACTTGGCTGGTGTCGAGTACGTTCCTCTTCTCTGGGGTCTCGCCTCTGAGTTCACCTCTACCTGGTCCACCGCCGCCCAATCCGCTATCGACAGCGGATCCAAATATCTTATGTCCTTCAACGAGCCCGATCTCGCTGCTCAAGCTAACATCGGATACGCTGATGCCGCCGCTAACTGGCTCACATACATGGAGCCATTCGCTACTAAGGCCAAGCTCCTGTCTCCAGCTGTCACGAACGGTGGAGCTCCCATGGGACTCACCTACCTCGAGAACTTCCTCGCTGCCTGCTCCACCTGCACCATCCACGCCACCAACATTCATTGGTACGATTCGGCCACCAACATCGACTACTTCAAGACCTATGTCGCTGAGGCTTATACTGCTGGTGGTAACCGCCCAGTCTGGATTTCCGAGTTCGGTGCGTCTGGATCCGATGCCGAAGTCAACACTTTCATGGAGACTGTCCTTCCTTGGTTGGACGAGCAGGATTACGTTGAGCGATATGCCTACTTCATGGCATCTGACGGTGTCCTCTTAAGCGGTGGAACTACCCTTTCCACCATCGGAAACACCTACGCTGCTACCTCCTAAACAATTTTCCACTTTTTTCAACAACAATCTCTCCTTGCGCGAAGGAAAAGAACATACTTCTACCACTTTTGTCTTTTTGTGTAGCATGTATGGAGCACGGGATTGGATATGGACCTTCTTGCGATACAGGGTATCTCAGGGCTGAGCTGTAGCTGACTGGATCAAATAAGCCAAGTTGTGTTTCAACATTTGTTGACCACGCCTTTACATTCAAAACTGTATATACTTTTCAAAGAACTTTTGATGACATAGATTGATGGATTTGGACAAATGGGGCTTTTCGCGAGTTGGTGTTCTTTGGACGAAAACGGGGAGGGGGGAGTATGCGCAAGGCGCTCCGAGTGCTGTACTCGAGTAGATGAAAAATTCCAACCGGGGTTCCTACAACCATCTTGCGTGCCCATTGATTGAGTTTCCAGTGCAAAAGCGAATCGTTTCTCTCCTGCTCCTGCTTACTCTCCGTAAAGCTGTTCAACTGCCGCGCAGCAACACAACATGCATGCTGCATCACGAAAAAAACAAAAGCCTAGCGCAAACCCGTACTTCGAGGTGAGCTGGCTTGGTAGAGTGCTCGGTGTGCTAGACTACTGCAACGTGCTGACGCTTGCGCAGGTGCAAACACCTCCATCACAGCACTTGCGCAGGTCCTCTCTCTGGTGGCAAATAGGACGGAGGCACGGGAGACAGGGAGGGTATAACGTGTGTGCTGTTAATTGTGGCAGATGTCCCGACCTTACATCCAATAACATAACTAATATGCAAGCCACGGATGATGGATGTGATGACAGCAGAGAAGAAGCCAAGCTAATAACCAAGCAGCTAAGCAGGCGTGTTGTCATGAGCAGATCAATCAGCGGAAGAAAAAAGAGAAAGAGAAAGGGGAAGAAGAAAAGGTAAGCTGAATGTGCGAGTTTTCAAGGGAGGTATGTGTTGGGTGAAGCATGTGACGAACTTAGATTGGCATCGGACAACCGGACCGCCTGCCAAACTTAAGATGGAAGCAAAAACCACCGTACCGGACACTTTATAATTGAAGCTCACCAGCGTCTCCAGAAAGAACATATTCAGCACTGTTTTTCAGCGTCAAAGCAGGCTGATCAAGGGATCTTCATTAATTTCGCAAAGCAGGAATATGTCTTCCATCGCCTCCTCCCTCTGATACAGTAAGCGGCAATCTATATTATCCTATCGAAGCGCTCTGAACTAGATATACGAACAGGTAAATGGGAAGAGAAGACGTCTGATGGCTAAGCACTAAGCAGAAGTATACAACCATTCCATTACATGTTCCCGGAATACCGTGCCCGCAGCCTTCCGGGAATCACGAGCACCACAACATCTCAACCGCAGCGATATTCAACATCGAGCCTTACTTCAACGACCGCTCTTCATACGTAATATTGACTGTGGTTGAGGCCTGTATACTGTTCCTGGGGATGATGCATTCCGCGCAGCTTCCGACTGTCTTCTCATGCTGGTTCGTTTGGATACGTGAGCTGCAGTTGTCCACCGAATCGAATAGCTCGATGGGCTTCACTCGAGTCTTGCGGCCATATGTAGATCGTGGCTTGTTGCCTTCCGCAAAGCGATTGCTTCTATGCGTGCTTCCGAAGCGACTATTATGTCACGTCAGCATTCAGATGCTGTGGAAAAGGAGGTAGTGGAGCGGTACGCACTTTCCAAAGAAATGCTTGATAAACGGGTTGAGCGCTGTCATCGAACAACAAATGATTCTAACGTTCACCTCGAGGATGGCCCAGATTGTAACATCAATAGTATGGTCTTGAGGTACAAGGTTTAATGTTGTTTTCTTCCCTCACAGCACTTTCAAAGGGGTTTGAGTATGACGTACAAGTTTGGTCCGGGAGCAGGAATCTGCGCATTTCGAAGATTCGAACTATACTTGTTATGCTGGCACTGTTGGGATCAGCAATTTACCGAACTTCAGACTATTTGTATCAGACGAACTTACAGAAGTGCGGTTGTGACCATGCACATCACAGCTATACGTTGACGCTTAGGCAAGCGTAACTTCCAAATAATCGGAAATGGAGGCAGCAGAATAGCGAGGTCAATCAAGACGTTGATGGCTGCGTTGGCGAAGTACAGTGCAAGTCGATTGATACATTTCCCCTTCACAGAGACATCCCATGCTGCCTGAACAGGCACACATGTGAAGATAACGGCGAGCAGTGCTATAGAAACGTTAGCAAGACAAAGGTACGAGATTTTTAGGAAGGCCATGGACCTGCGAGGTTATAGACTAGGATAATGCCTAGAAGTATCCAGCAATAGGTACGGTATCCTTCTGGTAGGGGGAAGATACGCATCAGTAGCATCAGCAGGGCTAACTTAGTGAACATCATGGCTGCTGCATAGAGTAGAGAAACTGCCAGAGACATGACGATATACTGTAAGAACCTCTTAGCAAATCACCGAAATATAATTCTTAGGGGAACTTGCCTTTTTGAAGAGACCGTATGGTACATCCCACACTAAAGCGGTTATCAACACTTATCCAACACGAGGGTCTAATACCAGTGCCAATAACTCACGATGCCTTCCCAGACCAGTATATGTCACCGCTGTTGGATTGTCAGATTATCTCGACAAGGGGGAAAATATTAGCCGTACTCCAAATGATCATTGCGCACGAGGCAATGTCAAAAAGCTACCATGCAGTAGTTAGCATATTTCATTTTGGCATCGTGTCTCTGGACGAACCAAACCGATCGCGAGGAAAACTACAAAAATGTAGAAGTCAGCGAACTTCACTTGGCCGGAGTTTTTTGATGAGCACGTACGATCATCCCACGAAGCTGCCTTCATGATGTAAAACCGGGTGTACAGTCTGAAAGCCACCACAGTTGTTGCCAAAGACAAACACACGGCACAGGCAATGTACAGCTTATAGCCGATAGATGGTGGATTGACGAAGTTCGAAGTCATGCCTTCTGGCGGTGCCATTGTTGGCAAATTGTCTATTGATGACATGACGAGCCAAAGGTGTGAAATAAGATAGATGGGGTTAAGTGGTAATACTTCGAAGATCCTAAGCCAGAGCCGTGCCGTATCGTCAAGTCAATGGGCAAAGGAATCACTGGAGCATTATAACCTCTGCCATGTTGCATGGCCCCTTTTCTTTTTTCCTTGTCCAACATCGATGTTGCCATGATCATGTTCATCTAGCAGCTCAACAGCCAAGTTTTGAACCGCACCATCTTCTGGACGATTAATGATATCGGATCCAACTTGCGAGCGGTTTGCATTGAAGATGCCCTAGACAACGACAGATCTTTCAGCGATAGGCTTGGCCTTTTGAGTTGGTGGCAACTTTAAGAATATTAGACATCACACCAGTCCTCATATCCCGCCTACACCGTAAAAGCCGGTTGAGTTGACAGAAGAGCACACAAAATACTGGAGCCAAATTCCTGCTTCCAACAATCACTATCAAGGGTACTGGAGCTGCTGTTAAATACGGATCTTGGGAGCCACTATCATAGTAATGCACCCCAGGTTAAAAGATGACAAAACGTGCTTGGACAACGTTAAGGCTTGTCTGAATCGTGCTTCCTCCCTGCTCAGCTTTGGTCATAAAGTGACCCATCGCATCTAAACATTCGATGAATTCCAACAGCAATATCTAGATACATCAAGGCCAAGCAACTGGACTCTGTTGCTCAACAGCACTTTCGAGCAAAGGATAATCGCGATCTAGTGCACCTCTAATTTTTTCAGCCCAGCAACTGTAGGTCATGTAGTAATTGAAATAGCCTGTCGTTGGATGACTCAAGACAATTTGGTAATTCAAATATAGATTCTAAATTCCGACAGTGTAGCCTCCCCTTTCTTTATTTGCGTGTTAGACGCGGTAGCCTTATTGAGATTGCTTTGGACATACTCAAACCAATTCAAGTCATGCCGACTACGAGGGTTGCGGAAATGGCACCATACTGCACGTCTCCAACAACGTGGCTACCTCCCCTTCTCTTCCCTTCTTTCTCCGCCAACAAGTCTAATGAACACACCAATGAAGTAAAGTCGGATTTTAGCCAGCCACCACCATACGAGAGTTACCCGTATGCTATAGCATAGATAAGCAAGGAAGGAAAAAGCACTTTCCTAAACCTCCGCATAATCTTTGGTTGTAGTACTCGTTGTGTACGTTCCTTCCCGCACGTTTGTCGACCATTACTACCTTACCTAAGCGAGCAAATCCAACATAACAGGGTAAAGGAGACCAGCCGGAACGAGATCCGCGCGCCATCACTCGTATGTAGATCTTGATGTTGGATGGTGTTTTTTTGCTTTTTCTTTCGTGTCGCAGAGCATGTCTTTCTATATTCGGAGCTGTGTGCACTGCTTGAGGGACTTTGCTTTTTCTACTCTATGACATGTGGGAGAACTATGCAAGGCTTATCGAGCTTCCTTCCTAAGATTCATATCTCTAAGATTTGATGATTTAACATCTACAGCCCGCACTACTGAACTGGTACTAGCTCTCATCACTTAGTTGCGCCGATCTTTTTTCTTCTTTTTTCTTTCTATCTCGATGGTACTGTACCTAGCGTTTCATGGTTGCGTAGTGTACCTGGATAATGAGCTAAGCTGTGAGATGAGATGGTGGATGGTGCGGCGGAAAGGGCTCTTTCGTTATAAAATAATAATATTTTGTACCTATAACAATCTTTGTTGGTTAGTTGAATTACATTATAGGTTTATCTTTACCTAGTGCCTCTTTATAGTCGATTAATTACCTATAAATTACATAGAACCTCTCGTATTACACGTACTATACCCCTTTAGTAACTACGTATTCAATCCGAAACTGGATGGCCCGTATTATTAGCCTGTTTGCCCACATACCATCACATGACTCTTGTATATGACAGTTAACTCACTGTTCTAAATCCTTCGATAATGGTTAGCTATTTACTAGTGGGTACCTAGTACCCATAGGTACTCGGATGTTCACTTCATAGCGCTCGCTAATAATAGAGCAGTAAAAGGAAATTAGAAGCGAGGTCCTAGAAGGAGACTTAGGGAGAGAAGTAGAATATAGATATTAGGTACTTTATTTCACATACTATTAGTAATTAATAGGAAGTAGAATATAGTAGATATAGAGAAAGTTCTCTGGTAATAACACTCTTGATTATAGCTGTTCGGGATTTCCTCTAGAAAAAGCTCTATAAGACCTATTTCTAACTTTAAACCTGCTATGCCACCCTAAACCCCTTCATTACAACAATTGCTTTACCACTTACCTCGTTACAGAGATAGAACAGGAGCGCTAAGTTCTAGGATGATTTATAATCTAGTTAAATATAGACTTCTGAGAAGGTGAAGTTAGATAGATTATACTCAAGTCAATAACGAACATAGTGCGAGCTAAATAAAGTTCGATTAATTGAGAACTCTTAAGGAGGATCTTCTTTTATCTCTTAGGTATAAATAACGTTATTGCTCATCGTACCACCCAAGGCAAAACGACTTATCGTAGTCGTACCGTCCTTCTAAACGCTTTTCCTTGTCAAATTCTAGCTTGTCGGAGGCCTAAGATAATCTATTCGACATTCACTGCTCTGTAATTCTTTTCCTCATAGCCATTATTTAGATCAAGTACATTCATGTCTCTGTCGTCAGGAATGGCTCTCGATTCGATTTCGTCCTTCCCTAGAGACTAGAATGACGCGGACAGCTTCTTCAAGCGTTGTTGTTATAACGTTCTCGTTCCATGTATCTCTTGTGTCTAGAATTTGATTGTCAGGTGTAGCGGCAACTTGTGGTCGATTTTGGCAGGAAGAAATAGGCCTTGAATTTCGAAATTTTAGTGGCTTACTCAAGCCAGCATCGTCTCATGTCCTCCCTAGATGAACGATCTGAATAGCTACATCCTTTTTAAACTTGCTGCGTTGCTCATCACCAATGACAAGAATCAATGTCCGGGAAAGAAGGTTGAGTTTATAATATCTCCTGTTTGCTCCAATAATGCTCTTGTCTAAAGCACTGGGTCTCGCTCCGCGGAGCGTTGCGTGATATTGAACGATGTCTGAGATCATCACTGCCGGTACCGCGCCAGAATTGATGTTATGGATGAGTTTTACAAAGAAGTTTGTGAACTCGATATCGGTCTGGTGTATTATAGCAATTTACGGGCTCTCGCATTCTGTTCTGGTATTCCCAGCGGTTGGCGAGCGCTGTCTGGGTGCCTCACTGCCTTGGTTTACTGAAGCAGAGCCATTGTTAGAGCTGTCTGTAGTTCGGATGACGCCTCATTGAGAACAAGAGGGAGCGCTCAGAATTCAAGGCCCAACAGTATTTACCAAGGCAGAATAGAGGCACGAAGACTTTATAATGTGTTATAAATCCTCGATGGTACTTTATTCAAGTATTTGGGGCACTTAGGCGAGGGAAGAACAAGCAATGCACGTCGGATTAAGCGAGAAGATTTCTAGGGAACAAGGTCAGCCGAGTGGGATGAGTTCTTTAGCAGAATGGGCTTAGCAACTAGAGAAAGCTAAGGGTGACGTGTATAGAGTGTAATAGGATAGGTCTAAATATGAGTGTTCTGATACAAATACCTCAATATAATACATATGCTTCTCTAGCAGCTCGCTTAATAGACTTTAGACGCCAGAGAACTCTAAAAGCAGCCTAGACAACTTTAGTTAGGACGATGATAATGATAATGATGATATTTCTTTACGTCTAAGAGACCTGCCGAAGGGTATAGGGACGACATGCGAGAGATCCCGTTGGCTCTAGACTCCAAGAGAAGCTATAGGTTCGTAGGCCAGCACCGCGTACAGGTGGGAGTTTGACTTTGCTAGCCCCACTTTAGTTAGTATAAGTTGCTTAATTTGTATTTATGAACATGTATCAGCATCTTGTTCTTCTTCTTATCCTTAGTAATCTTATGATAAATAGGTAGTAACTTAAGCACAGATCATCATCGACCATTTTGAAAAGTTGTGAGACTTCCTCCTTAGAATTCAGATCTCCGATTCATCAGCACCCATGATGAGGCTATTGTCACTCCCGTTGGCGAGAAGTAACTCTCTTCGATCTCAGGTGACCATACTGGAATCTTACTGTCTTCACGCAATTGGATTCCAAAGCGCGGGTCATGATGCTTCAGAAGCTGTGAACCCTGATGGGTGCGTACGTATAAAGGTCAATGGGTGTGCATTTAGGCAGTTGCTCTCAACTCCACTACTCGCGAGGCTGCAGCACCACAGAAAAGCTATGAACTCGTCGAATGACCCTCCTGAGCCTATGATCGAGACGACAGGTGCCTAGAAAGTTGGGGAACCGAATCCTGATGTAGTATCGCCAACTTTGGGTGCAGGCGGCATGGCGCCTCCGAATAAACGTCGAAAGCGCAATGTCATCCCATCATCACCTACCGACTCCGATGGTGATTATGGTGAGCCAGCCACCAAGTCGAATGCGCAGATGGTTGACCTCGTTTCCTCGTCGCCGCCACCTCCTTCATCGAATATCGTGGATAAACCATCAAAGAAGGTTTTGGTGCAGCCAAGTGCCGCATCCTCAAAGTCTCAGCCTCGGGCAAAAACTGCGAATCACCCGCAAAACGCGGCACCCATACGCCTCCCAAGCACTCGAGGAAGCAAGGCTGTCAGTAAGAGCGCAAGCAGCAGCCCGGAAAAACGGAAACGTAATGGCAAGGTAGAGGAGAAGGGCAAGAGTGGAGACATATTCACATTTTTTACAAAGCAAGCACAAAGGCAACAGGCTGCTGGCAGTACCAACGGAAGCTCAGCACAAACACGACCTTCTGTACCAAGTTCAACAGCGTCTAGATTTGAGGGCTTCGATGGCATATCTGATGATGACGAAATTGATGACATTAGAGGAAGCAAGACACAACCTGCAAGTTTCATTGGGGATGCGGTCCGAAAGCGCGCCAGAGGAGCAGATATCCTCAAAAATGGCGATGGAGATGCACCCAGCGCAAGCCAAAAGTTCATGAAGAAGCCGCGGACATCAGAAGATAAGAAACCCGAGGAAGACCTAAGGCCCTGGGCTGAGCGCTTTGCTCCAGTGACTCTGGAAGATCTTGCGGTACATAAGAAGAAGGTGGCAGATGTGCGAGCATGGCTCGAAGCAGTCACTGAAGGCCGGATGAGACAGCGGCTTTTAATACTGAAAGGAGGAGCAGGCACGGGGAAAACAACCACAGTTCAACTTCTCGCGAAGTCAATGAACTGTGATGTGTTGGAGTGGCGAAATCCAGTCGGGCCGGTGGCTACTGCTGATGGATATCAGTCTATGGCAGCACAATTTGAGGAATTTATGGGCCGAGGAGGAAAGTTTGGCCAACTCGAAGTGGTCTCCGGGAATGAAGCAGCATCTTTAAAACCCGAGATCAAGGCACAGGATTATCGGAAACGGTTGATCCTGTTGGAAGAATTTCCAAATACATTTACTCGTTCTTCGACCGCTCTGCAATCATTTCGGTCTGCCATAATCCAATACCTCGCGTCAAACACGCCACCTTTATCTATCATGTATAATAACAGCCAAAAAGAACCGGTTGTGCCGGTGGTGATGATCATTTCTGAAACATTACTCACTACAACTTCAGCTTCAGCAGATAGCTTTACAGCCCACCGACTCCTTGGACCTGAAATACTACAGCACCCGGGAGTATTTAGTATTGAGTTCAACGCTATTGCACCTACATTCTTAGCAAAAGCTCTAGAAAGGATTGTCCAGAAAGAATCAAAAATATCGGGGAGGAGGAAATCTCCTGGCCCTCTTGTTCTGAAGAAGCTTGGCGAAATTGGTGACATCAGAAGTGCCATTGGATCTCTTGAGTTCCTCTGCTTGAGAGGTGATACTGATGGCGACTGGGGTTCGAAAATCGCATTTAGCAAGGCTAAGAAAAGCAGTAAAGACAACGTAGCGTTGACAAAAATGGAAGAAGAGAGCCTAGAGTTGATCACTCGGCGAGAAGCCAGTCTTGGTATTTTTCATGCTGTGGGCAAAGTCGTCTATAACAAGCGCGATGAGGCACTACCGGCAATGTCTACGATCAAAGATGTGGAAAGGCTACCGGAATTCATGTCACAGCATGCGCGTCCCAGGAGATCAGAAGTCTCGGTAGACACACTCATAGATGAAACTGGCACTGATACGCAGACATTTATCTCAGCACTTCATGAGAACTATCTTCTTTCGTGCGATGCTTCTCCATCCTCGTTCGAGTTCTCTTCTCTTGATCATGTCAATGGTTGCATTGATGCACTGTCCGACAGCGACATCCTCTGCCCATCTTGGGACGGTTCTTTCAACTCAAGTGGTTTTGGAGGTGGGGCAGGTGGACGGGGATCTGGTGGTGATATCCTTCGGCAGGACGAGATCAGCTTTCAGATAGCCGTCCGCGGTATCCTCTTCTCGCTCCCATTTCCAGTCAAGCGAAAAGCGCCTGCGGCAGCAGGACTCAGAACAGGAGCACGAGGAGACGCCTTCAAAATGTTCTACCCTACTAGTCTGAAGTTATGGAGGATGAAAGAGGAGATTGAGAGTACGATCGATCTCTGGGTAACACGAATGATGAAAGGAGAGGAGTCAAGCCTCGGTACGATCACCGCAGGAGCTGCCGCCTTCGCGAGACCTAAGGCGGGAACAGTTGAGTCTTGGAAGCATAAGAATACTGATACCGAATCATCGAGTCCCAAGATGGCAGTCGAAAAAGAGGTAGATATGAATCCTCTGATGTCAATTGGGACCTCAGCACGCAAAGAAATGTTGCTTGAACGCCTGCCTTACATGGTGCAGGTAGCGCGCTCTCGCAAAACGTCGACTTCTATGCTTGCTATCAGGGACATGGAAAAAGTAACAACTTTCCGTGGCATTAGTGGGCCATCAGAAGAGTCTTTAGATGATGGTGATGATCTTGTGGCCATGGGAGAGGAATGGGCGACTGATAAACCCGTTGAGGGAGCGTCACCGAAAAAGAATGGTGGATTGCTAGTCATCCGTGGTGGAAGGCGCGTAGCAAATGGGTTAGCTTTGCAGCAAACAGAGCAAAAATTGGTGTTGAGTGATGATGACATTGAGGATGATTGATAAGATACGTATGAGCATGCTATCAGCTAATGTACAAAGATCGTGTAATTAGAGCTGGGAAGTAAAGGAGTCATTAGGTGGCGTATTGGCTGGTAACAGAGCAAGCGCGGGATTGATTGGTTGGTTCATTATTGGAGTTTTGAAAACATTACTTGATATACATATTCCGCATGCACACGCTCCTACAGTATCCCAAAGCACCCAACGCAACGCCGTATGTTTTACAACTTGTTCATAAAATATCTCAATCCATGTCCAGACTTGAGAAACCGGTCCATCCCTCAAAATCATCAGCAAACTTCACTGCAGTGGCTAAATACCGCTCATGAACATCACCCCAGGTAAAGGCTGCTTCTTTCATAGCACGAATTGCTTGGGAGTTGTTAGCTCCTGAGAACATAAGTTTAGATCAATCTCGACTTACCTTTCACATAATGAGCATCTGTAGCCCATGCCCCATTAATTGCCTTATCCTCAACATACTTCCAAGACTTAGTTGGCTTCTGCTCAATGTCATCATTGATCTTAGGTCTCAATTGAGCAATATACACCGCTAGTGTAAGCAACCACCATTGTCGTACCACCGAAACATGGAATTGGGTCGGTATCATAGGCAGTAGAATTCGCACGGCGTGACTAGTTGTGAGAATATGTACCATGAAGAAATCATAGGCATGTGTTCCTGGCTCCACAGTGCGGACGAGAAGTGCTACTGCCGCTTCTTGAGAATCGCAGAATTGTTTCTTTGGGTCCGTAATGCTCCAGGCATTCCAGTGTTCCAGGACTAGATCCTCGTGCTTTTTGAAGAGTGGTTCAATGTTTCCGGCTCCTTTTGAATCGAAGAGCCCGTCAAATCGTTTGTCGGATGATATTTTATGTAGGATATCGAGGGGGGATGTTGTCGAGTAGGTAGAGGTTTTGGTATAGGAAGGCTCGTCAATATATTTGTGGAGGAAGTTGTATGCTGTCGAAGCCATGCCCAGAGCTTCCATGCCGAGTTCTCGACTCGAAAGTTCGTAGGCGTAACCTAGGTGTATTAGAGGATGACCAAGTCCTCCTATCAACCCGTTTATCAATGGATGTTTCCCACTGAATAAATATTCCTCTGCTACTTTCGTCCAATCATACCCAAACTTCAAAGCCAACTCATCCTCAAAGAAATCCACATACGCCCTCTGGTACCTCTTGTCGCCTAGAAAATCCCTCCAATCTGCATCACATATCTCTGCTGGCGAGTCTTCCCACCCCTCGAGCTCTTTCGATTCCTCGTCATAGATTTTGTGTAGCTGTTCCGTACTTGCGCCTAGAAGATATGCAGAGCCGAGCAGATGCGGCATATGATTGTGATACTGGAGATTGTGGTACAATATCGAGTGGTTTACGTGGTTTGCTCGTAGTAAGTGCTTGAGTGTTCGTGGTCGCTTTTCTGGAGCTGTTTCAACATCGTGGATTTCGACTGAGGGGAGATTGATGGATTGGGTCGAGTAATGTGTGCTGCTGGTAAGATACTTGTAAACTCTGTCGACCACCGGCACCCATGCTATCATAGGGGCAGACATATTGGAATGCGATTGAGAACGAAGATTGTATATGTAACCTTGGGGGAGACAAGAAAATAGAGAAAACAAAAGTTGTTGGGAAGCTGCCGACGATGAGCTGATATATCCACAATGCGGGGAAACAGGGGATGGCGGCCGATAGTTAATGCGTCCGAGGTTCTATGGTCTTTCTTCTTGGGCTTCCGAGGGCAGATCACCAGCTCCTCTCCATCTCCTTCCACGACACCACCACAACTTCAGGACATGTGCCTCTTAATGTTGCATTCCGACTCCGACAAAGCAACGCAATCCGATCCTGAAGGTGGCTAGTCGCAGAAGCAGCAGTTGAGCAACGAAGCCAGGACACTGTTGCAGTGCCATACTACAACTATGTCTTATTCGACACCTCTCATTTACGCAGAGTTATTGTCCAACATACGTCAGATCTCTGTTATTGCAGCACTTGATACACCATGTGACTCGAATACCAAGCCAGAGCTGTCGACGGATGGCAAGCAATTCACATTACATCACGGTGGCATAAAGACCACTCTGAGTCTGCCTGGGCAAGTTGTTCCACAAACCCCACTCCAGAGAGCTTTTGCTGGAAGCAAGGAGCTCTCATGGAGGCTGCCTGTAGCTGCTATTGTCCAACGGCCAGATTCCGCAGAACACGGAAATGAAGGACCTTGGCTGGCAAAGAGCTTGGGTGAAGACTATGAGTTTTCTTGTCGAAAATGTGGTGCTGTAATCATCAAAAAGGGGGTCGTCACGAGCTGGAGAGATTTACCTAGTGAAAATTGGGCAGAGATGATGGATTTCTGGCACTGTCATAAGCCATCTGATAATCACGGTTCCAATGGGCAGGCAGGTAGTTCTGAGGCTGTGAGCACCGAGAAGATTGTTGCAAGCAAGGGCTACGGCGCTAATACCAAATTCGCGGCGCAAGCTGGAGTTGCGTTTGTTGACATCACAACTTTCCTCCTGTCAGAGACAGACATTACTGGCATCAAGCAAATTTCACCCAAAGTTGCACCGTCCGCTGAGACCCCGGATATCCCAGCTGAATCCCAGGTAAGACACGTAGTTTTCCGTTTATGTTTTCCTTCTACTTCTCTATGGGTATCAAGAAGGCGGCCAAACTACTTCAATAGCGTGGTCACCGATACAAATACCCCAGATCAATACTCTGTTACCGACCATCCTGCTCCGGCAGCAGTCTATCATGCATACCCTCTTCTTTGGAATACGGGTTACTTGAAGGACTGGAGGTTAAGCACCTCGGCATTTCACTCAGTATCTTCCTCGAGATCTTGGAAGGCCACGGGATTAGCACGAGAGACATCCAACTGTTGACCTGCAATGCGTTGCACATCCCTTGGCGACGTGCTCAGCAATGGTCTCAATCACTAAGTTAATTTGAGGAGCTCAGGCCACAATCTTTTACTAATGTTATTCTCAGTCGGAAGTTTCGCAAAGTCGTTGCACCACTTGTCACCAGGAGATTGGTTATTATGATTTCCAGGCCGAAGGCATAAAGGTCTGGAAGTGGACTTTGGAAAGATACCTCCCAGACGTCGAGCTGAAGGCCAACAAAGAAGTCGACAGCAAGAAGCCGAGCAACCCATCACGACCTTGCATATCGGTTATTATGTCTTCTCTCGTCTCCGCAATCATCTCTTCACAAGCGTGTTCGCGTCTGATCCTTTCTTCCAAGCCGTTACCAACCTCACTGCCCCACCCATCAACTTTTCCTCAGCCTTACTCTGTCACATCCTCGTCGTGTACATCTGCAAAATTACTGGAGTTGGACCAAACAACCACGATGCCGGCAACTCATTCGCCATCGTCCTCGGAGTCAGTATGGTTAAACCTTTGGGTCCTTTTCCCATCCATCAGATACTCAACTACGAGGCTTTCGTCTGAACCAGCCGGCCGTAAAAATGAAAGCTCTACCTCACAAAGACTGGGGCTTCCAGCAATGAAGGTTTTCTATAAAGAAGTCTCTGAGGCTACAGCAAAGTCGCTAGCCGATGATCAGAATGTCGAAGAACTAAATCTGCCTACCAGTGCTATACTAGAAATACGGCAAAGGTTATGTGAGAGTTCTCTTGCATTGCCGGAGAGTGGCAGGAAGTTCCAAGGCTGGGAAGTAGGACTTCTTGAAAGATATGAAGGAGCTTGACGGGACTTGTTAGACGTTGTAATGAAGAAACGAAATGCTCGGGAAGACCAGTGTTTGTACTGTTACTATGTGATTCATTTGTTACGAAATTACAACCTCGCTCTACAAGATTAGAAAAGAAATAGAATTTCAGCCTTCAAATGGCAATAGTCTTCAAAACCTCAATCTCCACCGTTTCCTTCATCACCAGTTTCTCACTTACTATAACCTTAACATTCGTCTCCACGTCCTGTCCAACCTTGCTCGCATTCACATCCTGTCCAACCTTGCCAGCATCGACATCTTTCCAAGCCTTCTCAATCATTGCTTTCCGACCAGCACTCCTGCACCTCATATCGAAGTCAAACCTCTCAGGCTTAGCAATTAAAAGACTCGTATAATCCAGCAAAGGAACATCTATCTCTCTGCCATCCGCACCTCTCTTCTTCCCAATATCAAAAGCCCAAGCAAGGCCTCCCATGACGAGGAAGAGTTCCTGTTCTACGATGTCGACACCCTGGCATACGCGACGCCCGTGTCCGAATTGATGGTAGCCTTTGAGGTTGAGGTTGTTGTACGTTGGGTAGGAGGAGGAGAGCCAGCGGGAGGGGAGGAATTTTTCGGGTTCGGGGTAGACGGTTTGATCACGGGTTATTCCCCTGGGGTTGTGTGTTAGCTGAGTTGATTATGAGGGGTTAGATGTGGTGTACTAACCATTCAAGAGCGTGGATTGTTGCTCCGGCAGGGATGAGATAACCGTTGTAAATGTCGTCCTTCTCTAAACGATGGGGAATACCTGCGATATTGTTAGGGGGAGCAATATTTGGAAGTAGGGCATTGAACGCACCAGTAGGAACAGGTGGTCTCCATCTCAAAACCTCCTTCATGACCGCTCTCAGAAGAGGCAGATTATCCTTATCCTCCCACTTCGGGCACCGTCCGCCAAGCACTGTCTCGATCTCGTCTTGTAACTTAACCTGCCACTCAGGATAATGGCACATGGCAAGAATATAACTCATCAACGGACTGGCGATGGTCAAGGCACCTGCAATCGCCAACATACCCACACAATAATCACCCTCGTCATCTCTCACCCAGCTATCGTCAGCTTTGGTCTTCATACTCTTCTCGAGAAACATCTGCATGTATGAAGGCGCTGCAGTGCCAGCTGCAATCGACTTCTCGACACTGCGGCGTGTTCTGGCGAAGAAGTCTTTCTCGGAGTCTTTGCGCGACTTTTCGGCTCGCTTCCATGGCGAGAGCCAGGCTGGAAGCATGCTGAGCCAGGAGACGACGTTAGGGACGGCGCCGCTAGGACTGATGGCTGACAAGAGGCCGTGGGTATCGACTTTCAGCTCTGCCGCAAATTGGGCAGATCCCCATGCGAGTTTTGAAATTGTGCGGCAGGTGTGTTCTTCCATGTAGAATTGGTATCTGGTGGGATCGTTGGAAAGGAGGTAGAGGAGTCTCTTGAGTTCGGTTGTTGGGTATGAATGTTGCGATGCAGCGGCCGAGCGTGTCATTACATGATGAGCGAATTTGCGCTGACGCTTCCAAGTTTCTGTTCCTTTGTGTAAGTGATAGCCTCTCCTCGTGGAAGCAAGCACACTTACCATTGCGTCCAAGGAGGGGAAGATAGTGACCACTATACCTATTGTCTGGCAGGTTGGGGATTAGAGGTCGGTCCGAATAGATGGATCCACGATTTGCCATTAAGTCATTGGCGATCTGATCCGAAGAGATCCAGACATGAACAGAACCAAAGATTTCCATCTGGTATATCGGGCCATATTCTTGGGCCCATTGCCAAAATTTCAACCAAGTCTTCTGGCTTGGTACATCGTGAACACGGCCGATGAAAGGCAAGCCTGGTAGAAAACAAATGATGTTAGAAGAAGTTCAAGTTGGCTTGCTTCCGCTGGTTGGAGGTAGAATGCAGACGTACCCTTCGGTCCAGGAAGTCGACTAATGCCTGGTGGTAATAGGCCTTTCTGGTAATCCTGTCCTAACCTGTAGGACACAAATGCAATAACTACTATTATTATAAAAACGATTGTGTATGCAGCCATTTTGCTTGCAATGCTTCAGATTAGCATGTCACTCAGAGAGGGAGAAAAGTTACAATTCTCTGGCCCTTATATATCTGCTGCTGTGGCATAGGGCCTTAGAATTGCCTGGCTCAAAAAACCGAAGGACCATGCCAACCATCTAAGAGCTTACTCCTGCAGATCAATCTGCAGTTATGGATGTACCCTACACGATGCGTACCCGTCGCTGAAACAAATCCGGTATGCAGTGAAGCACAACAAAGGAGAAGTATGGAGGCATTGAGCACGGCTCGGAGATACCACGACGTGAATCAGTTACTGATACTGAGGCTATACGGGTGTGCTCGGATACACCGCTTCTTTCAGAGGGCGCCATCTTCCTGTATAATAAGCGCTTGCTTACCATCGGATGATGACAAGTTGTTACACGGCATTTCAACACGGCAAGGAGGCCTCTGGAGAGAAAGGTAGTATACAGAATGCGCAAAGCTAACCGTGCTGAGATTCTTAGCCAGGGCAGGAAATACTTGGATTAGCTCGGCGAGTACAAAAAGAGGCCGCTGTCCAATTACAAAGCGAGGTTCAAGAGCTTCGTTTAGACTTCCATTGAGGATACATTAGAGCTCGCCTCTCGCCACCACAATTATACGCTCGGGCAAGTTCTTGAAGCATGCTTATACCATGGAACACTGTGGTAGTAGCTTACTACCCCCCTGACAACGCTGAACTTTCAACAAATGTTAGGGACTGTCGGTCTCGGTCAACACAGATGCATGCATGAGTGGCAAGCTAATTATGCCCTAGGCATAGATCGTGTTGGGTAAGATGGATTGGAGCATCAGGAGCAAACCCAGCAACGTGGTTGTCAGTGTGAGGGCAAAATATCCGAGCGAGGCGCCTCCGTAGAAGCTATTGTCAGAACTCAATACGAACAACACCCGCCAGCCTGGGTAGAGGCGATGGAGCTCCGAGCAAAGCCCAAAGGTCTGACCGTATGGAAAGGCGGAGAAGATGGCCAGAAGCCCACGCAAGTGACAATATGGGCTTTAAACGGGGGCATTCTTTGGTAGCGACCGGTGTGGCGCGACGCTTTTGGAGAAATTGAGGAGGTAAGAAGCGTGGCAACAAGCTCTGCTACCCTGAATCTGACATATTCAAATAAAAAGGCATAATTGTCCTCTTACAACGACCGACTGGAGACTACTAGGAGCTCTCAGGAGCTCTCAGGAGCTCTCTTCACCTGGCTCAGAACTATCCTGATGCAATGATCATCGCGCTGCAGCGCTAGGTGTCTTGCAGATAAGCAGATGCAATACAGTAAAATCTTACTCGTACCACCTCTCGCACCTCAAGACTCAGAGTCTCGCAGCTGCCACCTTGCACTAAGGGCATTGATCGGCGGACTAGAGCGACTTGCGATGATGACAACCCGTATGATAATGGTCTAAAAAAGAACGAACACGGGTACGGCGTGTACGGACAGTCTCCATTACCATATGTCCGTGTTTCGTTGCTCCTTGGCCGTGGCTCTGTCACCTGTGGCTTCAGCTAGGTAGTCTGTCCTGACTCCCCGGGACTCCTAGTGTAGTAGTGCGCTTCTGTTGAGGCTCACGCCACTCTACAGAGCAAAGCAGCTTCTTGATAATGTGTGAACGAACACCGAACACCGACAACATTGCTTCTCTAAGTGCTCTTTCGCTCTAGCCACTGGCGCCAAACAAGCAATGGCTGGCGCTTTTGTGGCTTGCAGCCACACGATTGTGTTTCGTCTCGTGTTTCTGGTAAAAGTGTTGTGGCTTGAGCCCATACGTTTAACTGTTTTTAGCAATCTTCCGTGTCTTCCGCACGAGCACGGTGTCTTCTACGAGCACTTCGTACGAGTCCAGTAGCAGACGAATATCTCGCATCACGTGTGGTCGTCATAGTAGACGCATTATGAGCAAGGGATACTGCGCTATATTCTCAAGCGCCTAAGCCTTGCTTGCTCCTTTGACGTGTTGTGGGGTGGAGGTGGTATTTAACAATCACTTTGCCTTTCTCAATTTTACTGGTCGATTGAGTAAGGCTTGCGAAGGACCTAACTTTGCTTATCTACACAGCTATTCGACGGCCAACTGGCCGCGGTGGACTTCTAGACCTCCTGATTCTCATCATGCTACTACCATCAGTGGCCATGTGGATGGAGAGTGGTGCACTGTTGGACTGCATTTGAGTGATTCAACTTAGAATTCACCGGTTCTATGCAAAGCTATTTGCCTTCAACCACTCCAAGATAACTTTTGCATCTCGTGCTTTGTAACCCGCGCGGCCGATGATTTTCTCACTGACGTTACTCAGCGTCCGGTCATAACCTCGGTTGTCCTTTCCTTCAAAGAAGCCAGCAATCTCCTTCTCAGTCTCTATATCTGCGAACTTTTGCAAGCTCACTTCAGCAGCTTGAAGTCAGTATTGTTTCTTCTGGAAGGAAAGGTAGTGTACGGGGTTGGGGCAGGAGGCAAGCTCAATAGTTCCATAGTTTGCAGTAGCTCAAAGACAAGGAAACATCTGCCAGAATACGCACATCTCAAAAATCGGTCTAAAACGACAGGATTTCCCCCAATTCTCTCTTTGATCGGGTCAAAATTCTCTTGGATGTATTTCCAAAGTCCATGGCGTGTTGTGGCACCTGCCGCAAGAGTCATAGCACCAGTATGGACGTCTTGGATGGCGACTTGAGAAAACAGGAAGCTGAGATAGCCAGAGAGCAGATCTGGGGCTTGCAGCCGGCCCATGGCTCGGAGAGCAATCTCTTTCCCATCAACTGAGGTAGTTGCTTCCCACTCCTTTTTCAAGGCTGCGTATTCCGCGGCTCCGCCTTCGCGTACGGCGATCTGAAAGATGGCAGATCGTAAGTTTTGATGCACGGCAGACTAGAGACTCTTATCAGTAAAATGCTACACCTTATCTCGATCACTAGGTTGATTTGTTTGATTCTAAGTGACTGACAGCCGCACCATGATCATGGAAACGACCACGACCACGACTAGAGGACATTGTCTGACTCCAAGACATTTTCAAATCTTGGCCATCGCCCATCTTTCTTTTAGTTCAAGTCATTCTAACTCAAGGATCGAAAGGTAAAATGCCACGTAAGTACACTTCGACGATACTTACCTTATCTTTGCCACTGGTATAGAGCTCGAAACGACGCTTAGCTTCGGCAATGACTCTATCCACGTTAATTGACAAACAATGAAATATAAATTGGGGTAGGAAACTAACTCCTTGTGTCCGTTGAACCCGGCTGTGAGGATTAATAGCGCTCGAAGTTGTCCAGTTAAGTAATCTTCATCTGGGGCTTCTTCCCAGCCAAGCTTCTCAACTGCTGGTCCGATCAAAACAAGGATGAAGTTCTTCAAGCCATCTATAATCTCCGTTTCTCCAGAGAAAATTGATTTGACAGTTCCTAAGGAGCTCAATATTTGGGACCATACAAGGTAATTAGTTTCTCCTGTGAAGCCCTTGACAAACGAGAGTAATCCAGGTGTCGAGGCCTCTCCCGAGACAGCAAGAGCTCCTGCGTCAGCAACGAGACCAATCTTGTCAGATTCGGTGAGACGATTGGTCTGGGTACCGAGCTTAGCCAGTCTCGCTGGGGGGTAGTTTACTCTATAGAACCCAGAGTTGTCGGTGTTAAGCTTGTAAAACGAATCATCGATGTCGCGAATAGTATCTTCCTTTGTAGTGAAGGCGATGGGGGTGACACCTTTGGTTCCCGCCTTACCTTGAAGTCCAAGAGGCGTCCACCAGGTTGTCTCATCGTCCTCAGGCTTGGCTGCAAGTAAGAACTCAGAGTTAGTCTACTAGTCCAAAAAGCTTCAGGAGTATCTCAAACATGAATTGGGTGTAATGAGTAATGAGTTCTAGAAGTGTATAGTTGCTCTGAGCTTTTGACTTACTATCGCCGGTAGATAGGTATCGTGACTGTTTGATACTGATTTGGCCTGGCTCTTCTGCGACCGTAAGCACAGGGAAACCAATCTTTCGAATCCAAGGGTCAATCAAGCCAGGAATGTCTTGACCAGAAGCCTTGCTAAGAGCTGACCAGAGGTCGTTTGTGGTGGCGTTGCCGTAGGCGTGAGATTTCAGGTACATTGAAACTCCCTTGAAAAAAGTCTCGTTGCCAAGATGAGTTGCAAGCATTCGAATTGTAGAACTGCCTTTGAGATAGCTGATTGCGTCGAATATTTGATCAACGTCGAGAGCATCCTTGACGGCCACCTCAATTGGATGAGAGCTACGAAGCGAGTCGAGTTGAAATGCGGTTTGCATTCCTTCAGACACGAATTGGGACCAGACGTTCCACTAGATAATCGGAGAGTGAGCCTTTTCCCTACACAGGAAGTCTCAGGAGCAAACTGTGCGGAAACAATTGTCCTAAGAAAGGGCTGGAAAAAACAGTAGTACATGAGATGAAGGATGAGAGGTATTGGATGTGAAAGAACAAAGAATCAGTTGTCCTTACATCAGGGTGAATTTTGTCCACAGCAAGCCATCCTATCCAGGTCTATAGGTCAAGCCCTCGGGGTCAGCTTACTCGTACTGGAGATTCGAAGAGTAACTCAAACCTACGGCAAATCCTTCATTAAGCCAAAGTTCATTCCACCAATCCATAGTAACAAGGTCCCCGAACCATTGGTGAGCTAGTTCATGTGCTACGACATAAGCAACTCTGTTTTTAAACTTCGCATCGGAAGATTTAGGATCGTAGAGAACAGCCGTGGTTCTGTAGGTTACTAAGCCCCAGTTTTCCATAGCTCCATGAGAAAACTCGTGTACCGCAAGAAGATCAGCCTTAGGTAGAGGATAATCGATGTCAAAGACCTCAGAGAAGTAATCGATGATTTGCGGTGCGTGCTCCAGGGCGTATTGGCCCTGTTCCTTTAACCCTCTGGTTGTATACACACGGCATGGTAGATGCTTGCCATTGTACTTGCGCTTGGTGAAGTCCTCGATGTATTCAAAATCACCGATCGCCCATGCTACGAGGTATGTGCTCATCACGGGAGTTCTCTCAAAAGAAACAACCTGTAAACCGTCTTTACTCTTGGTAGCATTCTTGACTGGCATGTTGCTCAATGCAACCTGGTCATCTGGCAATTCAAGTGTCACGTCAAAAGTGGCTGTCAGCAGCTTAAAGTTAGCATTGCTTGGACTAAAAACAGTGGTAAGAAAAGACCTAGGTGCAGGCGACTGAGGCCGTTTGTCGTTGATCAATCGCAACTTGAACCACTAGGATTAAGTGCAGGATACTACTGACAGCGAGGCTGCAGAGAAAACTAATCTTTTCCAATCATTAAGTTGACGCCAGTAAGTTTGCTAGGGTGTGTGGACCGAGGCCACCGCCATCACGAGAACGAAAAGAAGGATGATTTCTCTTGACGAGCATACGGACGGTCGGAGATTTTCCGACGCGGTTGCTCCCCGTCATACTCTTGGATTCTCGTTCATTATTGACTTTATTACAGTGACCGAGGCGGAATAACATGTACGTGACAGCTTAGAACGCGGGTTTTACCGAAAGTAAAGAATACGGACCTTTGAGGTTGGGCTCATCAAAGCAAGGAAATGCTCTGCGAGCATCGCAAGACTCAAATTGTGTACTGAACATGTAATGAAATTCATCATCCTTGGGAACAGATGCGGCTGGCGTGACAGGAGGTTTGTACTTCGAGCGGTAGAAACCAGCCATGTCACTGTTCATGATGCCCGAGAACTTGATGACAATTGTGGCCTTCTCAGAGATTGGAATCTTATCTGAAAAGGTCAAGATGGCACGTTGACGAGCTTCCTCGTAGGAGACATCGGTTGTCTTGAACGAAGTCTGGGTCTTGGTATGTTCTACAGAGACCTCAGCACTGTGTATCTTGAGCTGTAGAGAATTCAGGGTGATCTCGTTCGCGGCCGTGGTGATCTTGGATCATGGAGTTAGCGCGAGTAGCTCGAAGCTTGGATTAATATCTCACAGCAGCAAGAATGCTGACAGTGCCTTCGTAGGTAAAGGCATTGAGCTTTAGGTCGTAAAGGGAGATGTCATAGTTGATGGGTTTGACAATGTCTGGGAGGATATCCCGATCTTCTCTCGGTGAGATGGACGACATGGTGACGTGGAACCTTGAGTAGGTCCGACTCTTTGGCTGGAACCATCCAGTCAGTTTTGAGAAACTCAAATTCGTGAAGACTCGACTCACGATGACAGAGGTAGTAGAACGTTTGTAGAATCTGTATATTGAAGAGTCGCGCAGGCACAGATTTTGTGACTGTTGGGAAGATAATGTGCGGACTCCTTGACTTCGACGAGAGGATAAAGAAAATATTGCGAGCCTGGAGAAACAATTGCTTCTGACTAGAAGCATGAGCGAAAAGGTGTTGTAAATTGAATGTGGTTGTACTTCGTAGAAAGGTAACATGGCGGGGTCGTTCTTAGTGGGGCCCAATCCGGATGCTACGTACACCCCTGGACAAGGCTGAGCCCAGCGAGCTACTTGAAAGTCAACAACCACCTGGCTCTTTCATCACGAACATCGGAACAAGAACATAAGGTAGGTAGCGTCCCAATCCCAAAAACACGAATCATGGCCGCGGGACAAAAGCTATATCCGAGAGCGACTGTCAAGAAGATTGTAAAGGCACATTCGAAGCGTAATGTGAGCAAGAATGTTGATGTTCTGGTAGGAGTCCCGCACGACGCGTCGTGATGATGGCCTGCTCACTTTACTTCTAGATATTCCTCGATTACACACTTTTCTTGCAAAAGTATGCGACTATTGTTTCTGCCTTTCTGCGGCGTATAGAAGAGCGTGGTGCGAGGATAAGGGCTAACATATCAACTGCTGTAGCTTGATGAAGGAGGCGGTGCTCGACGCAAAACAACATGGCGAAAAAGGTATCAGCGCGAAGAGCATAAAGAAAGTTACAGAGGTGAGTTCTTGGTGTACATTGAATGGTTCGCTGTACTTACTCCTTCCATGTAGAAATCGCTCTCAAAGTTTAAGGGTTGAAGTAAATGATATTCGGAATCCATATCGAAAGGGCAGCAAGAAGGGTCATGAAGCCCTCAGAGGGCAATTAGAACCTCAGGAAATGATAAGAATACTGTACACCTCAGTAGACATAGTTTGAGTGGTTACGATAAATAAAGAGGAGGACTCTTCCAGTGCCGGGATAAGAAACAGCAGGCAGGGTACACCCTCTAGGCAGAAGAGATGAGAGAGGGGAGGATCAACAGGGACCACACTGACGAGTGGGTATAATCTTGCGATGAATGAAAATATTTTCTCCCTTGCAACTTGACTCCCTGTGAAAGACATTGCTTAAATGAAGATGTTGACCTTATTGGCGCGTGACTTCGCGGTTCTAGCCGTCTCACCACGTCTTGTAACCTGGGGAAGCTCTCGGTCTAAGCGAGAGAGAGAAAGCGAAAGAAACCTAAGGTTGTTAAGGTCCTAGGCTCGCGCGGAGCCTTTTTGGAAACACAACATCAAGAAAACCAACGTACAATCCCATATTCCAATCTCAATATATTTGAGTCTTCCTCCTCTTGATTATCACCTACTCTGCAGCCTCTTTCTTCGAGATTTCTGCATACAACATAATACAAACCTAAAGGACAGCACAACGCCCCATAAAATCCTACCATCTCACCATGGCTGCCTCCGCGACGCAAAATCCTTCAATCAAGTCAGACTCCAAGGCTTCGAAGAAGAAGTCCAAGTCCAAGGCTGAGAAGTTCACCGAGACGCCCGCGAACACTGTTCCATCTGCAGTCGCAGAAGAAAGCACTCCAGCACAGAGCAGCAACGGAGATGGTGCCTACGAGAGCCCATACATCAAAGAGCTTTACAAGTAAGCTAAATCTCACTCTGCGACGCTTGTCCTAAGAGGAACTGGTCTCGATGTTTCCAATTGGCCTGAGTGGTAGTTAACATTGACTTCCAGGAGCATCCGTAATGTCAACAAGAAGATTGTGAGTCAGGCAATGAAACATGGAACACACAGCAAGATTGACTTTTTTGTTCACAGACCAATGCCTCCAAAGTTGATAACATCCTCGCTGAGAACCCTGGCAAGACTCTGGATGAACTCGTAGCTTCCCGCAAGATCAACGCCGACCAAAAAGCCCAGATCCTAAAGAAACCATCCCTCCAAGCTTCGCTATCTCAACTCGAGGAGCAGATTGCTCAATACAAGAAGTTTGATTCGGAATACAAGGCCAAGACACAAGCTGAAAAGGCTGAGTTTGAGAAGTCGCTGAATGAGCGCTCTGCCAGAGAGTTGGAGGAGGCTGTTGCCAGTGCTAAGGCTGCGGCTGCTTTCCAGGCCACTAAGGACTTGAATGATAGCTTGTTGTCGCTCACGCAATTTCTTAAGCTCGCTGCTGTCCGCAGAACAGAGGAGGAGACCAATATGGAGCTGGACGAGAACAAAGCCTTCGAGGGTATTTTGGCCAAGCTTTACAGTGGTGATGAGGTTGCTGTGCAGTTCATGCTCAAGCTTATTGAGGGCTCCAGCGAACCAACCGTTTCAGTCAGTGATGAGACACTCCAGACTACATGTCAGTATATCCCCAAGGTATACTTGGTCGATTGTTTAACCGTTATCAGACGCAAGCTTGAAGAATTCCTCTTTGGAATACTACAAGTTAACACGAATAGCTACCTCAGAGGCAGATGCAGCTAGCGAACCTCCAATGGCGAGCGATCCAACACTTGTCAATGCTGGTCTCACTGAGATTGACGAGCCCACCGTAGCTACCATGTCTAATGGCCACGATGAGCCAACAACACCTACACAAGGTGTTCCCCAAAACTCCGGCTTTGGCGAGGGCGCAAATGCTGCAGCTGAGGCAAACTGGGATAACAACAATGATCTATCCACATCTCAAGAATGGGTTGAGGTTCCAAGAGATGCTGCAGAGACTGATACCGGCATTTCTGCAACACCCGCTGCTCCATCAAACGTGCAAAGCTGGGCCGATGACCAGCCCGATAGCCCCGTTGAAGTAAGTATCCTTTACTTGAAGGCAACCAAGTCTTTGACCACACCGTCTTGAAAACTTCAACTAATGTTTCCTCAGACGGCAACCCCAGCTCCAGCTAATCCTAACGATGGCTTCCATGAGGTTCAAGGCCGATCTCGTGGTGGACAAGGACGTGGCCGTGGTGGACGCGGAGGCGATGGTTACAGAGGCCGTGGAGGATTCCGAGGCGATGGCAATGGCTACCGTGGCCGAGGCCGAGGTGGCCCTCGTGGTGGAGCATCTGCCCGCGGACGTCCACAAGAGTCGTAGTCACGCCTCTTCCGGTTTGGCTCTCACATACGCCACTGCGTTATGTGATCTTGAACCACAACTGATACACACTTGTAATTTCTCCTTGCTTGTTTGTAGCACAGCGCTCTTGCATTTGTGTTTCAAAAGTTTAAAGGCAAGCATAGAACCAGGGGCGTTGAATTTTGCATTGTCCTTGCATTTTCATTCTTCTGTTCTGGCCCTTGGCATTTTCTTCTTGCTGGGTAAAATCCGGGGTGGGGGAGTAATGAGCAAAACTTCGAGATCATGAGGCATGGCATGGGCTGTACGGTTATGGGGGTTTTCATGAGATACCAGACACGCAGCAATGATAAATGTTCTCCATATGTATTTTCTCTTGCTTTTGAATGAGGGATGTCGAATTTGTGCCTCTGAAGGGTGGGTATCGTGCATGGGTGAGAAATGTGCTACGGAACTAGCGGGGCCATCCATCTCTTATCGTGAGCTGAATTGACGCAAAATCTTCAACCTGGCCTGGAATTGTTGGATTCCTCAAGCGTCGTCGCAAAGTAAGCAACAGATAGATGGTGAACGGGTGATGGGGGTTTCATGGTCATCTCATGTATATTATGGAATCCAGCCACTTACTTCACTCTGTATGTCTTCTGTAAGAGCGAGTCTCCTTTTCCCAGAGATGCCTTTTTTCATCTCCCTCTTTGCACTGCGGAAATATGAATAGCGGGTCTCTGCCAATCGTACCTCCCGCCCAATGCCACGCAGGCTCTTGAAACCGCGAGAGGCCATCGTCAATACTTCACCCTAGAGCAATCTCTTCCGCCTGCTTCCAATCATCCGCTTGATTTCGGTCATTGAAGCTACGTACCTAGGTATGGATTATAGCTATAGCCCACACGAAGATATACACAACCAGCCGAACGTCATCAGAGGATGACCCTGCTGAACCCCCCAGTTTGGAGTAATCAAAGACCCATCATGCCACAGGGCACAGCCTCGCGTATCATTGGATTGGGCACTGAGAGCGTGGCATGTCAGCCCAGGCTTCCGGGAGGATGGGAGCGAGGTACCACGCACGCACGCACGTTACGGTACGGTACGCAGATCAGAAAAGAAGCTTAATTCGACGCATGGCTTTGGCTTGCAGCACCACGATGCAGGGCTGAGGAGGTCAAAACTGGGGTGCGAGGAAAACACGAGAGAGGTTTGCCTCAATTCTGCCGAGGCCAGTCGCAGCTGACCCCCTATTGATCGGTAGACATAACGAAGCATGAATGCACATATATTTACCTTGGAAGGTTTTGGCTATCCTGCTCTAGACTATTGTATGCCGTCGAGGAGGGAGGCACAACTCCAACCCTCACAAACCACGGAAGGCTGGAAAAGCAGATCGCCGAGATGCACGGTACTTTTCGTGTACCCCGATGAACCTTCAGTTACTCAAACCAACTCCGTTATGCCGCTAAAAGCATGAGATGGAAAACACAACAACAGAAAGAAAAACAACAGAGAGAACGGCAATTGTCTTCCGATCTGAACATAATTGCTGCGTCTTGGAACAGCCTACAGTACTTCGTAACGATCATGCAAAATTAGCCTATCTAAAGGGTTCACTTGAACATTTGCGCAATGAACCGTATTCGCATAGGCGTCTTTTTGTTTACAAGATTCCGCATTCAAGACCTGCTTTCACCACTCCACTTCTCTGGATTTCATTGTTGATCTGATAAGCAAAGGAGGTGCAGGTGATCATAAAGGAAACGATCTGATTTTGGGTTTCGCTAATATCCCCGCTAAGCCTCTCTTGGGACGCTAAGATGCTAACCTCAGAGGAGGCAAATGGCCTCGACAGTCGACATCGGAGTATAATCATACGACAAGGAGAACGACCACCATCAACGACATATCAATAACTGCTTTGCAACCGCTTGGTCATCTTCAATTCCTGCGGACTGCTCTCGACATTGTGTCGTCTGCGGGCCTGGCTCGAATTTCGCGATCACGATTAGAGCCCCTGCGAATCATCCCCGCCCTCGTCGCAATTCGTTTCTACATACCAACCGACCCACGACCAGTCGATCGCATGTTCTTCAATAATGGATAACGAGATGATTGAGGTCGCCACTCTGGACAGCGCCGCTGCTCCAGAGGTAGCGGATGGTGGTTTAAGATCGCCCCCAGATTCGAATACTGCCTTGCACGATGGCTCCGATTCAGAACTTAGCGATCTAGGAGAGGACCCCGAAGAAGACATTGGCGACGTGGTCCCCGATCACTACGAAGATGGCGTTCCTGTTTTTATACCCCCAATGGCTCAGTGTATGTCCTTATTCTTAACGTCCAATTACTGCTGGGACTAACTTTCCAACAGTCAAAAGTTTCAAGCTTTACATGAACAAGATAAATAAATATGGCATGCAATCTGGAATTGTTAAAGTCATACCGCCCCCTGAATGGCATGCTGAGCGCCCGGCTCTTGATGAAGCGATAAAGACGATTAGGGTCAAGGAACCAATTATGCAGGAGATTGCAGGTACCGGCGGCAGATATCGGCAGACAAATCTTGTGCATCAACGATCATACAATCTCCCACAATGGCGTCAATTGTGCGAACAGAGCGAACATCAACCCCCAGCGAAGAGAGGCGAGCGGCGTGCGAATCAAGAAAGGGCGACTCGGTCTGCACCAAAATCCAAAGCGCGCAGTACGCCAGTGGGGGGGAAAAAGAAAACTGGTCGTTCTATGAAAGGTTCTGCCAAGAACAGGGCAAAGACTGCAGCTGCAGCTGCTGAGGAAAGTGAAGGCACTCCAGACCGTCTTCCGACTCCTGTGTCTCCTGCCATGAAGCCACAGGCCGATGCGGACTCTCTTAAGCATGAAACGGACGACGAAGGCGGCTTTACTGCACCCAAACGCATGGGTGGACGCCAACCTAAGGCGACAACGGTCGGTGCTCGTCGCAAGTACAACCGTCAGGAGGCTGCGGGCAAAGTAGACGAGGAGGCCTTCAAAGACTTTAAGTATGAATTGGAAGGTGAAGATTTCTCAAAGGAGCGATGTGATTTCCTGGAGGAAAGATATTGGAAGATGCTCACATACAGTTCACCTCTTTATGGAGCAGATATGCCTGGATCTCTATTTGACGACCGGACAACTTCTTGGAACCTTGGCAAGCTTGAAAATCTCCTGGATGTTATGGGTACTACAATTCCTGGCGTCAACACAGCCTATTTATATCTTGGGATGTGGAAAGCCACCTTCGCATGGCATTTGGAAGATGTTGATCTTTATAGTATCAACATTGTCCACTTTGGTGCGCCGAAGCAATGGTACAGTATCTCCCAGAGAGATGCACGTCGCTTCGAAGCAGCCATGAAGAACATCTTCCCCACAGATGCCAAAGACTGTGATCAATTTCTCCGACACAAGACCTTCCTTATCTCTCCGGCAAAACTGCTACAGGATTATGGTATCAAGGTCAACAAGATCGTTGCTTACCCTGGCGAGTTTGTAATTACCTTCCCTTATGGTTATCATTCCGGTTATAACCTGGGTTACAACTGTGCTGAGGCAGTCAACTTCGCTCTCGACTCCTGGCTTGAATTTGGACGTGTTGCAAAGAGGTGCGAGTGTGCACAGGCTCAGGACAGTGTCTGGATTGATGTACGTGAGATCGAACGGAAGATGAGAGGAGAAGAAACGGAGTACGAAGAGACTGAAGACGAAGAAGAGGAAGAGGAGGAAGACGAACCAACAGACCTTCCAACCCCCCCTCAAAGCATTGGTGACAATAAGGTTAAGGCACCTGTGAAGAAGCGTAAGCGGCCGGCGGTCGAGAAAGACGGCAAATCCAATGTGAAGAAGATTCGTCTTCGCCTCAAGTTCCCTTCGAGAGAACCTTGCTGTCTCTGCCCCAACGACATTCCAACCGAGCCTTTATTGGATACAGATGATGGTCGGAAAGCGCATCGTACGTGTGCGTTATACATCCCCGAAACGTCCATCGAGTCAAGCGAATCTGGGCAGACAGAAAAAGCCGTCGACTTCAAATATATCGACAAAGCTCGACTAGGACTCAAATGCAATTACTGTCGCTCGAAGAAGGGAGCTTGCTTCCAGTGTACGGTAAAAAAATGTACGAGAGCATACCACGCAACATGTGCGGCTGCTGCTGGTGTTCTCGTCGAAGAAGGCGAAATTCCAGTATATGGCGAGGACGGAACAGAGTATAAGGAGGATGCCATCGCACTCCACTGTCGCTTCCACCGTAAAAAGCGTGACAAAAAGTTTGGTCGTAGAGAGCTCGGCGAAGACATGCAACTCCGCCAAAAAGCGATTGAGTTGCCAGTTGGTGCAGTCTGTCAGTTCCAGTACTTTAGAGGTGAAATTTTTGCTGGCGTGCTTGTTGAGAACCGGATGGATGAGGACATGCTACTTGTGGACATTCTCCCCAAAGGGTACGTACCCTAAGTGTTTTAATCTGATAACTCCACTACTTGAAATATACTAATGGAGCCATAGGGACCGCGTGGAGGTCGAATTCCAATGGCTTCTTATCGCAAGCGAGGAGGAACGAAGTAAAATGCTCATCAGACCATCCGCGAATGCCATTCCGATGCCCAAGACCCGCAAAGAGAAGTTGGATCTCAATACTTCGAAGCGGATGGCTGATGATATGCCAAGAACTGACGACGTGTTTATGGAAGGCTACACCTGGGCTGAGTTCAAGCTAGAAGAATTGCCAAAGAATCCAGCACAAGCTAAGATCGATTTCAAGAAGGACAACCAAGTCTGGTATTACCTTGGTAAAAACTCCACTGAGGCCAAGGCACAGTTCACCGAAGACCTAGCAAACCCTCGACACAATCCAAAGGGTCATTTCTTGGACACCATCGCAAAAGCGGTCATCGTTGCACCAAGACAATCCTATGCCGCGTCCTACCCTACCAAGATCAAGGTCAGCCAGCATGCTCTCAATGCCGCTAGCAGAGTAACGAATCAGTCTCCACTATCAAACTCTACTCGGCCAGAGAAGCCCTACGTATACAAGCCTCGCCTTAGCAATGACGCGTATCGAATTGATCCACAAGCTTACCATTCACAGCAAAAATTCCTGCAACAGTCGACACCATCTTTCAGCGTACCGAAGCCTACTAGCTACAGCTTTGGCACTGATCCTAGATACCACCAACCCAGTTCACAAAACGCAGGCTCATATGCCAGCTATCAGTCATCTGCCAAGAATGCTCTGATGGCCCCTCCTGCCCAGTATCACAATTCGCAAATGCCAAAGTCGAACAATCCTTTCAGCGGTAAACAACCAAGTTCAAACAATGGCACTGGAAGACAGTCTTTCTCACGAGTCTCCACAAATGTATTTGTTAAATACAAATACTTCCAGTTTGAGCACAACAGATCGCCGCTAGAGTATAAGAGTCCTTATAGACCTGGTGGTGGATTCATGAATGGATATCAAGGAGATCTGGAAATTCACCTAAAGCAGACTCTATTCCGGACTAGCTCAAGCTCTTCTAGCACGCCATCATCCAGCTCGTTGTTGTCCTTTGTAAACAACCAGCGAACACCACACTTTAATAGCCAGTCATCGCCACCAGCGACGGCAACTCCAAGCCCTGCTTATCTGACAAAGTTTGGTGGATCATCTTTGAGCACTCCGGCCAACCACGGCGATTACTCTTCACAGCAAACCTCGAAAACTTCAGCCCAGCAGGGATGGGAGAAGAAGGACACCACACAGCTGCACCCGGCTATCCGACAGGAGTACAATACCATGTTTCATCAACAATATCAGCCTTCTCAATCACCACAGTCATCGCAGTCTCAGCCGACTTTACATGCCCCAAACCCTAGAGTAGTCCAACGAACACCGGAGGTCTTGATGGCACCAAATCTTCGGCTGGCCCAACCAGGTCAAGACACCCGATATTACGCGCCACAGCCTAGATACACTGGACCACTGGCACCACCGGGACCATATGCACCACCATATCAGCCAGGGCTCCTCTCAAACCCCCCACCCACAAACCACTATCCTTACCCATACCCAAACATACCACAGCCACCAATTCCGGCACTCACACCTCAGCCTAAACCTCAATACAAGCCTCCACAGAAGTCTACAAACCAGGAGACAAATTTGTCAGCAGATGAGGACGGTTCTACGTCGCGGTCTCGACCTCAGTCTTCATCTCACGATAGGATTCCTACATGGGTGCCACCTTCCCAGCGATTTCAGCAATATGTGGCACAACAAGAAACTACATCGTTGCAACAGGAACTTGGGCCTGACTATTCTCATCAGCAGTACTTCCAGAAGCCGCACGTCGCTCTGCCACAGCCACGAGATTTTCCAGACGTACCCGCCGACTCGACGTCCTTGGTTGAGAAGATGATCAGAAATCTCAAGAGAACTACGGGTGTTTCCCCAGGATGAGACAGTGAGTCGAGAAGGACTTTTTAGACGATACGGGCTCGATGAAATAGGAGTGATGGCGTTTGTGTATATGAGGAATGGAACGGGACTCAACTGAAGATATGGGATGGCTTCATCTTGAGGGACAACGGGCAATACGACGCTTTCTTGGCGCTTGTACACATACACACTTGTACCTTTGAGATGGAATTATCGGGGGCGTTTGGGAGGTGGTTTGCTTTGATTCGTTTTACAAGAAGATCACGTATTTTTAATCTTGACATCCCATCTCGTTTGATTGATTTGTCATGCCGTTTCATCATGATTTGAGGGATGGGAAGGTGGTATATTGCAGGGGGAGACACAATCCACGTTAGCGCATGTGTTTCTCTTATCTGATGCCGGGACTCCAGCACGACATCTTTCTCTGGGAAGGAAATGTTCTCAAAGCCTTCCGTTCAGATAGTGGTTATACACTAGTCCAACTTCAGACATAGACTTTGATATCTTAAATACCAAAGTCTCTTCTGCATTCATTTTCCTGCATGTCAGCAGAGTTAGCGCAGTTCTCAGCATGCATTGAGATAGTAAGGGTTCCGCCGTCAGGTGGATATATTTGCTTACAACATTCAGTGAAATTCCATGTTCCTATTCGTAGGTAGGTAAGGTGATGAAGACAACAGTGGATAGCTGACTTACAATCACGGTACTAATAGCTCTCCCTTCCATTTGCTCAGCGGGCCATTTCCGCCTCCTGTGATCTTCCCCTCGACCGATGTACCCCGCAATCCACCAACCATATCTAGGTTACCTAGGTATCTAGTGCAAAGGTCCGGAAGAGCACAGTCAAGACGTGGGTGGGAGGGATTGGATACGCCATCGTCAGCTCCAGACGCCGTGGCTTCGGTCGGCAAACTTAGCGAGACCTGTTGTAGATACTAGTGGCACAGTGAGGTGGAAGGTGTTACAAGTGCGCACAATGGTTGGAAATACATGATACTGAAAATAAACTTGCGGGAGGGTGCATAAAGGGTGGCCAATATGTTTGACTTTAAGTAGAGGAGGCTCGTCCGGGTTGTGGTTGTTCAGCCATTTGGGTTTGTTTCAACTTATGAAGTTCTGAAGTTGTTTTCTTATCTTTCCTTCGAGGTTTATATCATCGCTAAAGATACTGTAATTGTCGCCCTGGATCAAGAGATCGAGGGATAATGACAACCTACAATGAATCTGTTGGCGATGTCGATATTATCTTTGCGGGGGGTGGAACAGCTGCTTGTGTAGCTGCTGGTCGGCTCGCCAAAGCGAATCCGGACTTGAAGATCTTGTTGGTGGAGGGTGGCAGGAACAACTTCAATGATCCAACGGTTGTTAATCCAGCCGTCTACCTGAGCCATCTAGCTCCAGATAGCAAGACTGCACTTGTAAGAATTATCCCTCCTTGTTCCATCGTACCTAGAAGCAAGCTACTGATGTTACTATGATTGATTATACAGTTCTACAAGGCCAAAGCATCCGAAAATCTCAATGGCCGCGAAGCAATTGTTCCAATGGGCGGTATTTTGGGAGGGGGGTCCTCGATCAACTTCATGATGTACACCCGAGCCCAAGGTATTGATTTTGATAGCTGGCAGACCCCTGGCTGGTTCGCAAAGGATATGTTACCGCTCTGCAACAAGCTAGAGACCTATCACCCTAACAATCCCGTGGTTGATCAGAGCATGCATGGACATGATGGTCCTATACATGTCTCGGATGGTGGGTTCAGAGGGAAGAGTGAGAAGCAGTTTATGGATACTGTGACAAAAATGGGGCACAAGGAGATTGTAGACTTGCAGGATTTTGAACAGTGTGGAGGCTTTTCTGTGAATGTTGTTCGAGCTTGTTGTTGTGGCTGTATGCTGATGAATGTAGAAATGGCATCGATATGTTTCACCTGATGGCAAGCGTCAGGATTCTGCTCATCGCTACATTCATCCGCTCTTGCAAGACGGCAATCATCCTAATCTCCACTTGCTCCTGGAATCCAAGGTTATCCGTGTGCTCTTCGACGAATCTTCGCCACCACGAGCCATTGGAATTGAATACAAGCCTAACGCAGAGGCTCAACCCAGCATTTCGCTTTCAAAGCCCGTCCACAGCATTGTCAAGGCAAAGAAGCTTGTAGTCCTAACAGCTGGTGCCCTTGGAACACCACAGATTCTCGAGCGTTCCGGCGTCGGAAACTCGGACATCTTGAAGAAACTAGATATTCCTGTCGTCGCCGACGTGCCAGGAGTTGGAGAGAGTTACCAAGATCATCACTTGTTGCTGTATCCTTACAAGTCTAATCTTGATTCAGAAGAGACCATTGACGGAATACTCAGTGGCAGGAAAGACTTTGTCCAGGCACTTGGAGACAAAGATCCCATGCTCGGCTGGAACGCAATTGGTGGTTCCCCCCATCTCTTAGATAGAAACACTTACTGACATCCTCTAGACGTGTGTGGAAAACTTCGACCTACAGACTCTGAAGTCGCCAGTCTCGGCCCTGACTTTCAGAAAGACTGGGACCGCGACTTCGCCTCGTCGCCAAGCAAGCCTCTCATGCTCTGCGGCATAGTGAATGCCTTCCTAGCAGACCCATCACTTGTTGAGCCGGGCCAATACTTCACCGTGGGCACCTACACGGCCTATCCGTACTCGCGCGGAAGCATCCACATAACCGACAAGGAAAATGTCATCGACGGTTACGACTTCGACGCTGGATTTCTCAACCATCCATCCGACATCAAGAAACAACTTTGGGCTTACAAAATTTCCCGAGAGATATCTCGTCGTCTACCTTACTACAGAGGAGAGCTTGAGCTTGGTCATCCTAAGTTCAAGAAGGGTAGTAAGGCGGCCTTGGTGGAAGGCCCTGATCCGAATACTGATAGGGATATTGAGTATAGCGACGAAGATGATGAGGCGATTTGGGATTGGATTAGAGGAAATCTGAATACCACTTGGCATTCCATTGGAACGTGCGCTATGCGGGCGAAGGAGAAGGGTGGTGTTTTGGACGCTGACTTGAATGTCTATGGGACTGTTGGCTTGAAGGTTGCGGATCTCTCACTCGTACCGGAGAATGTTGGCGCCAATACTAATAATACCGCCTTGGCGATAGGTGAGAAGGCAGCTGTTATTATTAGTGGCGATTTGGGTATCAAGGTATAGGTCGTTTGCTTTGATTGCTTAGTTCTACTGTATCGGTTAGCATTTGCAATATCATGTCCGCAATACCTTTCCATTCTGAGCAGAGCCTAAGTTGAGACATCTGGTAATGTTTTAATATGACCACCCTCAACGTCATGTTGAGGAGATGAAACGTTATCTGTACGATTCATGAGATATTTTGCCTGACAGAAGTCAGAACTGCTCGACAAGTCAAAGGAAATCAATCGCTTACAGTTGCTTCCTCACTTAGTCGCCTCAAAACGCTTTCTAAAATTCTATCTCAACTTTCTACCACTTTGAGTAACCTTTCAAAGGGATTGCTAGTCGCAGAAGCACCAGGATTATGTGATTGAGGATCGTGATGCACGGCCCCCACTCCGAGTGTTTATATAGGTAGTCTATCCTAGAGCTGCTTTCAAGTTACTAGGTTATTTTAAGTAATTAGACTGCATATTATCTAGCTATCGACTGCCCACACAAAGACTGGGAGAGTGGAGAGTGTATCACGAGCCGTGGACGAAGAGAAGGGTGGTACTTGCCTCATGTTGTTTGGGTATTGCGAGTAGTTCAGTCTCTCTCGATTTCTGAACCAAATGTAAGGGCAACAGTTGTCATTAAGTCTGACTAAGACCTTTTGTACAAACACAGCTGCTGTCTCTTAGAGTGAGTGGCGAGTATGTCCAAGTATCTCTCTTCTCCCATAATATACAGTCCGCAAGTCTCCAACCATTGACGCCATACCCTGTCTTGGGAGTATTTTACAAGTCCCAGATTATTTACTTAATTGCTCCTGACTTTAATTTGATCTCTTCCTCTGCAGTCCCTGCCAACAAATGCTGGGCAAGGACCGCCTTCTCCCTCCCTCCCATTACCTTTCATACCACCTAACAACCAATCTGTAAGTCCTACCACCCTAGCCCCGACACCCTTCTCCCAGTTTCCTCCCTCTTGAGCATGTTCTATAGTATGGCTGACTATCCTTCCTTCTCCGTCAAACTCGAAGATGAACAGTCCGGTGAACTCCTTGCTGTCGTCTTCTCCCTTCCCTCCTCCCAGCCATTCAGTGATCTTGTCTACATGCTCGTGCCCACCAATACCCTTATAGAAAGGCCCTGTCCCCTTCCCGCGCGTCTTTCCAATGGTGCGCCATCTTACAACGAGTTGCTCGGGTCGATTATCGAACTGTGAGGTATGCTTGGAATTCGTCGACTTGATCATCCGCTCAGATAAGATCTCAAGTCTAACATTGCCTACGATGGGAACACGGCCCCATGCAATACAAGAGGTCCAAAGGGCAGCATTGTATGCCACTCGACCCGAGACGGTGGGAAGATGAGGATGGGTTGAAGGGAACAGGTGTAGAGTTATCTGCGGAGACAAGATCTCTTGTGGCAGAGGCGACTGTAGAAGAGTTGGCAGACGTTCTTGGAGTATTCGAAGTGCTGCACGCAAAGTTAGCGGGGCCACTTTTGAGCGAAGAGGGGGTTGCTTGCTTTTCCCCAGCTTTACTGTTCGTTCATCCGTGGGTTTGCGGGGTAGATTGCTTGAGGTTGGAGATGTATTGCGCTGTGGAGTTGTACCGGTGAACCATACGTCTGGTAAGGTTCTGGGGCCTGTGTGCACAGTAGCCAGAGATCGCGAGCTGTTGATTACCAGGTTGGTTGAAGGATGTTCTCGGCCATAGCTCCGGAGGATTGGGGAGAGTTTCGAAGCATTGCGGGGACCAGCGCGAAGGACACTGCAAGGCATCGACATCAGCCTATCTGGTAGATGCAGAGCTGAAAGACATCAAGAGCTGGGGATCAAGATGCGTGGGTTTCTGTAAAGGATGGCTGTTGCTCGAAGCTCCAGAAGCTCTAGATGCTAGAAGTCCGAAGTCCAGTACGTAGCGATTACTGTGCTGTACACAAGGGACATAGGCACAACGACGGGATCAAGTTACCGTGCAACAGCAAAGAAAAATGCTTCAGGCAAGCCAACAACGAGCATTCGCCAATGCTTTACTACACGCCATGCCGAACGGCTTTGGAGTCGGTACCTTGCCTTAGTCTAGCCCAGAAAATTAGAATAAAGGAGATAAGTTGTCCTCCCAGTTCCTTTGTGAAGCCGTCAAAGAATCGGTATCGGTCACGTGGACACCGTATCGCTTAGCTTCGCCCCAGCCAGCACCAGCCTAACATCTGACTTGCGACGTCGATCCCGTAGACTTCTTGGTACTCTATCGTCGACTTGCTCTGCCTACATCTCCACCAAAGAATCACCATCTCACCTACAATCTCCGTGATTCTCTGCCCTTTGCTCATCCCAACACAACCTCGACGACCGCAATCATGAATCCAGAGTAGTACGTCAGTCCCAGGCACCGCCTCCAGCCTCAGAGACCCCCATACAAAGCAGCTCCCTGAATACGAGACTGACTGCTTGTGTTATAGAGTTCTTAGCCGTCATCATCATAGCTTCCCGCCAAAGCAACATGCGCACAGCTGCTTCCAACCTTCCATCGAGAACTCACCCTTCTGATTACTTACGGACCTGACAGATATGATTACCTCTTCAAGCTCCTTCTTATCGGCGATTCCGGTGTAGGAAAGTCCTGCCTGCTGTTGCGGTTCGCCGACGATACATACACTGAGAGTTACATCTCGACTATTGGTGTTGATTTCGTATGTTCAAGACTATCTGGTGTTGGCAAGTCTGGTTATTGATGGCATGGCAGAAAATCCGGACGATCGACTTGGATGGAAAGACCGTGAAGCTACAAATCGTAAGGGCACAGCGCATATGCACATCACTGGGCAGCTGCTGATACTATAAATTCTAGTGGGATACAGCTGGACAGGAGCGTTTCAGAACAATCACTTCTTCATACTACCGAGGCGCCCACGGCATCTGCGTTGTTTACGATGTCACCGATATGGACTCTTTCAACAACGTCAAGCAGTGGCTGCAGGAAATCGACAGATACGCCACAGAGGGTGTCAATAAGCTACTCGTAGGAAACAAGAGCGATATGTCTGACAAGAAAGTCGTTGAATACACAGTTGCAAAGGTACATTATATCACATGGCCCCGTCACATGGGGAGCATCACCTGCACCATCCCTCGTGATTCAGTTTTGTCTGCAATCAGCAACTAACCACTGTTTTGCAGGAATTCGCCGACAGCCTTGGTATTCCATTCCTCGAGACCTCCGCAAAGAACGCCAGCAACGTTGAGCAAGCTTTCATGGCCATGGCCCGTCAAATTAAGGAGCGAATGGGCACTACGACCTCGAACAACAAACCTACAGTAAACGTTGGACCAGGACAAGGTGTACAGCCAGGATCTGCTGGCGGCTGCTGTTAGATATCTTCTCTGGGTTTCTGGTACGGACGGGACGGAACGGAATCCCGAAGCGAACGGCTTCGTTGCCTCCCACTGCTTGCATTAGAACGACTGCCATTTGGATCGGCCTCTTCTGAATTCCAACTGCCTACACCACTGCAATTCTCTGCACTCTGCGATGTTGGGGACAAGGGGAGTAGATAGTCGTAATGGAATGGGCTTCGATGGGAAGGAGACTCAGTCGACGGGTGTTCAGCTCTTTGGCGTGTGAAGGTGATTTTTTCTGGGTCGGATTCGGATATTATCATTTCTTTCTCTTCTGCGCCTCTACCTGGTTTTCTCTTTTCAGTTTGATGCTTTACTGCGTTTGTCATTACGGGGGATGGGGTTGCTTCAATCAAATCAATCATGTCATGCCTCAGACTTTGTTTTTGATTCTACGACAAACAAGAGACTTACTCGAATAATATGTACAGTATAGGACAAACCTACTTAGGGGATCTCATCATTACTCGCCATCTTGATCGTCGAGATGCCGTTCCTCTACCCTTTGTTCAATCCTTGTGTTTCGACAAGCAGATTTTTTCCATGTCTCGGCCCCCTTGGGGATTCCTCTTATAGTTAGTTCTATGGGGAATCTGGGTTGGGATTCGTCTACTTGACATCTGTTCTTTTCTTCTGTGGCCACAACCTATGGTACAAATAAAACTGCTGGAAGCTTCGGTATATTCCTGCTGCGTTTCAGAAAAGACCAACAGGAGGGTAGCGGTGTGGCACACAGAAGCGAGGTGACCAATGCAAGAGCGACGGCGACTGGTGCCGATCCCTACGAACTAGCGTCTACAGAGTACTTGAGAAGCGCTTTCGTACTAAAAGAGCTTTGCTAATTTCTTTTTCATATCTATCTAGGCAAACTAGGTTTTCCAACGTGTCTTTGTGAATGCAGATTGCACTCTATTGGTATGCTATAAGTGAAGATCAAGATTTGTCTGAGAAACCTACAAGTTAATTTCAGCTCCTCACCGTTTCTCCAACCATCCCATCACTAACACCAGCGACAGTATTGAGTCTAGACCCCAAGAAGCACTTATCTGATGGTGTTGAACCAGAGATCCACTGCCATGGCCGAGCTATACCGAAAGAGTTCAAGATAGCACAAGGCTAACTGCCCTTCATTAGTTGCCTCACAATCTTCAATGTGGCGAAATAGCTATCTTTAGGCACGAAATTTAAGACGCAAATCGTAAGATTCACTCTATTATTATGTAAAATTCTGCGGCAAAGACAGTCGCCAACTGCTTTATAACTTTAAGGTTTAGACGGACACAAGTATTAATTGCTTAGGTTCCACTACAGCTATGAGTATAGGTCATGATGTTTGTCTAACATAACCTATAAAATCCAAACTCAGCTCGCAACTTCTATAAATATTCGTTAAGTTCATCTCTTAGAAAGAACACTTGTCATTCACATAAACACGTGTAGGGAGTAGGAGACCTTTAAGGAAATCTACAACTCGTCTACAAGAGATTATAAACTTGAGTTACAATAGAAGCTTAGAGAGAAATGTCACTAGTAAAGAAGATAGAAACAGAAAAGACACAAGTCTTTATTCACAAGCAGGTCAGTAGTTGGATTTTTTGTGTTATTCAAGAGAACTTTCAGCCTATGACTACATGCCGAGGATTGTAAAACTTACCTACTCTTGCGTGTCCTATAGAAAGTAAAAATGTCGCTTGTAATACTTTATATGTTGAAGTATAATGGGACCTTTAAACGAACTAAATCTTACACATAGTTTAACTTTACTAACTTCTTAACGCTAGATTTTAGATCTCATTTAAATGCTTGATTTTAACGCAACTACTGCTTCTAGGACATATACGACTAGGATACTATTCGAACCATTATGATTCTCTGCGTAGCCCTGATTCTCCATTGACATTACTTTTCGAAATCTAAATTAAATGAGAAGTGCGAACCCTACGTACTTAAATGCAATGTCCTTCCTATAGAATATATTCTTGAATTTGATCGATCAGACACCCTAATAGGCAGATATAACTACGGCTTCTAAAGAATCTCTCATTACCACAACTGCTAGGGCACGACCGCTGGCTGTTATAATGTTGTCATTGACTAATTTCGTTCCTGCATGGAGGATAAGGACGTCTAGAAAACAGATAGTTATTAATAGGAGGAATAGTACCTCTAACATACATTCTATGGTTGAGCTAAACCCATTATAACTCCTTGAGCATAAGAGTCAGGACAGCCACCAGCTGTAATAATAACATTGCATGTAAAACACGGTTGGATTCCAAGATTTACTTCATATAGTCTTTCTTCTGTGCAAGCGAGGAGAACCGTGGTAAGATCAGTAGTCTCAGTGAGACTGCCTTTATAGTAATGCCGTCGCTTAACGTCAATAAGCTGATCTCATGCTCTTCGAGATATTCCTCAATGACAATAGAGGAACTAGTATCGCCAAATCTATCTCCTACCATCATATCTTTTAAAGCTTCCTGTGCTTCTTGCTGATTCGCAGACAGTAAAACACCTTTGCTGACAGCCAAGCCAGAAACTTTAATCACAACTCGATTAAGTTATCAACGCAAGATAGTTCCTGGCTAATTCGTAGTCACTGAATTTCCGGTACTCTGCTGTTGGAATTCTATGTCGTTGCATGAAGTCCTTCATAAAGGTTTTTGAACATTCAATTTCTGCAGCTTCTTTGCTGGGCGCAAAACATGGAATGCCACCTTTTGTGACTTGTTAGCATTGTTTTCAATTGCGAAAGTGTTTGGAATGTTCTCGCTTCCTCGAAAATATCCTTCGATTCCGTCGCAGACGGCATCGTCTGGTCCCACAACAACTATCCGACTCCCAATTTCTAGGCTAGCATTACCATACCGGGGTAGTCATTTGCAGATATGTCGTCGATGTTGGAGAGTCCAGCCATGTCCTTGACTGTACCGCCATTTTCGGGAAGGATAAAGATATGGTCCACCGTGGGTGACGACTAGTTCAACTTCCACGCTAGCGCATGCTCTCTCGCCCCCTTTTCAACAAGCATATGTATGGTAAGGTTGCTCATTTTAGTAAATGTGCTTTTCAGATGCTTAAATATGTGAGCTATTGGTTCTGTTAATGATCTACCTTTGTGGTATTGTTAAATGAGACGAATACTAGACTACTTAAAATAAGCTAGTAATTGAAGTGGCAGTTTCTTAGCAATTAAAGAGCGAGATGAAGCTTCTCGAAAATTGAGATGTTTCATTGCTTTGTACTTTCACACTCATCAGAAATGGTATATACAAATGCTCAACCCTAAACTAACAATTAAGAGGGCAAATTGCTTCAAGACTAGCTCTAGAACCATTTCATTATAAGCCAACTGGACCATATGTTTTTAACTCTCTTATTGGGCGCTATGAGAATAAGAGATTACAACTTGAAATTACGTATTGCGGTCACTTCTTGAACACCCTATCGGGATTCAGATGCACAGAATAGTACTTAGCCATGGAAGCGGTTGGATGCCATAGCTACACAATCCAAGCTGACCAATCCAACGTGATTGCTACAGTGATCTATGATGGGGAGATGCATGCCTTAATACTATCAGCTCTCGCTTGCTAGGCCTTGCAGTGTTTATATGTAGGCGAGGAATAGGGGCATAAATAAGCGGCACATCACGACACAACTCTTACCCGTACTCTACCGGGTATGTAGGAATTTATGAAAGTACGGTGCATTAGATAATACACCACAAGCTATAACATATTCTACAAGTTGCAAATGACAAATACCTATCTTGTGACAATTAGCGATAAGACAACCACGATCAAGAGTAACGCTGGCTTAAATGAAGGTGGGTAGTCACTGGGTTATTAGCATAGAGGTTGTGTGTCGCGAAATCGCGATACTCGTATCCCATATTAATGCGAGTGAAAAAGAGGAGGACATGGGTGAAAATAGCGGTCCAGGAGACATGAGCACGTGACTACGGGCAAAAAAGCCAATAGCGAAACACCCCTGAGACACTAGAATTCACCGCGGGGTATTTTACTAATTGTACAACCACCCAGGTGCCTGAGCTTCCTCTTTCGACAAGCCGACGATGTCCTCGCACGCCCTTCCACGCTATTGCCGCCATGAATCATGTATCTCATCGACTTCCTTCGTGCTGGCAGCTGGAGGTGCTCTGCGAGATACAACTATAACTTCTGTGAGCCCCCCCGTAGCTTGCTTGCCAGGTTCAACGGTTTCAACTGCTGATACTCTCTCCCTAGTGGCAGCATCTAAACCTCCCCCACTCCTGAACACTGCTATCTTCCAAGCAGCACGAACAGATACCCCGCTATATAAACGACATAGTAGGCCATCGTCAACAATGGCAGCAATTGAAACCGCAGACCTCAAGGGCCTTAATGGCACGACGGGCCTTCCAGCTGCGCAGGAAACCAACAAAATCAATGCATGGTCTGGACCAGGCCAAGCAGCATTCGATTTTCGCAGCGATGTAGTGACAACCCCGACAGCTTCTATGTTGGCTGCCATCCAGAATACAACGCTATTGGACGATGTCTTTGTTGAAGACCCTACTACGAACGCCCTCGAGGCATACCTGGCCGAGATTACACACCACGAAGCTGCAATCTTCGTCACATCTGGCACCATGGGAAACCAGATAGCTCTACGTTCTCATTTGACTCAGCCACCCTACTCGGTATTGTGCGACTATCGAGCACACATCCTCGAATGGGAAGCTGGAGGAGTCGCAACACTATGTGGTGCCTTGGTCAAGGGTGTTGTTCCCAGCAATGGAGTTTACTTGACCCTCGAGGATATCAAGAAGAATGTTGTAATTTCTGACGATGTTCATTCCGCTCCAACCCGAGTCATTAGTCTTGAGAACACATTAGGTGGAACCATTATGCCCTTGTCAGAAGTACGGAAAATTTCCGCCTTTGCAAAGGAGCACGATATCAGACTGCATCTGGATGGTGCCAGAATCTGGGAAGCTGTTGTCGCGGGTGCAGGAAGCCTACCAGAGTACACAAGTGAGTTTGATAGTGTGAGCTTGTGTTTCTCCAAGGGACTAGGTGCACCAGTCGGAAGTATGCTGGTGGGAAAGAAGAAATTCATCAAGCATGCCAGGTGGGTGCGGAAGAGTATTGGGGGTGGTCTGAGACAGCCAGGAGTTGTAACTGCAGCTGCGAGAGTCGCTGTTGATGAAACATTTGGCAAGGGCCCCAATGGCGAAGGAGGAAAGTTGAAGCAGAGCCACGTCACAGCAAAGAAGATTGCTGGACTCTGGACAGGCCTAGGCGGCAAGTTGGACAAACCAACTGAGACGAACATGGTTTGGTTTGATCTAGATGATGCTGGAATTAGCGCCGAAGAATTCTCCGCACTGGGGAAAGAGAAAGGACTCAGATTTCTAGGTGGACGCTTAGTGGTACACTATCAAATCAGTGACGAAGCAGTTGGAAAACTTGAGGAAGTAATGAAGGAGGTTTTGGACAGAAAGGCATCCAATTCCAACGGGACAAAGTTAGAGAACAAAGTTGGCGAGAAGACTTATGGATGAGATCTATTAGGCATGATAGACATAAGTTACCAGCTCCTAAAAGGGACCTTGATCTATAGATACACAATGTAGCAGACTACAGTACAGGTCATCGCTTCAAGAACTACTGTTATCGCTGGCCGGATCTCTTGCCTCTCTCTTTCAAGGTCGTTATATCTTCTAATCTGCTTTCCAGGAATGGCCACAGGGGTCATTCAAGAGTTGGGTTTTGGTTTGAAACCAAGCCGCGTAAGTGGCCTGATATTGTTGCTCTCAAAAAGTTTCTGTAGAACCTAGGGCATATCTTCAGATAGAATATAAATTCCTATCAACATGCCATATTTTAACGGACCATTCACTCGCTCTCCAATGCGAAGTCTCGAAAAGCAGCTCCATATAACTCTGGCCAACACCACCCTTTAATAAGCGAAACCAGCCATTGTTATGATGATCCTCCCGATCACTAGTCACTTCAATGCCAAGTACTACACGATCACCTGCTATACCAAACTGAAGCTTCTCTTTCTGCACGATCCCATCAGTATCTGATGTTCTGTCCTTTGAAAAGTACCAGGTGAATATATCTACTTCGGGATTTAGTGAGCCGAATAAGGATGGCTCTGTCAGCCCGCTTCGAAATTCGGTGATCTGGCCTGGATACATCTTTGTGTTTCTGTACACAACATACATGAGTTTGATATTCTTTGCACCGAGGTTTATACGGGATACTCACAATGACCACGAGCTGTTCGTCTGCGAATCTTGCACGGCTTGAAACAGTGCTCTCCGCTGTTCAACTGGGCGGTGCAAGTCAGCGAATTCCCTTTCTATCTGAGTGTGCTCAACCTTCCACTCCTGTAGAACCTCCTTCCAATTCCCATCTGATACGGCAATATACTTCAGCCTCCTCTCAAGATCCTGAAGCCTACAGAGCAAATCCTGGATAGCCTTGATATTCCTCGCAGATCTAGCCTTCATTTCTAACAGGAGTATATCCTGATAGGCGTCAAGGAGCTCGGTAGGAACCTTCCATTTAGTTGCAGGACGTGGGATATCATCCATCACCAAACAATAGTGCTTCAGGATCGCTACGTGTGGTTCTGGTCTTCGCATCGCCTTCCAGCCTTCGAGAGTAGGCATAATATCATCGAGTCTCGGTATGGCCTTGAGATCCGTATATTCAGAACCAGTCATTGCGAATGCGATCTCAGTGTCAACACCTGACTTTTTCAGAACGTCCTTGAGCTTGCCCAGGGCGGTGGCATCGAACAGTGCACTGCATTTGTTGTTGAGACTCTGAGTCAGATCAGCAAGTCTCTTGGCGTCTGCACTACTGTGCTTTAACATCACGTAGAAGTCGGCCTGGCTGATCTGGCCAGCGATAAAGTGTGTGCCATATTTGCGGAGGAAAGCCTCAGGTCCATCTTTCTCAAGACAAGCTGCTGCTTTGTCCGTGAGCTGCAATGGCGGGTCCAATAATTCTGGAGGTGGAGTTATTGTACAGCGGATGATGGTTGCGACATTCCTCGGATTGCACTCGACGTCTTTGAGGAATTTTATAGCCGGTGATGCGCATACAGCTGGGAAGGGCGTTGAAGCATCCACAAATTTCTCAAGCGCTTTCTTGAAGTCTTCGCTATCCTGGATGAGTTGGTGTTGGGATTCTATGCGCTCGGCTGAGGTTGAGGTTAAAGTTGAGGGTGCTTCTTTTGGTGGTTGCTGTGCTTGGGTCTTCTTGAAAGGTGAGATCGCTGATTGCTTTTCTTGGGCATCGAAGCCGTCGCCTAGGTCCATGCCATGATTCCAGGGGATTTGCCCATCGGTGCCGATCCGTGTACTGAGTACTGCGGCGGTCATACTGGATTGTTGTTAGATGAAGGTGAAATGGATGGAGGTTCAGGTTGGCTTTGGGGTGGAAATTATGTTCGGGTAGTGAAGATATACATGTGGAGCTTCTTCATTGTACTTTCATTTCGTACCTTAGACTTGCATGCATGTAAGAGGTGGCGTTGCATGGACAGATGCACGTCATTAGCCACATGTGACATTGCAGTGGAGCGATTTAAGCGACGCTCAACTGTCGAAGTCATGCCGCAAGATAGCCAGTAAATACTACTTTAGTAGAAGTATTTCCATTATCTGGTCATTGACTTGAATTGAAAAACACAAGGACAGAGGACTTAAATCATAGATATCAGTGAGATCACGCGGAGAAGAAACAAGTGAAGGTTGAAAACCGACCCTTGTAGTCATAGAGTTGATTTGGGAGATTTGTAAACTGGTTGCTAATCTCGCTGTCTGCGAAGAAACCTAGCCGGCTTTAGAATGGGAGTGGAACTACAGGACGAATTCGAGATGCTATAGGGAATCCGCAGTGTTTAAGGATATTTCGTCGCTAGATTAGCACCGCATATCATACGCAACTGACGCAAATGGAAAATAATACCATGAAACAGTTGGTTATCTCTACTATTGCACATTACACAAGCCGTCGTCTTGTTTAAAGCCCTTCCTCATTATCTTGGCCCTCAACTAAAATCGCCACGTTAACGCAAGCTGCATACGCTTCTCTTATAGCACAGGACATGCTAAGAACCCATTAGTTAGCTCTAACAGAAACACTGAGGGACGGATCAGCATACCAAGTTCTTTCCACATCCGCAATAATGGCACTCAAGCCCCAATGACTGCACCATGCCCGTGCAAGAACCTCATTATCTTTCACCCCAAAGCACTCAATGGCCAATACTTTCTCCTCGTCATCCGCTGACCTTTCTAGATCCACTGGAGCAGGGCTCGTGTCAGATTGACTTGCTCCGCTGGGATTGGAACCACCGTAAAGACCACCCCAATCTTTGATTGTGAGAATTTCTTCAACACGAGCTGCTTTGTAGACGTAATCAAAGAATATCGGATGTGGCCCACCTGAGCAAGGGTATGCGCTGATGAACGATACATCATATGAGAGGCGAAGGGGCCAGGATCGACCATCAATAGCAAATTGGATGGCAGCGTCAAAGAGAACTGGGCGATCTTTGCTTTGTGGACTGGCAGTTGATGTTGGATTCCGGGAAGGCGAAACTGGTTTCAGCGCCAGTTTCTCTATGCGTACGGTATCAATAATATCGTCTGCATCTGGTAGCAGCAGTTGATATTCAGCTACAGGATAAGTGCTTGACGGTGGACCAAGCGGATCAGAGCGTATAGTCATGCTGTCTACGTCGCCTATTGAGAGGCGTTGTTTTGGTTGTCGTTGACGAACTCGTGCGATCTGTATTCTATCGAGGTCTGGTGCTGGTCTGGCAGGCCCGATCCAACCACCGATTTCTCGACAAGTAGGCCCGAGGACCTTGCCGACGATAGACGTTGAAGACCAATAGGTAGTGGACTTGTATTGAAACCCTGTGTGTGGGTGCATATGAGTTAAGGCTGCCAAAGAATTGGCTCCTACATCCCCATCACAATCAATAAGGGAATTCATGAGCAACCACGGGAGCGTTGGCCCTGGAAGTATCATGCCTGTGAAAAATGACATAGTATCTGAGCTACGATCCTCGAGTGCCTTAGCATCGGGATCCCTATCTTTGAGGACATTGTCAACCATCACGAGATTAGGCCATTTCATTGCTCGAGCGAACTTTCGTAGAGCTTTGACCTGAGCCTTCTTCTCCCGAAGATGAAATCTGACTACGAAAATGGTCAGCCTCGATCACAAAACTATGACTTTATCAACCGGAAGTGTTTCAATGATTGAGAGCTTCACCACGACTTCAGTGATTGCAAGTACCTCAATCATTGAAAGGAAGATAAAGGCGAGAAAAAAACAGAGGGAAGCAGCGGAGTCCTGTGTACTCACTCTGCTCAGGATCACCACCCGTTTTGAACCTTTCGATCGACATACACTCGCGCCATTTTCGAGCTAGAGCTAGATCCCATGCAATGCAGGGTGGCAATTGTGCCAGCAACTTGGTCTTTGGTATATCTGCGTGGTGCTTTGAGTGTATTCTGAGGTCGAGTTCTGTGCTGAGAAGTAACTGATGGAAGAAGGTCTTGTAGCGTCCTTGATCCGTGTACGTAGCATTTGCAAAGAACTTAGCAACCACTTGATTCTCGGGCCGGCTAAAGTCGATCCATTCGGGTCTTGATAAGACAACAATCAAGTCCGCGATCTGCTTCTCCATAGCTCTATGGGGATCAAGGTATCTATCTGGGTCCCGCAAAAAGACTTTGTAGAGATTTTTGTACATTAGATCCTCATAGTCTTCCTCAAACCCACCTTCGAGGAACACCAATCTATCCAGTATGGTTGAAAGTTCCACATCCCTCGGCTTGATTCCAGGATCTCTGAGCTCTAAGGCCGGGCTTGGTTTCCCTGAGAGACTTACCCAATGGTTTAACGTGACTGTTCCAGGTCTAGTTCCATAGAAAAAGGCTAAGCTGGGGGATTCGAGAGTTTCCCATGGATGCTTCGCAATTCCAGAACCAGAAATTCGGAAAGAAGAGGCAGCAAAGGCAGGACAGAAGGGTTCCGCACGGTCATCATCGGTGTGCCCTGTACCATCACAAGTTGCGTAAAAGAGATAGTACTCCTCAGACGCATGGGGTATCGCATGTCTGAGCCCTTTGAAGACCGGCGCTCCAACAGCGATAAGTTCCATCGCCCTGCCCTGGGAAAGGTTGTCTTCGTGTGAGATGTCTGGAGGAGGCCATGTTGTCAAGCCGACTGGTGCTGGAGGCTCGCGAGGGGGAGGATGGCTGGTCGCTGATCTTCGTGGGCCAACGCTGGCTGGTGGAGAGTGTGATCTCTCTGGTCGTCTGCGGGGCGAGCCTACAGAGCGCCGGTCGTCTCTTCGTCGCCGTCGAGGGCGGTCCGGGTCCTAAAGGATAATCATCAGCCGCGAAAGGGAGTCAGTCTCTAAGAACTAGGGCGCATCTTTACGTGTCTTGAGGCCTTGGAAGATTTGTCAGAGGTGCTTTTGCTGCGGAAAAGGCCGAAGAGCTTCTTCTTTGCTTCACTCATTACGATAGCCGTTGTGCACGCACTTTAGACGTGCGTCGCGGCATTTGTTAACAGGTGGGGTTGTCGCTACGAGGCTGAGAAGACGCAGGATTCTTGCGACTCTGTACTCTGTATGCAGGCTTTAAAGGACGAAAGCTGGTCCGGCTCTGTTGCAGAATAAAGTCAGATGATGGTTGGCGCCGACTGGCATTTTCCAGAAGTCGTTGGCATGCTTTGGCCTGCTTCCTACGGATGATGTGGCGGTCGCTCTGTCGTTGCGAGAGAGAGATCAGACGAGACGGTGATCGCAGATGTACCTATACTGTATGTAGAGTAAGTATAAGTAGCCTTGCGCCAGCGACGCGGGGGAGGGTCTTGGGGCATCGACAGGGGCTCGTGAATGTACGGTACATACGGGCAGTGTCCAGTTCCTGGCATCAACCTCGCCAACGCAGTGGTTAAAGGCTGCGCATACGACGACCCTGGAGCGGTGAGCCCTATTTGATTCTCGCACTTTACTTGTGCTCCCACGCAGTTCCATTTTGAGTGCCTATCTACTGTCTTTTACACGGCCTGAGTCCATACACATGCTACATCCTACCACTTTTATACACGCACCTGTGCACGAAGCACTCCATGTCCTCCTTTGTTGTGCTGCACGTGTTACAGGCAATTCGGCTCGTGGATAGCCATGTCTTCGACCCCATCTCATCATCAGATTACAATAGCTCAACCTTCCATGACCCGGCAAATGCTGCGTCGGCGTTTGACGACGTCGAGTTAGTTTTCTGGTCATTGAACTTTGAAAGCGCTGCTTGATACTAGACATATGTTAGCTGAAGGAAAGTGGAATCCCACGCGATTTGTAACTTACAGAAAATATGAAATTGAGTATTAGAGCAACCATCAAAGCAAAGCTAACCACCATTGGCCCAATCATATTGTCAAAGTCTTTGCCGCTCCGTGCTACAATCATGTTTCTCCGTGTAAAATGCATATAGTAACCCCACAGACCAGCAAAGATAGCAATGACAATATAAGCTATACCCATAAACTCGGCGACGACGTTCTCGCCTGCGGCGGTGTACAGGCCGACAGCAAGTCCACCGAGTAAGATACAAATATGCTGCCACTTCAAGAACGTTCTTTCGTTGGCCAGCCAGACCTTTGGTTCAACCTGTAGTGGGCCCGAGTCTTTGATAAGCTCTCCTGGCTTGGTGACACCCGGGGGTAACTGCACGTTCCTTCCTGCACGGCGTGACTGCGCGTATCTCGAGAAGGAGGGGAAGACAGAAGAAATCGTGCCATAGCCGCCTACACGGCTAGAGTCCCCGCCGTTTGCCTCGTCGTTGCCACGCCTTTTGCCCTTCCCATTCGCAGCATGGGAACTCCGCTCTGCTTTCGCTTCTTCCGCTGCCATTCTCTCTGCCATATACGACTTGCCCAGCGGTGAGCTGACAGCTGGTTTGAAACTTTGGCTACGTCTTGATGTTCCAAGCAGACTGCCAACGACCTGTTCGTCTTGTGCATATTGAGCCTTTCTCTGCTCCTCTTCATCGAAAGCAGTTTGCGGGTCCTTGCGGATGTCGGTCTCAATATCACTGAGCCAGAAGGGCAAATTGTTGACATGGTCCTCAAACAGGGACGCAACACCGTGGACAAATTTTGAAAATCGAGGTGCTTTGTGAACGAGATGTGAGGCCATTAGGTCTTCAACCCACTGTGGATATTTCTTGCCACCTTCCTCCTCTTTGGCTTTAATCTCCAATACGGCAAAAGGAAACCTGGAAATCTCGCCTTGGTTGACATTTGGGAATGGATACACAGATTTACTGTTATCAATGTCATGCCTGTGCCATTCTGCTGGGTCTCGACATGGTCGGTCCACATCGAGAGAGTCTTCGCGGATGAATGCTAGTGAGGTGTCAAGGGATATCCTGACTTTATCATCGGCTGGCTTCTGGAAGGCGGTACGGGTATAGTTAGCTCGCAGAACAGGTTGCAGGTCCTTTTCAAGAATTAATTTTTGAATGGCGTCAACGGTAGCTTTGAAGTCCTCGATTTTTGCTGCCGGCTGGTGTTGACGTTCCATCTTTGCTACGGTCTTCTCCATCTTGTATTCTCCCTTGATAAAGGGCTGAATATACTTCTCCTTGATCGGGAAACGTTTCTCCTCACTGCTACCATTCTCGTGGAGAGTTTTCAGTTCCAAGAAAAGTTCTGGGCCTTTGTCAAGTTCTCCGTACCATCTCAGTCTCAAAGACGAGGCATCCACTTGGCGGTCGACCTTCTGACAATATAAAGGAAAGTGTTGATTATCGAAATAGAGGGAGTTCAAGGTAGGATCGCTGGGCGCGTCGAGGGTTTTGGCAGACTGCTGGCTATATACAAGGACTGGCAATCGCCTGAGAATATATGTTTTGACTTCGAGGAGATTATCGGGATGGATCCAGACTGCACACGTGTTAGCTCGGTAATAAGTGAGTGGATATTGAGTGCGACTTGCATTTGTATGAGGTATACTTCTCTCCATTCTGCGTTTGCGATTCTACCTCCGAAGTGGAGGTGACTGCTGTCTCGGAGGATTCGTCGAGCTGCTGGCGGACGGCAAAATACATCATGGACAACTTGTTGAGCAGTGGTGTATAGACTTGCTCTGAATTGAAAGGTCGTTTGGATAGACGCATCTGCAACATAGGCCGCATCTTATAGTTGTTCCCTCTTTTCCGGTCATGTTTCTTGACTATTTTCAAAAAGCCAGTATAATTGATGTTACTATATTTCTTCAATTCTCTGGTCTCGTTGCTGATGGAATCAAGCTCTCTCTCGATCTCCTTGAACCTAGCGCTGGTTATGTCGCCCTTTGCAACACCCTCCTCTGGGGCGAGATCGCGCAGATGCTCGCCGGCCATCTGCGCGCGCTCTTCCAAGGCCTTGAAAGTCGATGCTTGGAAGGCAGCAACCTTTTCCAACTGCACATTTAGTATCTCCTCAGAGAATTTGGTCTCGTCCTCCTCCGTCCACGGGGTGTCGTCGTCGTCGCGCGCATCCTCACGCAGTAAGCTCTTGAGCTTTGCATAGTCGATGTATTGGCCTTTCCACTCGGGATTGATCGAGTTACGCAGCGTCTTTCCGAAACGCATGTTGAAGGATTTGCCAATTGAGTCCAAAGACTCGGTGGTGTGGTATGAGGTTCTAGCCGGAAGCAAACAATTCGAGGATTATCGAGGAACTGACTCGGGGGGATCAATGTACTAATGGCACCGGATCGTAGTTAGAATTTGAAATTGCAGAACTTGAAAGTCGCAGAGTTCACACACAAATGCCAATTGAATACGTGCTGAGAAAGCGAGGGGACAAAAATACCCAAACTTGGTAATGGAGCTCAGAAACAAGAGATTGGAGCTTTGCACGTTGGTATGGCAAAGACTGTTGTTGTCCCTCTTCTCTGCGCCGACAGTCCACTTGACCCCTACTGTTGCTGCTGGTTGGTGGCCACGCACATGTTCACACACTCTCTTTTCATTGGCCTGCTGACCTAATACAAGACTGCGGCTAGGACCCCTCCTTTGTCGACGTGCTCCTTGCTAAGTGACCAGGGCCAGGTTCCAGTAGATTTAGTGCCGGCAGTCTTCCCGACGACGTCACACTCCCTGCGGTAAGGGTAATGATACTCCTTTGAGTTAGCTTGCCAAATCAACTTGAATAACTCACTAGACTCAGTCGTAACTCAATAGTATTTTATCCTACCGCACACCACATATATGAGCACTAGGAAGGCAGAGCGTAATATCCAAGTCAGCCTCGACGCACTTGAGGTAGTTGCACACCACCGGGCTGATACATGGGCAGCATTCACCATCGCTTAGCACTTAGTGACAGCAGGAAGTACAGGTACGTAAGGCGTACAGTATGACATCTCATCCTGAAGCACCGTTTTATATACATATTACTTCTGCAAGGTACTGGCCTCTGAAACTGTCACTTTCGAATCACTACATGACATGGCACCCTTGTTCTAAACTATGTACTTTGCTTAACTCTCCTGGTCTATTTACATTGAAGGACTGAAAGCATCGCCATCGCAACTCCGAGTTTTCACTGGTATCGTAAAGGAAATAAAAACGCAAAACACCTCAACTATGATCCCCACGTAGCAAGCAAATATACAAGGGCTTCTCTTAATCTTGAGAATAGAAGCAGAGGGATTTCCCACTGTTCAATTTGTCCTTTCCGCCCCCCCAAACATCTAATGCTCCTCGTCGATAGCCTCCGGATACCTAATTTGCAGCTGCAGTTACAGTAACTGGAACTGTGGCTTTACCAAGGACCTCTGCAGCGGTGCGCTTTATGATCCCACCAGTCACTGGCAGGTTCGATGATTTCTCGAGGTAGAGATCAACCTCGCGGGCTGATTGACGGCCCTCGTTGATACCCCTATGATCTTATTAGTACATGCCTTGTGAAAAAACACACCCGCCAGTGAACTTACCAAACAATCAAAGACTGGCCACGACGACAATCACCCGCAGCAAAGACACCATCAACGTTAGTACAGTACTTTCCATTGGGAGTCTTCACGTTCTTGCGTGGATCCTTCTCAATCTCCTCGCCAAGCACACGATCTTCGGGACCCAAGAAGCCCATGGATAACAGTACGAGATCGGCAGGGAAGAACTGCTGCGAGCCCTCAATCTTCTTCATGTCCCAACCACCTGTGGCAGACTTGGTCCATTCAACACGGATGGTGTTGATACCCTTGACATTGCCTGCGCCGTCATCAACAAATCCCTCAGACATGACGCAGTACTCGCGAGGATCTTTGCCCATATGCTGCTTGACCTCAGTATGGCCATAGTCTACACGGTAGACTCTTGGCCATTGGGGCCAAGGGTTGTCACGGGCACGCTCGTTCGGTGGCTGAGGAAGTAACTCGAAATTGGTGACTGACTTGGCTCCATGCCGTACTGAGGTTCCGATACAATCATTTCCAGTATCACCACCTCCAATGACGATCACGTCCTTATCCTTGGCTGAGATATACTGCCCGTCCTCGAGTTCGGAATCCAGGAGGGACTTCGTGTTGAGGCGCAAGAATTGCATGGCGAAGTGAATACCCTCAAGGTCACGATTCTTGATTGGAAGGTCACGAGCGACGGTTGCACCTGTGGCAATGATGACAGCATCATGCTCGGCCTTCAGGTCCGTGAGCTTAATGTCCTCTCCGATGGCAACGCCAAGCTTGAAGATAATACCCTCAGAAGCCATGAAGTCGGTTCGACGCTTCACAATCTTCTTGTCGAGTTTCATATTGGGGATGCCGTACATGAGGAGACCACCTGGGCGGTCAGCACGCTCGTAAACGGTCACCAGATGCCCGGCCTTGTTGAGTTGATCAGCTGCAGCGAGACCAGCTGGTCCAGATCCAATAACAGCTACAGTCTTGCCAGTACGGACCTTTGGTATTTGTGGTACCATCCAGCCCATGTCGAAGCCACGGTCAATAATGGCACATTCAATGGACTTAATGCCAACTGGATCTTCATTGATGCCAAGAACGCAAGCACCCTCGCAAGGAGCAGGACAGACACGTCCAGTAAACTCAGGGAAGTTGTTGGTCATGAGGAGGCGGTTGAGAGCATCCTTCCATTGGTTCTGGAAGACCAGTTCGTTCCACTTTGGAATGATGTTTGAGATGGGGCAACCAGAATCAGATTGACAGAAAGGAACACCGCAATCCATGCAACGTGCTGCTTGGTACTTCAATTCATCCTCATCTAGGCGCTTAGAGAGTTCCGCCCAGTCACGTGTGCGTGTCTTGGCGCTGCGGTATTTTTCAGAACGACGTTGATATTTCATGAATCCTTTGGTTTTGTCCAACACCAAGGATCTCTTCTTCTCGACAGCAGCATCGCCAATTGTTTCTTCGATGTCCTGGAGATCCGACTTCTTCTCATGGGCATGCTTCTGCTTTAAATCGTTCTCGTGAAGGTTGCGGACGGGGTTTCCGGGAAGCAATGGGAGTTGGTACTCAGCACGCTTTGCTTCAGCAGCCTTTGCAGCCTCTTCATCCAAGACACGCTTGTAGTCAACAGGCAGCACCTTGACGAATCGAGGAAGTGCACGGTTAAAGTCGAGCAAGATTCGCGCTGCAAGCTCGGAACCTGTGTAGTGATGATGGTCCTCAATCAGACCGCGCACATACGCAATCTCCATGGGATCGTCAATGCCAGACGCTTCAACCATCTCGGGGTTCAACTTAGACATGAAGTCTTGTTGGATATCGAGGATATAAGCAATTCCTCCGGACATCCCAGCTGCAAAGTTGCGGCCTGTGCTTCCGAGAATGAGAACACGTCCACCGGTCATGTACTCACAACCATGGTCACCGACACCCTCAACAACAGCAGTTGCACCGGAGTTTCTCACGGCAAATCGCTCTGCAGCAACTCCACGGAAAAAGACGGTTCCGCTGGTGGCTCCGTATAAACAAACATTGCCGACGAGGACGTTCTCTTCAGCTTTGAAGACAGCTGCGCGAGGAGGGTAGATAATCAAGCGACCACCAGAGAGACCCTTTCCGACGTAGTCGTTAGCGTCGCCTTCGAGCTCCAATGTGATACCAGGGGCAAGGAATGCACCGAACGATTGTCCTGCGGATCCCTTGATGTTGACGTGGACGGTGTCCATGGGAAGCCCCTTCTCACCGTATCTCTTGGAAACTTGGTATGACAGAGAAGTACCCATAGCGCGGTCAGTGTTCACGACATCGCACTCAATCCTGGATGGCAAGCCCTTATCGAGAGTCAACTCCGCCTCGGAGATGAGCTTGTTATCGAGTCTGACATATAGACGATGGTCTTGCTTGCGAACATTGAAGGTAGCGACGCCAGGTCGAAGTTTGTGTGCGGGTGTGAGAATTAGAGACAAGTCAATGTTGGCGGTCTTTGGAGTGCGAAGATCTTCGCGAACTCGAAGAGCCTCCGCATGGCCAACCATTTCGTTGATGGTTCTGAAACCAAGCTTTGCCATGATTGCTCTCATTTCGTTAGCAATGTAATAGAAGAAGTTTATAACATGCTCAGGAGTTCCCTGAAATTTCTTCCGCAACTCGGGGTCTTGAGTGGCAATACCAACGGGGCACGTGTTCAAGTGGCTAGAAACTCGGAGTCAGCTTGTTCTAAGGATTTCAGGAGTAATGGGTGACTAACCACTTGCGCATCATAATGCAACCCATAGCAATGAGAGGGGTAGTAGCGAAACCCCATTCTTCGGCACCGAGTAGACAGGCAATGGCTACATCACGACCAGTGCGCAATTGTCCATCAGTCTGGACAACGACACGGCCGCGAAGGTCATTCAATACCAAGGTCTGATGAGTCTCGGCAAGACCGAGCTCCCAGGGCAGGCCGGCATACTTGATACCAGTCCATCGAGAAGCACCGGTTCCTCCATCGTGACCCGAAATCAAAATGTGATCGGCCTTAGCCTTCGCGACTCCAGAAGCGACAATACCAACACCGGTCTCAGAGACAAGCTTGACGGATACCCGAGCACGAGGGTTCGAACACTTCAGATCGTAGATCAGTTGCTTCAAATCCTCGATGGAGTAAATATCATGATGCGGCGGAGGCGAAATCAGACCGACACCAGGTGTTGAATGGCGAGTTCTAGCGATAGATTTGGAGACTTTGTGCCCGGGAAGTTCACCACCTTCTCCAGGCTTGGCACCTTGTGCCATCTTGATTTGCAGTTCGTCGGAGTCTGCCAGATAATTCGAAGTAACCCCAAAGCGGCCAGATGCAACCTGCTTGATCGCTGATCTCATGGTGTCTCCATTTGCCATTCTCTCAGATCGTTCGGGATCTTCTCCGCCTTCGCCAGTGTTGGACTTTCCGCCTAGACGGTTCATTGCAACAGCAAGTGTAGAGTGTGATTCCATGGAGATAGAGCCGTACGACATGGCACCTGTACAAAATCTGCGGACAATTTCTGTCCAAGGCTCAACTTGGTCAATTGGAACAGGAGTGCACTCATCGAACTTGAAATCAAGAAGGCCTCGAAGGGTGCAGTTCTTAATTTGTTCGTATTCGGAGAGTGAGTATGCCTCGTACGACTTGTCGTTCTTGGTACGAACGGCATCTTGAATATTGGCAATCGATGTAGGGTCGTTGATATGGGGCTCACCACCGTCACGCCAATGATACTCACCCGACTCGACGAGACCGGGAATGCTGACCGTGTACCGTGACGGGAATCCCTTCTCGTGAAACCTGAAGGCATCTTCTGCGATGAGTTCGAAGGTAATACCCTTGATTCTTGTCGCGGTTCCCTTGAAGCAGCGGTCTACAACCGTATCATCAACACCAAGTGCCTCGAAGATCTGGGCACCCTTGTAACTCGCAAGAGTGGAGATTCCCATCTTGCTCATGACCTTCAGAATACCACCATCTGCAGAGTATTTGTAATTGCGGATTAGGGCATCATCACTAAGGGTCTTCCTAATAAGACCCTCACGGTTCAGTTTCAGGATACATTCCATGGCGAGGTATGGGTTTACAGCATCAACGCCATATCCAACAAGCACACACATGTGATGTACTTCACGGGCTTCGGCAGTCTCAACAACCAACGCAGCAAGGGATCTCCATTTGTTGTTGACCAAGTGATGGTGGACCATACCGGACGCCAAGAGCGCCGAGACAGGGACACGATCAGCTGAGGTTGCACGGTCAGAGAGGATGATGATGCGATCCTTATTCTCAATGGCTGCGGTTGCCTCGTTGCAGATGTGGTCCAGGTGGTTGATATATCCAGCGACACCGTCGGACTTGGGGAATGTCAGATCGATAACTTTGACCGTCCAGGTGGGTTGAAGCTTGTTGATGTTCTTGAGTGCGTTGAACTCGGGAATTGACAGGATGGGGGTTGGCAGAAGTAGACGGCCGCACTGGGAGGCATCCATTTCGAGCAAGTTACCTTGAGGGCCAACGTAACATTCCAGTGACATGACAATGGCTTCTCTAATAGGGTCGATGGGAGGGTTCGTGACTTGGGCAAAGAGTTGACGGAAGTATTCGTATAGCAGACGAGGGGCTTGGGCGAGACACGCCAGCGGGGCATCATTACCCATGGATCCAAGGGCCTCCTTCTCATCTGAAGCCATGGGGCCAAGGAGTAGGCTGACCTGCTCAAAAGTGTATCCGAACGCCTTCAATAGAGCGTCTTCTTGAATGGTCGACTTGTCTGGCTTCGCAGCCAAATCAACGGTGGAGGCAGTGAGTTGTTCGTAAATCTTTGGCAGACTGACGAGCTCCTTGTCTAGCCACGTTCTGAAATCGTGGCGGTTGGCCACAGTGCTCTTAAGTTCAGCATCATCAATGATGCGTCCAGCCAGTGTATCCACGAGCAACATCTTCCCTGGTTGCAGTCGGCCTTTCAGCACAACTCGCTCAGGCTCCACTGCAATAGTTCCAACTTCAGAAGCACAGATGATTCGGTCGTCGTCCATGACATAGTAACGGCAAGGGCGGAGACCATTTCTGTCGAGGTTGGCACCGCAGTACCGGCCATCGGCGAATGTGAATAACGCCGGACCATCCCAAGGCTCCATTTGGCAAGCAGCCCATTCATAAAATGCTGCCTTGGCAGGGTCCATTGCAGCATTGTCCTGCCACGCCTCTGGTACCATCAGCATTACTGCTTCTGGTAAAGAGAGGACACCGTTGACAGTTAGCAGCTCAAGAACGTTATCAAAGGCAGCAGAATCGGAACCACCATCTTCAATGATAGGATAGAGCATTTCAAGCTCTTCGCCGAAAACATCAGACTGCATGATACCCTCTCGAGCACGCATCCAGTTTTTGTTCCCCCGCAATGTGTTAATTTCACCTGGAACGATAGTTAGAACAGGCCTTGAATGATAAATGATGAAGCAAACGATGATGGAGATGGTGCATTTCACAGAGGTCTTGTCTTACCATTGTGAGCGGCCCATCTAAGTGGTTGAGCACGATCCCATGAAGGGAAGGTGTTGGTAGAAAAACGAGAATGAACAAGGGCAAAATGGGCTTCGTAATCGGCGTTGACCAGATCATAGAAGTACTGATAGACCTGGACAGGGGCAAGCTGGCCCTTGTAAACAATGTTCTTGTTTGAAAGGGAGCATAGATAGAACCAGTTGTGCAGGCCAATGGTATGGGTTGCACGCTTTCGCAGTACGTAAAGCTGCTTCTCGAAATATTTCTCATCAAAATGATCTGGGTCCGTTGTCTCTGGCGAATTACCGTAACCATAGGCAGAAGAGAGCACAACAAATGGCTGCAAGATAATAGGCTCACGAGAAGCAGCAGCAGGGCCAAGAAGTGTAGAATCTTTAGGAGGCTCTCGCCAGCCTAATACTCGCAAGCCGAGTGACTCTGCAATATCCTCCAATTGTTTCTTTGATTCTTGAACCGTCTCTTCATCTGGTTTGAAGAAGAGATTGCCCACTGCATATTGTCCCTGAGGGGGTAACTTGATATCCGTCTCGCGTTCGAAGTTCTTAATGAAAAACTTGTGAGGAATCGAGGTCATGACACCGGCGCCATCTCCGTCTCGTGCATCTGAGCCCACTGCTCCACGATGAGTCATATTACACAGCAGGTTCCGTGCTGAGAAGGTGACCGGTTAGTAAAATTGTGTAGATCTATGTGATTGAGAACATACCATCGCTAACAATCTTATGACTTGCTTTGCCTTTGATGTGGCTGGATAATGGGTTAGTTCTGTCTGTGTCCCTTGGCTTGTTCTTTGAGCAGATACTCACCATGCAAAGCCTACTCCGCAGGCATCCTTCTCTAAGCTTGGATCATAAAGTCCTCTATTTCGATTGTCAGTTCCTTATTCCTCCCCGAGACACATCGCAGGGACGTGGCAACTTACTGCTTCACCGGAAGAGCTCCAGCCCACGACTCATTCTGCTCAGTATCATACTCGTATTGGTGGTACGGCTCATTCTCAGCATCGATCTGGGTTTTTCTATCGTCGAAATCCGCGACTCCGCCCATATTAAGGCGTGCGTAGAGGGGGTATTTGGAAGTTGATTTTTACGCGGTCGTAGGCGCAATTTGAGAGAGAGCCTCTCCTTGCAATTGGGTTTGGATTGTCGCAGATGCGGAAGAATTGGGGGTATCTATCAGTCGGTCTTGATGTTAGTTACAGAAGAGATGGCGAAGGCAAATTTTCTTCAAAGTCGATTGCGGGCAGCGAACGAAGAATGAGGAAGAGGCCAAAGAAGCGCCAGCGGAGGAAGATGAACTAAGAATGCTCCCACTGGTAGCGCATCTCATTGGAGTGACTTGAGAAGATTGTCACTTCGCTATCGAAGACTTCTTCGGGACAGCTGCAGCACCAGGCGTATGATATATGATGTGCTGCAACATTGAGTCTCTGATAGGTAGATTGGCGACTTGACGTCGTGGGGAAGATGGCGGCGATAGGTTGAGGTGGGGTCAGCAGAAGAAAGATTGCACATTGCTCACCTGGATGTGAAGGTTGTATGTAGAGTCGTTGACGACGAGACACTGGCAGCAATGGTGGGAGGCGTGTCACGGCGTATTGGGGGAAAGAGAGAAAGTTTTTGAAAATGGGCAGGATGTGTGGGCTTTTAAGGGCCGGTGGTAGATTGCGACTTGCGAGACGAGACGAGACGAGCGAGACAGCAGCGCGGGGTGGATTTTCCTTCGTCGACGCTAACAAGATGCAGCTCTCCCATTGTTGCTCCCAGCAGCAGCAGCAGCAGCAGCAGCAGCAGCGGCCGTCTCCGACTCACACACACGATAATTGGATTTCACAGAGCTGCGCCGAGAGCGGCGAATGGACCAGGAAGGAGGAGGCGGGAGTTCATGCGGCGGGTATGTAGGCAGCGTGTGTAGTGTAGGTAGTCGTCTCTTGGGTGCATGGACTTTTTTGCTGCGGCTGCTGCCAGGTTGAGGACATCGACAGCGAGAGAGACACACACACACACAGAGAGAGAGAGAGAGGCTTGCTTATGAGCGATGCTCTCGTCCTTGCTCCTCGATCGGGACGGTCGACAACAACAGCAGGACGGAAGTGACACCCGTGGCACAGCACAGCCAAGCACGGCTCCCTCAGTTACACAGCAGCGTCATCTCTGGAACATCTCTTGACTTGTTCCACGGCACCAGAATGTCATCATGATGCTAAGATGCAGATGGCCACCTACGCGAGCACTTCTAACGACAGTCTTATTCCACCCGCCTCCATGCCTACAAAAGAAGGATGTGTTCATTCGGTCTGCCACAGGTAGACAGCAGCGCTTCCTTCCTTGCCGGCCTCTCCATGCCAGCCAGCCCCCAAGACACCAGTTTACGTCCATTCAAGACTACTAGGTACAGGTAGGTCCTGTACAGAGTACTGTATACTGTACTGTAGTACTGTAGTACCAGGATCCAAGCACCCCACATTCGTGACCCTGCAGCAGCGCAGCCTGGACCGGGGGTGCAGCAGCAAAACATCTGAAAGGGCGACGCGCACATGCACATACAGGCCACGTCGAATCCGCATCTCAGCAAATCACCGTTCTCAGAAAAATTCAAACCCTTTTGTGAAAACGAGCGGCGTCCGAGGCAAGTAAAGGTTGCCATCATCGCCCAAGCCTGGTCCCAACCTTATTACTCTGGGAGGGCGCTGATTGGCCCCGGCGCGATCGAGCAAGGGTTGTCCGTGGTCAGCACGTCAAGGGTGGCCCTGGTCGCGCCGGCTGGCCTTTCTGCGCGGAGTCTTCGCGGGACCCCGTCGACTCATGGGCCTTGTGGCCTTGGAGGCTCCGGTCTCGCAGCAAAGGTGCTGATCCACCGCCGTCGCACCGAGTCAAAAAGAGTAATGGAAAAGGGCTGACTGGCTGGATGGCTGGCCGGAATCGGGATATGGGATCCTCGCTAAGTGCTGGTGTCCTGGGGTCGGGACGTCTTGCCTCGCCGCATGGAGAGAAAACGTAGACAAAATGACAAACTATCAAAGGCTTCCTCCAGATTGGCCCCCGTTGGCCATGATTGGGACCGCGCTGGCTGGCTGGCTGGCTGGCTTCGAGGGGAGAGACTCCGAGAGCGAGCGAGCGAGAGAGAGAGAGGGGTAAAGCAAGGGCAGCCCCCCCGTGCTCTGTGCTGACTGAGTGCTTGCTCGCCTCACCCAAAGCCAAATAAAATGCCACGTTCAGTGCGCAAAAGGTCGCCAGGTCGTCGCTTCGGTGCCCGGCAGGCAAGGCAATGCTTTGGATAAAGTGACTCCACGGACGGCTACTCAATTACCGATGTGAACAGTGCAGCGCAGCGCAGCGCAGCGACTGCACCAAACCTTTTCTCGCAGCCGCCGGAGGAGCCTGTTGGTTTCGGGGAAAGTCGTGTGCTGCTTACCAGTGTTACGTGGTACAATCATGATATGATGCGACCAATGTGTGAAATGTGAAATGTGGAATGTGAAGTCGGTGAGAACAGGTCATGTCCTTCATTGTTGTACCAGCCAAGCACTGTTCTGGCATCAAGGAACAAAAAGCCACGGAGATACCTTGTGTAGTCTACGACGTCAAAGCCTCAAAGGAAAGCGGATCACCATGCGGAAAAGTTAGTAAAGCTACACTGGTGATAGGCCGACTTGGTGGTTGGCAAGCAGCTAGTATGGTCCATAATAATTAGTGAAGTAGGCATTAAAATATGCATGAATGTATGTTTGAAGGAAATGCGTATTCCCTATCTCCGTAGGTGCGAGAGGTACAGTAGTACTCCGTAGGTCGCTACCTAAGGTAGATGGGGTATTCATAGTCAACATGATACTTGGTGACGGGCTGAGTCGACAGTGTTTTATGTAACTCAAACCAATTCAATCATGTAAAGTAAACACTTCTTACGATTCTGTTCCCATCGACTAATAAAAGTACTCCTTAGAAACCTTGGGCCACGGTATAGTAAGAAGTCTACTTTTGTGTGCTTTACTACTTTACAACAACCACTAATGAAATTCTATTAACGCTTAGGTAGTACCCGGATAACAAAGTATCATCTCCTTCTTTTTAGGACTTTTTGACAACTCGTCGATTTTAGTGGCTCAAGGTACCTAGGGTGACCTCTTTTATGGTACTTTAGATGCCTTGGACCACCAGAATTATAAGTTACTAAGCTACTCTGAGTATCTCAGAGTCTCTACACTGCATTTGTATTATAAATCTTAGTGCCGCCCAGTAGCCAAGAGATCTTACTCTCCAGCCTTGGATCCCTTAGTAGTGTTTCTTTGGGCTACTAAAATACTTTGAGTACCTACAAGTAGGTAGGTAGGTACTTTAACTCAAAGCACTTTTTAGCTTCATGGGAATTCCAAAAACCAAAAGAAAAAGGAAGAAAAAAAAGAAAACTGATAATATTTCGTACGCCGGATTTCCTTGCAGTATAGAGCTATCGATAATTGTTACCTAGAGAGTTATCTACTGTGGTTCAAAAGTCGTGTTGCTGCCAACTCGCAAGGCTTCAGCCTCGCCGAAAATGGCACCTCCAAGACATCATGGCAACTACCTACTGTTCTCCGACAAAACAATGAACAATATCTTGAACAGGTAGTACCAGGACATATACTTCTAATAACCTAGAGCATCACTGTAACACCCGAAAATGGATATTCTCCCCTCTCTCGCTCCCCGAGATGTATGTGTCCAACTACTTTCCTCTCAACGCGCTTAACTAATATCAACAAACAGTCTCACTCTTTATGGTACACCTCAAGCCACAACTCCAACACCCCATCCCACCACGTCGAAGCATCTAGTTATACTTTTGATCATCCGGCACATACAAACAATGGCCAGAACGTTGGCCCACAATCTCAGCGTCGATCTCACCAGAACACGTCCAGTCGCTCACACTTAGCACGACTGCGACTTGATGAAGAATACGTGGAACGTCGGAAGATGAATATCCAAAACTTTGGTAATTCTTGGATCAGACCACCGGGAGTATCCAAGTCTCTTTATCAACAGCGGGAAGAGCAACGTGAAAAGGCAGAACAAGATGAGGCCGAGAGACGCGAGCAATTGGCCCAGGAGCTTGCAGAGGCTGAGGCTGGGGCTGGCCTAGATGACCTATTACATGGTGAAGGTGCTGAAGGAGAGCTTGAAGAGCCGCGAGATTTGGACGATGATGTTCCGGATGCAGATAATACTATTGCAGATGATGACGATGACGATGAAGATTCGGAAGAAGAAGAAGAAGAAGAAGAAGACATGGAGAATGATGCTACGGATGAGGTTCCACGAGGTGTTCTAGCGGCTCGATTGCCCGATGATGTTTACAGGGAAGCTATCGCTCGTGGAGATGAGCTACGAGCGACGCGTTTTGGAAACGAAGCAGGTTCGACCATTGATGAGGAAGACCAGTCACAGATGCTGCAGGAAGAGGATCTAGTTCACGAGACAAGAACTGGACCCTTGTCTATGGGCGAGAATATGGATATGGATCTCGATGCAGACCTAGATGATGATATTCCTGAGGCAGACAGTCCCGACGGTTACGAACATACTGATACAGAGGACGAACTTACTAGCAGTGAGGAAGAGAGCGAGTTGCCGCAATATGGCTCACAAAGATTGCAAGCCGCTTCAAGTATGGTTCGTAGTGATGGCACTCAGAGTAGTCTTGATATAGACCAGCGGCGAGTTCATTTGGGAAGCATGATGGGTCGTACCCATGAGGGTAGCAGCAGTGAGGGTGGTAGCAGTTCTGGCCATGGCAGAGGCTTGCATAGACGTCCTAATGGCATATAAACTAGCAATGTTTTACTCTGACAAAGTTATCTGTACTGCAACTATCAGGAAGATTCCCAAAGAAAAAGGTAATATTAACAAGGGCAGCCACCGCAGTGCTACTGTACCTCCAATAAATCGTCTATGGCATAAGGCTCCAAAACTCCAACCCGACTGATGATGCAAATGCTCTTGATCCAATGTATACAGTAGTACAGCCAGAGCGAGCAGCAACAAGCTTCCAACCCCGTCCATCATGTCATCTTCAAAAGACCCAAACGTAGAAGAACAGAAAGCCCACAGCCGCAAAGAACGCAAGCCAGACCTTCCATCCGACACCAGTCCGTTCAGCCATGACCAGCATCCTGTTCATCGTGCCACGGAGTCGGTGCCTCGTATTATCAAACGAATCGTTCATCTTCTCAGCCAAGGCGGAAGATTCCCGTATCTCATCACCGATAGCCATCGTCATCTACAACAACGCCAGTCAGCAAACACCCTGCAAGCAAAGCAAAATACAAGACCTTGCCCATCGGAGAGAAGCACACTCACATCCTTCAACTGCCTAACCTTCCCCATAATCCCCTCTACCTGTCCATCATTCTGACTCTCCAACTCATTAAGCACGGCATCACTATACTGGCCCCTGTAAACATAGACACGCAAATCAGTCAAATTCCCCTTCCTTCCTCTTCTTTCTGTCGCCGGAAGTCCCTCCGTCCATCCTTTGAAACACAATGCAGCACAACGTCAACACATACCTCGAATTCGGCGTAGCAGGTCTATAAGCAGGTCTCTCCCCACCCAAACCACTCCCTAACCCAGCGCCAGCACCTCCATTCCCCGCATACCCATAACCACCACCATACCCACTCCCAGGTCTATTACTCGGACTCGCACTCTGGTTTCGCGCAGCGCCGCCGCCGTTGTAGTTTTCGAAGAGCGCACTGCGCGGATCGCGCTGGTGGAGTGATGAACCCCCGAATCTGCTTGACGGGAAAATCAGTTAAGGGCTCTCTTTGGCTTTGTTGAGGTAAGTGACAATAAACCATCTGGTCCTGATGGTTTGCCTGGTTGTAATCCGATAGGGGCGAGATGCTTTAGGTCTAGGCGCAATTTTCTTGGGTCGCGGAGTGCTAGTATCATCTTTTTGGGGAATAGATGATTTAGAGCAAGGAGTAGAGAGTCTGCTATCTTACCTTGATGCCATGGTTGTTGCAGGCGCGCAAAAGGTTGCGCCCAAAGGAGAGCGGCTTTGTTATTTTGTTATGTAGTTTGTAGTCTCGTTTGATGAGGTTGTGTTCGCTTGCGAGATGCCAACAAATCGCTACAATACTTCAGCAGACAATGAAATGTGATTTTGAGAGTTTCTTTTCAAGATGATAGGCCAAACGGTATTTGCGAGGTGTAATTGGTAGTCTGGCCCTAATATAATAGTTGGCCGCCTAGGAGATGGTCTAGGACATTGGTTTCACATTAGAATGATTCGCCGCACGACTAGTTTGTTGGTTCAGCCTTGCGATTGAAGACGCCGCTCTTTTTGGTACCGTATCTAGTTTACAGGCGCATGCATCAAAAGAGACTCTCCCATAACCGTTCTCCGCAATTCATTCATGAATCATATGTCCAGTCCTCGTAATGCATGTCATAGGAAGTTGTAAAAGAAACGGAAACTTTTGTCTGTCACCAAATAATACCTCTCATGCCATGGATGTTGTGATGCAAAAAGAAAGAATATCCAGTCAAAGACAGTTTTTCGCTCTGCCCCGCAATTGACTGACAAAGTCCAGCGAAATTAGTTGTCCAAGGTTCGCAGCTGCCAGCGCATCCAGACAGATCGTATCTTCGGCCAGCTTATTCCTCCATCTCATCGTGAGGAGCCTCGAAGTCGTCGTCTTCGTCTTCCTCGTCGTCCTCCTCTGGGAGCTCCTGAGCAGCCTTAGCGAAGTCGATCTGACGACCGCGAGTGCGTCGGCCATCTTGGATGATGTTGTCAGTGTCAATCTCCTCCATATTGTCCTCATCAGGCTCATCGGCTATTGATTGTGTTAATGAGACTGCGCCGCGTTTGCTTTAGAGATTGGTCCCTACCTGTTGGTTCGTCCTGAGGAACTTGTTAGTTTCAAGCGCATTGCGAAAAAGATAAAACATCTGCAGACAAATGAGCAACTTACCTCATTGACTTCCTCATCACTGGAGCTATCATCACCCTCATCCATGCTCACATCTTGCGTCTCGGTGGCCTTGCCCTTTCCCTTGTCTGCAACGGTCTCAGCGGCGCCGTTGTCCTGCTTGAGGGTAGATGCGTTTGAGTCAGACATCTTCGCGCGGGTTTGGGAAGAGAACGTTCGAATATGGTTGTGTATGAGTGGTGTTGTGAAAGGGGGTTGCGGAAAACGATGGTTGTTTTTCCAGAGGTGAAAAGTAAAGAGAGTCTTCTTGCGTCGCGAACACAGAACGGTTGCGCGAAGCAACCATTCTAGATTTAGCTTTGGCGTGTATAGTCACGTGCCAAATACCTTCTGCGCGCTATTATCCCAATCCAGTTATCCCTGACACCTCTTTATGCAGCTTGTTACATGGAGTAGGCTCAACAGGTTGGATTTGTTCACTTTCCTTTCAAGAACGACACAAAAAAAGCCCGAAGGAAATAACAACAAATTGTACGATCTAAAAAGCCTCCGAGGCTTGATGCTCAATGCATTATCACTTGGAAATGCTTTAAGCAAGAGGGAATCTATCTAGCATAGACTAACTGCACTTCAGAGTAGACTAAGTTACATGAGGTGTATCATTTGATCTAGGCATACCTATTCACCACCACCCCCTGCAGTCATAACCAGCATAAGAGCTCCGAGAGCAAGCCACCAGTATCTGCTATTGCGTCAGTAGGTTTCCAGAATGCTTATACGAGCAAACTTACTTTTGTAACATTGTCTTCTCCGGCACAGGCTGCTCTAGCTTCCCTTCAGGACTCAATACAACTGGTCTATTGAGCTCAGGTTGCTTGGCCTTTCCACTCTTCAATACCTTCACCTTTGGCCCAAAATCTCTCGTCTGTCCAGCATCAATCTTTCCACTCTTGCAGGCTACACCAAGGACGGCACCCTGTGCGTCTAAGGACAGCACAAATGTTGGTGCATAACCCTTGCTGAAGCTGTCTACCGAGGTCATCGTCGTCGAGGACTTCCATGTCGAGGTTGAAGCATCGCTGTCGCCAATTAGTCTCCAATCTGCAGCGCCACAAGCCTACTCTACAGCTTCACTCACTATAAGCCTATGCGTACAAGCTTATGCTCTGGTGAAAGTTCAGGAGCTTCGAATGATACGAGTTCTGCTTGCAATGTGGAAGGGTTGTACTCTATCTCCACGAGAGGGCTGGCAGGTGTTCCTGCAATGCTAATCGGTTGGATGTAAACAGTCGCACGATCGATCAATTCCAGTGACGCCTGGACTGCAATCAACTGAACCCAAAAGGCGAAAAATATTTTGAGGAGCTTCATTTCTGGGTTTCGTTCTGGGTTGGAGCTGAGGCACGTTGAGAAATCGCAATCTCCAGATCAGCGATTACTTCATGGTGCTGGTGGTGCTGCAGCCTGATGATGACTAATAACAAGGCTACGAAGTTGTGACGCTACGAGTACCACAAATGATCGACCTCAAGTCTGGGGTGAGATATGATACTAATTGTAACCCCATTGCCATTGGAAAATTGATTATACTTACATTACCAAATTACTTGAAAAGGTTCAATTCATCTATGACACTAATATTAACTTTCCATTGCATGTATTACTAGGTACTCCAATCTTCTGTGAAGATTGTGTTATGCTCGATAGCCAGCCAACTTCATACCTATGTATCATTCATTAACAGAGCTTCGTCCCATGCATGTGCCTCTCAGGCATAATGCCACCAACATCACCTTTCGCAGCCTGGTAATCATTCCCCTTTGAACCCCAACGCCATGCTGCCATGCAAAGACAAAGTTTCAAAAAAAAAATTGATATGCCCGGACCCTGGGTATAATTCTCGTTATTAGCTTGCTGATGTCTTGATCGTAACGCGTGCTGCTCTCAGAACGGAGCGTTTGCAGCCTTCTTAGGAAGCCTCTCCTTCGCCTCTTGATTTTCAACCTTCTCTGCCGATTGCATCGAAACATCTGCCATCCACGCTTTCCACTTCGTATCAGTGGCACCTTCCTTCTGGTTCTCTGGGCTTTGAGCAGAACTTCTATCATCCGTGTCATCTTCATCTGACAACCCTTCGCTCTCCAGTCCATAGCCATTACAGCGGTCAACTAGTGCTCGGTAATAATCAACCAAAGTTTCTGGGTTTGGAACTATCTTCCAGTCCACCCGGTATAGGAAATCAAGCTCCAGAAGTCCCAATTCTGCCAATTTTACTCCACCTACTCGGGCATACGTCGCGTTATTCCAAAATGAATCGGAAAGTCCTTTTGCTGCCACAGTTGCTGCCGTAATCAGGAAACGATGGACGGTCAAGGTAGTGATTGAAAAGGCGGGATAGAGCAGGCAAAGTCGATCAATATAATAAACCATTGATAGCAGTAGTGGAGGCGTGAGCGTCGCATGTTTTGCAAGTCTTTGGAGGTAGTCCTTAACTGAGATTCCTGGAGGCGTTCTGCATTATTCTTTAGTTTATAGATGTACCGTCCAGAAGCACAAACAACTACCTTGAGTGAAAACGTGTTAAAGACCCTGTTCGAGGAGGAAGTGCATCATTTGTCTCTATGAGTTCTGAGATCATATTTGCGATCAGAATAACCATATCCTCCACCTTGCAATACTCATACTTGGCTGGTAAAAGTTTAACTGGCCTAGATGCTGATTTCGCACGTTTTGGCCTCGTCTCTTGTCTCTCGTCGATGTTTGATGATTCTCCGTCTGCCATAGACCTAGACTGTCGCCGCTTCATCGTGGGGGAATCCAAGGAGGGCTGCGGTACCGGTAGAGGCCCGCTTGCTATGGATGCGGTGGCCATGGCGGGTTTCTCTGTTTGTGATGTCTTCTCCGCCATTTCCCTCTCTTGCTTCACCTCAGGCTCTTGTGGATGAATATCCGCTCTCGGACTCCACTGAGTCCCTACGTCCACATAGTTTGTCAGCTGCGGTCGTGGGCTTTGGGATTTCGAGTTCGAGTTCGTGCTTTGCCGTCGGCGCGAAAGATGAGCAAGTCGAGGCGATGGTTCAGCATAGTGCCAGCTAGGAGAGGATTTGGAGGACCTGGACAAGGGTGAATTCAACATGATCTTCTTGAATTCATGAGCATCATTGTCAACTCGACGAGAGTGGGATTGGAGGGTGTGGGGTCGATTTCCAGACGTTAAGGAATTCTCCAGTACCAGTGCCAGCGCCTACAGAAATCCTGGCAGTCTCCGGTTAATGACAAGGTATCGACAAAAAATATGGGTGTGCTTTGTATTAAACTTCGGACGTTGAGCTTGTTCGCCCGCGGGGAGTAAGATGTCCTGCGTAGAAGAGCTAGCTACCTTAGCACAGTGCGGCGCGTATTTGGAGATCGAGGTGCGAGAAAGATCCAGGTCAAGCAAAGACTTTCCACATAAAAGTACTGAACTATCGGAACTGTAGGGAAAACTCAAGCGCGCAACAGGTAACTTATTGGGAACTGCACTTTCAACCAAGCATAACCGGTCATCTCATGTTTTGCATCCTTATTTACCCCCAGGCATGCGGGAGAAAAGCTAACCTTGAGCCACAAGGCTGACTCTGGTAGCCTGGAAAATGAGGCATCTTTGACTCCGTGGGTACTCGAGCTCGAGTAAGGTTAGCTGGTGCGGTAGGTGAAGGTATCTTACCAGCTAGAGAACATTCATTCACACAGTTCACACAGTAGTCCCGTGTCTACTTAACTTCCAATCGCCGCTCTCCTATTCCATTTCACAGTGATATCCAACGCCCGCGAACCTTCCATCAATACATCTGCCAGAAACATCTATATTGTCGGATCGAGGTTATTCAACAGTGTTGGTGCACCGCGAGCCTCGTGGCTCTGGACATCGTCAACTTCTACAAGTACCCCGGAATAGCCCCAATGGAGAGACAGCCGTGGCTGGTGCAGCTCCAGAAGGCGAGGAGTTGTGCAGAGCAGATTATCGTCTTGAGAGCGCTCAAGAATGATATCATTGGCCATCCTCCCAAGAAGGCTGCGGTGGTGGACCAAGGAGTTCTAGAGCCTGTCGTGCGTATGAGCTTTAGCAGATGCCCCAGCAGACAAGATGGCAAATCTCATGATCACAGCTTTGCATCTATACCATTGTCCGAAGAGGAGATGGTCAGATTACAAGCACTGAATGTAATAGCCAGTATTGCATTGGGTTAGCAATCCTGTACTTCCCTCTATACTTTATAATACTCACCATATATTATAGGAGGTCCTTCCTTTCTTGCTCCTCTTCATGCGGTGTCGGCGCTGCCTGCGATCCTTTCGAACCTATGTCCCTTGAACAGTCCTCCACAAATAGTATTGGCATGTCTCCGGGCACTTTGGAACTTCACTGAATCTGCTCCTCGAGGTACAGCGCCTACGCCCCCCAGTACAATTGCCCTTGCAGAAGGCCTCTTTTCCCGTCCGCACATTGCCTCTCTCTCCCGGATCTTGTCCCAAACCTCCTCATCCTCAAACATACAAAGTCAAATCTCTACAGCCGCGTCGCTTATAAGCCGCACTTGTCGAGAGGAGCGTCACCAGGGAGCTCTTGCAACTTCTGGCATTCTCGATGCTCTTGCGACAAAATTGGCAAGCTTTGTGGTGGCAGATGGACTTGTTATACCTGGTGCTGATCAACTAGCTCAACGTGACGGCCTACGAGAATACATTCCTCATCCAGCACCCAATAATGCCAGCTTCTCCGACATCCTGGAGGCTATTGCAGTCATAATTGTGGGTTCCAAATTCAGAGCCTCACAGTTGTTGTACTCTGCATCCATACTGGCTGTTTTCCCCCAGTTACAACCTACTGAGCTCACTGCAAGTCAGCATACGAAAGCTGCCTGGACTTCATTCAATTCTGCTGGGCTGAGCGCCCACCAGAGCCAGCTTAACGCGGTGGATTATCTATTGCCTTTTGTGCCTCTTCATCAGCTGAAAAGTGCATCCGCACAAGCGTCAGCTTTTCCTCCACTAGGCACTTCTGACTCCAGGGACAACCTCACTGAAAATGGACGTTCGGGCACAAATAAACTCAGTAGCTCCTCTGTACCAAATTGGCCTGAATCTCTGACTCTGGATGCAGTAGTGGCACCTGAGCAAATCTCTGACTCTGATCAGGACGAAGGAGAAAGTCCGCTGGTTGCTTACCTTATACTGTCTTTAAGATCTCGCAGTGGCATGGATCGATTAATGGCGGCATCAGTATTGACTGTTCTGTTGCGCACAGGCTTAACAAACAAGTCCCGAGAAACAGCTATTGGTTCGTTGGTTGTGCCAGTTCTAGTACAAATGCTCGATGAGACTCCTATGTCAGCAGCAGATTCTGCTCAGCATTGGGCTATTGAGGAACGTGCGCCAGCCATCTTAGCAATGCTAATCACGGACAGCGAATACCTTCAAAAGGCCGCATTCGATGCTGGTCTTGTGGACAAGCTATCCAAAATGATAAAAGTCTCCTATAATCCTGTTCCTGAGAATTCCCTTCCTCGACCGTGGTTACCCATCAATGGCGGCGACGGAGATGATCTTGAAGGTGCTTACTATGCTCGGCTTGAAGAAGACGGACAGTCTCCCCTACTCGCCCATTACATCAACGTAAGAGAGAGTACGCTAAAGGCCATTGCAGCACTCGTCCCTTTCAAGGACGAATATCGCAAGGCCATTGTGGATCAAGGCATCATTCCATATATTGTCGAATCCATGAGTTCACATCCTGGTAAACCGTCACCGAAAGCTGGGGATAAGAACGAGAAAGGTGGCAATGGGTCATCCGAGGTTGAATCAAATCGACAAAGTTATGGCATTAACCCGATCAACGTTCTCATTGCAGCGTGCGGCGCCGTCCGGGCTCTATCTCGCTCTGTTAGCATCTTACGAACCACTTTAATCGACAATGGAGTCGCTATGCCTGTCTTCAAGCTCCTCAGGCACCCAGAGATTGAGGTACAAATTGCTGCTACAGCGACTGTGTGTAATTTAGTGACTGATGTCAGTCCCATGCGAGAGGTAAGGATCCATTTAAAAAATGAACATTTCACCATTGACTTATGAAACACAGGTCATTACCGAGGCTGGCCTTCTGAAAATTTTGTGTCAGCATGCACATTCTACGAATGCAAAGCTGCGACTCAATGCTGTTTGGGCATTGAAGCACTTCGTGCAGGGTGTCAGCAATGACATGAAGAGAATGTGTTTAGATGAACTCGGACAGGGGTGGCTAGTGCAGCTAATATGTGATGATACGGAAGATGAAGCATTGCTCTCTTCGAGGAGTAAAGTCTTTGAGAAATCCACAGCAAATGATGAAATGGACGAAGATGTCGAGATGGACCAATTCGAAGATGAGGCAGAGCCCTCCCATGGTCGATCTTTTGGACGATCCGTCATATCACGGCCCAGCAGCAGTCGCAGCAAGTCTTTTCAACGGGCCGAGCTTCGACTTGCTGCGTTGCGGGATGCTGAGACCAACCCGGCAAGGAAGGCCAGAAAGGATGATATTGCTGTACAAGAACAGGGCTTAGACTTCATACGAAATCTCATCGGTGGCGCCGGACAAGGAGGTACCAGTGATACTACGGACATGATAGATTTCCTCTTCAATGCTTTGGGCCAAGACCGAGTGTTCGAGATTCTGGCATCCAAACTGCGATCGAAGGTCATCAACCCCTTCAACAGGAGAAGTTCTTCTACGGCGGAGACCAGAGTTATCCCCCCTCAGTCCGAGATCATCGCTGCGGTTGCATATATCCTTGTGCATATGGCAGCCAGTGTTCCGCGACACCGACAGATTGTCATCTCACAGACAGAGCTGCTGAAGTTGCTTGTACCCCAATTTAATCACCCTAGCATCGAGGTCCGACTACCACTTTGCTGGTTGGTCACCAATCTCACGTGGATGGAAGATGCAAATGACGGGCAAGCATGTGTGCAGCGTGCCAAGGAGCTCAGAAATCTAGGCTTTCTGGCGAAGTTAGAGATGTTGGAACAGGACCCAGAACTGAATGTTAGGGAACGTGCAAAAACAGCACTATGGCAAATGAAACAGGGTTGTTAGGAGTTTGGAAAATATGTTCTGGTAGGGATCAGAAACTGCTATAAAAACACTTAAGGCGTTTGGGCATCATACCTGGAAAATGTACCAGCGTTAGCAATGTATTTCTACGTATAGTATCGTACGGCCATGGAGGGAGCAACCTGCTCTGAAAATCAACCGCGCTAACTCAGCCACGGTGTTCTACGCATTCAGTCCTCTGAGATATGGTCCAAACCCATTTGGAGCCGATGGGTGTCCAGCAGCGCCACAAGCCTTAGCGCAGCTGTTACTGCGTGGAAGACATGTATGCCCTGTTGGGTTTCAGCAATCCGTCTATGAGTCTCGGTGGTCTTTATTTAATCCCTCCATCGAGACTAATGATATGATACATCAAGAGTGGTTGCCATCGAGAATATCAGGACCACGGTTCAATGCAGTACGGTTTTATGGCGAGTTTTGACGATCAAGAAGAGTGTGTTGGAGGCATCAAGCTTTCTACAGTCGAGCAATTACTACAAGGTGCCTTACGAAACCAGCCTTTCCAGAAGGTCAGCATTTTCGGCACAGGTGTCCCGCCATTTGAGATAATTCAATAGTTGACAGCATGGGACGAATCCTGCTGTTCAGGCATGTTGAGGGCAATACCACTGAATCTGAGTTATGGCCACCATCGCCACCATAATCACCATCAGTACTCCCGTGCCATGGTCTATGAACATCAGAGCGGTGGGAGGCATCGCTTGCAAAGAACCGCTCAACATTTTCGAAACGGCGGCATTAGTACACTCAGTCGGCGTAGTTGTCGGTGGACAATTGTTATACTTCGCTGGAGTCTTTAAATGGCCAAGTGAATGTCAGTCATGCTCTGCTCGGGAGGTTTCTGGCAATAATGTAGTTACCGTACATAGAGAGGTTATCATGGACTTAGTACATACTACTTAAGTGGGACCTAAGCACAATAGCAGGCAATACGATTACTCCGTACGGAACGTGTTTCCATAAGATAAGAATGCAATGTTGGGTTTTCGCCGGCATGGATGAGTCCATTTGCGATGAAAGATGGGGGAAGGTCGCATGGGACTGTCGCTAACCCGACGAAAGTCCTGGCTTATTGAGGCGGCGGCTCCGACATGACCCTGGAGGTACGAGTACAGTGCCACTACTTTCTTTCAACACTTTGGCACCGACATCGCTTCTCAAGGCCTTTCGGAAAGACCATTCTCATATCGTAGTCGTCGTTCTTGTCACCAACTTACACCCAATAGAAAGAAAGTCCGTTGAAAAGCAACTTGATATTTCGTCCTAGTCGATTCTAGAGAAATTTCAAATCTGCGCCCGAGGAAAGCTAAGATAAGGCAGGCTAGGAGACAGCCCTGGTTTGAAGTTCCTTGATGCTGTAACTTGTTCCTGTATGAGATTCGACACCCTCTTTTTTTGCACGACTTTATTCGCCTTGCAATTCCTGAGTTGATCTTGTTTAGACGAAAGGATCATATATAGAATAGCCAAATCCTTGCAGCTAAGGTTACGAAAGGGAAGTCTAACAAGAAAGGCTAGTCGGACAAGACTTACATGGTATATCTCAAACATGGGCAACAAGTTATCCTACCAGGTTACTGAACATCAGCTCGACCTTGGTGGCACCAAAGGATCCATCAAAGGACTTCAATACGACTCCAAAGCACGGCGATATGCAGGCGTCCCATATGCCCAACCACCCACGGGGGACCACAGATGGCGTAAACCTCGTCCACTCCCCGAAGATTTCACATACTCAACACAAGACGGCAAGCCATTCGACGCAACGAACTTCGGTGCCATCTGTCCGCAAGCTCTAAACTATACATCAGCCAATAAACACATCCCTCCAGATAATGTCTACGGTGAAGACTGTCTCAGACTTAATATCTGGACGCCCGTAGAATCGACGGAAGACGAGAAGAAGAAATGGCCGGTAATGTTGTGGCTACATGGCGGTTGGTTCCAGATGGGAGATCCAAGTCACGAGCCGGGAATGGACCCAACAGAGATGATCTCAACGGGCAAACTAAACGCTGTCGTAGTAGCCATCGGATACCGACTTAATATATTTGGGTTCCTAGCTGGAGATGCTTTACAGTCAGAGTCTGGGACCGGTGAAGCGGGTAATTATGGGCTTTGGGATCAACGACTTGCTATTGAGTGGGTACGAGAGAATATTGGTAGGTTTGGTGGTGATGCTGAGAATGTGACATTGGCGGGTAGGAGTGCGGGTGCTTATGCCGTGCATGCTCATTCGATGTTTGAGTTCCAGAATGATGCTGCGAAGAGTCAACCACAGGCTTTTCACCGGACGGCTATGATATCCAACGCTATCCCAGCGCAGCCCAAGACGCCCAAAGAGTGTCAGGACCAGTTTGACGAGCTTTGCGGCTTCTTCGACGTCTCGAAGGATCTGCCTGGTCCGGAGAAGTTGTCGTTGTTAAGGAAAGTGCAAGCGAATGCTCTTGTTGCTGTCATTATGAAGATGAAGCATCATACTTTTCGGCCCGTTACCGACTCCTCGTTTATCCTTCCAGGCATGATGGATTATCACCGCAGTGGAGCCTTTGCTTCTGAGTTCAAGAAGAGAGGCTTGAAGCTCTTTGTTGGCGAGATGCTTAATGAGGTATGTTTATTCCTCCCAAGACGATCTTGTGACTCACTGGGTACTCTTCCTTCCTGTATTACAAGTCATACTAAGACCAGAACCCCAGGAAACACTTTACGCAGCAACCAACGGTCCCCAACCTAACCTCAACTCCCTACACCTCCAAGTATCCAACTACTACGCCCCAGCCGTAACCACCCGTGTCCTACAACACTATACCCTGCCCGCTACCACCAATGCTAACGATTGGACTACTCTGTACGGAAACATCATCTCGGACGGTCAGGTACGCGCACCGTCGCGCTTTCTAGCCAACAGCCTCTTTGCGCATGGAGTTCCTGTCGAGGATATTTGGAGATATAGAATCTCGTATCGGTTGTCGTTTATTGGCGAGAATGTTGCACCGATGAGCTTTGGCGTGGCTCATGCTATGGATAAGCCGTTTTGGAAGTAAGCTCCCAATCCTCCTTCTCCTCCCATTTCCCTTTTTCATTTCCTTTGCTTTCTTTCCCAACGTCCACTAGTAGAATACTCGCTAATGTGAGCTTCGCCTCCGTAGTTTCTCCATCATGCATGGACCAACTACGCAAGAGCTCCTATTAATGAAAGACTGGGTTCGAGACCTAGCAGCTTTCGTGGGTAACGAGCAGGGGTACCGGTACGGGACGGAGGAGATCGATCAGTTCAAGGTTGTTACGCCGCAGGGTACGATCGAGATTCAGCATGATGAGCGATGGCAGGAACTTTTGGATCTTGCTGAGGTGTTTTCGGGGTGATTGTGTGGTGCACATACAGTGACCGACCAGAAGTCTGAGCCGAAACGTGTAATTACCCGAATTTCACGACGCGTAGTTTTTCTATAACCCTATATATTATACTATACCGAAGTAACCACGTACTCCCTTAGCCCACGTCGATAGTAATTAAAAGCCTAATTATGAATTAACACCCTATAAGCGTGGCAAGGTCGAGGGATATATAACGGCTAATATATTATATCAAGAAATTAAAGTCAACTTAAACCTCTTATATAGTGTTATACAACGTACTCTTAACCTTAAAGATATAAGATTAGATAGTAAATCCCTCTCTTAAAGCGGTACCTTAAAGACGTATAATAAGTAGAATAATTAAATAATATTATATTATATATAATTATACCTAAAGATAACATTTAAAGAACGTCGAGTAGATATAGGCCTTAAAATAAGTAACTCTATAATTAAACGCCTAGTACACGTGAATAGTATCTACCACTAGTATACAAAGAAGCGTCTAGAGTTAACAGAGGAAGTAGTAGTTATAAGACTTCTCTAGTACTATTACTAGGTACATTAGAACGTAGAGAGGTAGAGGAAATATATGTTTAATAACGAGTATTTAGTAGAGTATAGCTTAGATAAATTAGTAGAGTAGGCGATAGGTATACTAGCTAATAAATAGATGTCTAAGATAGTTATAACCTATAAGAAGGGAAAGGATATTTATATAATAGTTTAGATAGTCTTTTAGAGAATAGAAGAGTATATAAAGTTATATATAATAGACTAGGATTTTAAATTAAAGAAGTATAGGTACTTAACAGCCTTCTAATTTATAGTTCTAGAGGATTAAGTCCTAGAATACTACTATAACAGCCTTATATTTATATAAGATAATACCTCTATTTATACTATATATGTTATTAGAGATTAGTTTAAGGTAAACAGTATAGATACTATAGACTAGCTACCTTACTCTCTTAACCTTAACTCTATTAAAAATACCTAGTAGGTACTTAAGAAGCTAGTAATAGAGATATTCTTAGAGGTAATAAATATAATAGAGAAGATAGAAGAGGATATAAAGAACCTTAAGGGAGGCTTTAAAGGTAGCTTAGGATATATTATCTAACTCTCTTTTTAAGTTATTAGTAGAGAGTATATTAAGGCGGGTTATAGCCTATATTAAGGCTAATAGGTGGTATATAAAGTATTAAAGGGTTAAATTTATAATTATAGTCTAGGTAGATTTTAGACTATATTTTTAACTCTCTATTTCTATAATTATAGGCTATTTAGGTGTGGTTTTCTTCTTCTAATTATAAGTGATATAGGTAGTAGTACTTCTAATTTTTCACTTAAATGTAGCTCCGGCTTAGACTTCTAGACAAGTACTGTAGGTACTTAGGAGATACTAAATGCTTGGAGCAGTAGTTGCTTTTAGTGATTAATGTGGATAGAAAATGCGTTCGTTGTTAACGGTTCATTTGGAAGTGTTTTGAGTTGGCAGGTCATGAGTGATTCTTGTGCGCTTGTGCTTCCTAGTTGATGTTGGTTTAAGTACATGAAGCAAGTTCCAGAAGTGAGTGACATTATAACCACACTCTTTGACGAAAAACCAGCTTGAGACAATCATTGACACACAGCCTAAATGATCCTATCCTAAGTTAAATACTCAGCCAACCACCCAAGACCAATGCCCCCGTGGGTGTGAGAGAATGTGTGTATGGATGGGTGGGCGGGGGAGAGAGAGAGAGAGAGATTCCTCGAAGTTTATGCATTATTTGAGGTAAATGCTTCAATTTTGGCAACGTTTTACTAACCACAAGAGCTGGATAAAAATAGAATGCAAACGCCAAATTTGAGCTGAGCTACGGGTCGCTCAAGGAAAAGAGCAAACGCCGGGTATTTTAACTCGCGACCAAAATAGATACGAACAAAATCAATCACCCCAACTCTTGGAGCTAGACTGCTGTTGTCCCTTTGGCATCTTCGCCAAAAGGAGCTGCACAATAGAGGTATCTCCTCTCTTAACAGCCCTCTGCAAACAAGTCTCTTCGGAAAGACCTTTACTCTCAGGATTCGCCCCTTTTGCAAGCAGAAGCGAGCATATGCTGGTGTCACCCTTCGATACAGCTTTATAAAGACAGCTTTCTCCCGATAAACCACTTACATTCGCAGAGGCCCCCGCGTTTAGAAGGAGAGCACAGATACTGGTGTCTCCTTTGGATACAGCCGTGTACAAACAACTTTCCCCGGAGATGCTGCTAGAATCCGGATCGGAACCGGCACCGAGTAACATGGAAACTACCGATGTGCTGCCTCTGCTGACGGATTTGTAGAGAGCTGACTCTCCGCCCGGGGAATTTGTGTTGGGATTGGCTGACTTTTGGAGAAGAAGTGATACGATTGAAGTGTGTCCTTTGGTAACTGCGACTGCGAGAGGCGTCTGACCAGATGAGTCTGGAATGTTCGGACTTTAGGTATTGGCTTAGTTTTGCGTTATAAATTTGAGGCAGGGACTAGACTTACTCAGCTCCAGCCTGTAACAGCAGGTTTACCACAGAAGTATTGCCTTTCAAAACAGCTTGGTTTAACATCGTGTCAGCACCCGCTGGCCGAGAAGCTGTGCTGGCATTCTTCTTGAGAAGCATGGAGACGATGGACGTTTCGCCTCGAAATGACGCAACATACAAGGGGCTAAGACCAGTTGAGTTCGGGCTTTCGACATTGATGTCATCTCGAGCTAATAGTAGTGAAGTTATAGATGTTTCTCCTCGAGATACAGCTATTGATATTGGCGAATCTCCCTTGCCGGATACCACCGAAGTTTTTGCACCATACTGCAAGAGAAGCTTCACAGTCGATGTAAGGCCTTTGCTTACCGCAATACATAGCGGGGTGTCGCCATCCCTGTTCTTCTCCTCAATGATGGCCCCGTTTTCAAGGAGGGCCTTTGTGATGGACTTCTCGCTCTTAGTTACTGCTACGTGTAATGCGCTCTCTGCATTTGCAGGCCTCAAAGCTGGATTCGCTCCATGGTCCAAGAGAAGTTCGGCTGAAGAGGAGTAACCTCGCTTTACGGCCTTGTATAATGGGGTTTCACCGGTTGAAGCGCTCTCATCGATGCCAATATTGCCTCTTCGTAGCAGTAGCTTGACAATGGAGTCATTGCCTTTTGATACCGAGATGAAAAGTGGTGACTCTGAGCCTTTTGGTCGTGCATTTGGATTGGCGTTCTTTTCGAGAAGCATCCCAATGATTGATTTTTCCGCTCGTGATACGGCTACAAACAATGCTGTCTCTCCTTTCTTGTTCATGGCCTCGATATCTTCATCCCCTTTATCTAATAACATGCGTACTATTGACTTGTTACCTTTTGCCACTGCCTTGTGTAGTAATGTTTCTTCCACAACGGCGTTTGCCGAAGTAGAAGTGCTGGATTCCGATGGCTCATTGCTGAACCAACTACTCAAGCGCGAGGCCCATGCCGTAGGAAGAAGTCCAAGAGCCGACTGATCATCGCTGTCCGTAGACCTGCGATTCTCAATAGTAGTAAATACTTTCAAACCTCTAGGCTCAAAAAACCCTGCATTCCATTGAGCAACAGTCGCCTGGACTCTTAATTGCCGCAATCGACGTTGTTCACTTGACTCAGATGATTCTGATCCGGGACTTCCCAGCTGCGAGGGATACATAGCATTAGGCTGCGGTCTTTCCGACCGAGCCTCTAGCTCCTTGGGGTTCACATTCGCATTCGTCTCAATTGCGTGGTTAGGGATCAGGTGGTTCACAAAGGTCGTCCAATCCTGATGGTCGACATCTCTTTGTATCCATACCTGGTCCGGTTCGGGAAATGTGAGGCTGGCAGGAACAGAATCAGGCCTAACGACGATAGAGGTAGAAACTTGTTGAAAAGGTCTAGGCTGGCTTGGTGGACGCAATTCAAAGTAGGGTGCTGCTGAAACAAATCCTGCTTGTTCAAGATCGGCATTGTCGAAACTACGTTGTAATGTGATTTGAGGCGGCGGGTCAGGCTTCGATGATTAAATTAGTTTGAGTTACTCACATCAGGTGAGCAACTGAAGACTCACTCTGCCCACCGGAGCTAGACTAGGAGCTGGAGACGGTCTAGAAGGTTGACTGTGATTGCTCTCATTGAAAGGAGGCGGATCTAGCTCTACACGCGCAACAAATGGAGACAGCTCTTGAGGCGACGACCGCCTAGGATTTGAGTCGTGCACGGAATATGGGGGAGGTGGTTCGTCCATATTGCTCAAGGAAGACCGTTTTTGAGTGGGGATGGTATAGTGAAGAACCGAGAGGCCAGGAGATGTCTCTTGCCGTGGGACAATAGCTTGGGTGATGGTGATGGTGATGGTGATGGTGATGGTGATGGTGATGATGATGATGATGATGGTGATGAGGTTTGGAGAAGGATTGGGGTGGAATTAAGCTTATATGTTTGCTTACATGAGAACATGAGAGAACGGAAAGTTGCAGCCTTACGAGGAGCGCGTCAAGTCTGGCGCGTCACGGCATCGAGGCGGGGGCTCATCGACACCGGTCAAGGATTGTATAGATTGAATCAAGGAAGGTGAGACGATTGTGCCAATCGCAGTATTCAGTATTCAGTATTCAGCCTGACCGCAGCGAAGGCTGTGGTGGTGGTGGTGGTGGTGGTGTGGTGATGTGGTGTGTTGGAATACGGCACAGCCAATTAATCGTAAGGTGACTAATCAACACCCTCGCTTAGTAACCCTGGGACGCGGCCTCCTATCATGTGACTCGTCTCACCCGTCTTCCAATTGTCTTCCCCTCTTCCATTCCTCCTCTCTCCTCTGCAAACCTCAACAGCATTTCACTCTCAAGAGCCCAAAATGTCCTCGGGAGTCTCTCTTCCCATTCGCACCGCTCAGCTTCTAGGTATCACCACATCTGCCATCTACAGTAGCACTGTGTTCTACCAATATTTATTTGCCGTGCCATCCTACATCTCTCTACCCGCGAAGCCAGGCGTTGCGAAATGGTATCGCATGCACATCCTAAGCAAAAATAACCTCGCGCCAGTGGCACTCCTGGGCATCTTCTCGTACGCGTTTCTCGCTTTGCAGCAGTATACTAAACCAGCTGCATCTGTATTCATCGGAAATGCGAGGCTTGCCCAATGGAAGGCATATGCGCTAGCTACCGTGTTGATGTTGAGTTTCATACCTTGGACGGCGAAAGTCATGTTGCCTATCAATCACGTTCTGGAGGGCTACCATGCGGGGAAAGAGAAGCTGGACGATGGAGATGCAAAAGCTTTGTTGGCCGAGTGGAGAAGAAGGAGTGTTATTAGGTGTTTGCCCGTGGGAGCTGCTGCATTGATTGGAACAGTTGCAGCGTTCGCATAATCTTCTGGAACTGGTGGAACTGCCAGTCATTGAGGTTCCAGTGTCCTTGCACTCGTCACCAAGACTAAAGATACACAGGCTTCTGCCACTTTTCTTTACAAACCGGATTTACACTGCGTGATGTCCTTGCATAATATGTGTGTGTGCATAACACAGGCGAAGTCGCTCAGTACTACATGGTCACAGTCAATTATGTGCATAGTAGCACTGGAGTTGTTGTTCTCTCATGTGTACCTTCCCGCCAAACCATTTTACTGGAGTGTGACAATAACAGGGCTTTCCACAGAAGTTCGAGAAGTGAAGTGGAAGCATACTTCACACAGCTACTGTGTAATGACACTGGTTGATTGATTGAAGTGGACTGTGATTTTCTCCTAAGCATTCTACCGAACTAAGAGGTGATCCGCCGTGAAGTGGTTAGCACTGTCATATCAATACCTGTCGACACTATGTAGAAATTAACAGCGTGTAGCGACCGTGTCTCTCTCTCTATCTCTCTCTCGCTCACTCTCTCACACACACTATCAAAACAGCATTATAATTATAGCCTTCTTTCTTTTTACCTTATAGGTACTCTATCCATTACAACCTCGGTACATACGTTCTAACATGCCTTCTATACAGCTGCTACACAGCTAATCTCGCTTACATAGCTGCTATATAGTCAACCTTGCTTACACAGTGTTCGTTTGCACACGCTGTAGATTAGAGGTAAGATTCGCTACTATGTATTTTCGCTCTACCGTGTAGCGGCCATATTTTGTTCACTCCAAGTTCTGGTAAGGTATAGAGTATTTCTAAGAATAGGCGATAGTGTTAACTGTACTAGATGAGATCTTAACCTTCACAATTTTATATTCATACACTTTAGAGACTCAGACTGTTTACTGTCTATCTTTCCTGCCGAATTTCACAAGTTCACAGGCCAGCTATCCTCCGTCATCCCCGACATGTAACGAGTCCTTCGGGGCTTGTACCATTTAGATTATACCTACCGGCGACCGACATGAAGACAGCAGTCATTAATCTACCCTTTGACAACAGGTCAATTCGGGCCTTTGAACCCGAAAACGCGTCCAATTATTCGCAAGGACCAACAAGGTATCAGGCCAGGAATGCATCGGAGCATCACGCTGTGCTCTAAAACCTTGGTAAACATGGCTGCCATGCTGTAGCTCACCTATCGGATTTCAATTTTGCTCCAACTCTGTGGATGGCATGTATGGTGTTTTCGTGCTGAGCATATCCGGGACTGGATATTGAAGTTATCCTAGGAACTAGGACGATAGCCGATGATAAAGGGACGAACTTCCGCGGCATGAAAAGGTAAGAAAATACTAACCTATTAAGCACCAAGACCGACTAAACCACCTCCAAGTACTTTCTAACATTACCTATCATCAATTTCCTCATCTTCACCAACAGCATGGCACCACTGCGAACATGGCTGACACAACACTTCGGATCAAGCCTTCGCAATCGCAGAAGCACATCAAGGGAGTCTAGAAGCCACGAACAGCTATGTCCCACGCGAAAACGGCATTCTGTATGTCCCTGCGCTAGCTGCTTCTCGCGACCAAGATCAAGCCATGGTCTGCTGCCCCAAGAGTCTGAGAACCACATACAAAGCTCTTCGCCACCTCCGAGATACAGTCTCATTTTCACTTGAGAATAGTCGACGTTGTCTCCCTCCTGTTGACTTCCATACGATGACAGACATGGTTGGACGGACTTGAACTGGGTGCTGAGACTAGACATTCAACACCACCATCACCACCACCACAACTCAAAGTGTCTTGATGCCCGGATCATTACCCTCAGCAACTTATCCCGCGCGCACCAGAAGGACGAATCCATCTTTTAGAAGAAGTGTCACTCACCTTCGGCATTCCCCCAATTTCCTTTATCATCTCGGCCCGAAGAAAATCGGCAACGCTTCCTCACACCTCACATCATCAGATACAGAACCGAGACCTGCGACCCGCGACCCGAGACAAACCTTCTCGTTGTAATAAGACACCTTCCAAAATCTCATGATCCCAAATCAGTGGCTACATACATTCCACGCCGCCACGTTGCGTGCCATCGTAGATCTTGCGAGGAGGGAAGGTCCTACGCAGGACTAGGCGCTGCAGCATTTTCATGAGATATCGTGTGAGGGAGGATTGTGGTTGTTTGGTGGTTATTGTTGTCCTGGGATACGCGAGGTGCTCTGCAATCGAGTATCCTTCTCCTGGTCAGGGCCAAGAAGGATATTTACCGAAGACGAAAATGCTAAAGCAAGCATCATAACACAATGAAATACCATATTCAACACTCATTTTATTGCATATTGTATACGCAACTTGTCTTGTATTCTTTGATCTTAAAAGTCCTTACATCTATCCCCATTATTCCCATCAAGAAACTAAGTTCTCAAGGCAAACTCCAGCACCTGAACCAGTAAGTAACTCAGCAAGCGTCCAAGCCAACCTCACACAGACTCACTACATAAACACCTAATGCCACCCATCTATCCCGAAACTATCCACCCTGCCAAACAACCAAACAACCAAGCAACGTAACAACCCAACAACCCAATCAACCCAATCAACAAACCCTCACATCCCGTCTCCCATGTGAACTCAGCCCTACTCAGGTAGAGAACCAAAGAAAGTCTGAAAATCTCCCCACCCAAAAACTCTCTGAATCAAAACCGTCTGTGCCAACCACATGGCTAGCCATACAGTAAAGTACGAACAGCAAGCCACGTGCGCAACGCAAGCCAGGCCCGGGCCCAAAGTTACAAGAAGATAAGATTACTTACTATACCATTCGTACTTTCGTACCTTTTGTATGATCGTGCCAAGAACCTCTGAATCGTTCAGTACTGTAAGGTATTCCTAGCTAAGAGGTGAGAGATGGTGATATTAGGCTATCCGGACATACAGTAAGGTATACAGTAGGCCTACATACCACCCAGCCCAGGATGATCCCAGATGCTAGGAAATGAGGAGAGAGAAGGAATAGAAGGTAAAAAAAGAAAAGGAACCTAGCTAAGCGAGGAAAGAAAGGAATTCAGAGGACTGATTGGTTACGATACTGCATCCAGGACCAGATGGGATCGCGGGATAGGTACTGTACAGAACCTTCGTGTACCTAAGGAAAAGCTTACTCGTAGGAAGATGGTTGTAGATCTCAGGGTCGTGAAACACGCGTGCATGTGGCATGCAGCATGCGAACGCTTCTCGGCTGACTGTTGTCCGTAGCTCGCGTAAGTAGGTGTAGGTAGCTGTTGTACTGTTGTACAGAAGATACTTCCCTAGCAATGCATGCTATGCACGAACACAGACACATTTTAACAGACACACCGCACCAGACATAGAAGAAAGAAGATTCTTGACCGTCTCCTCGCTTCGTTAGATTCGCGCAATTTGGTAATTCCTTCAACCTTACGTATCACCCTGGTGAGGATAGGCATGTAACCTCTTGAGTGGCTAGGCCTGGATTTTGTTATTGTCTTTGTTTTTGCTTGTAGTTTTGTTTTCAAGACTGCCTACGTAGTAAGATATCTAAAATCCATCGGTGGTTGATGTTGTAACAACAAACCCAGAACAGGTATACAGAAATAGACGACACAAAGGGGTATTACCAAAACCAAGCTTCCTAGACTTATCCACACATATGTCAATGATGACTTTCATGCCGTCCACCTCTGCAATAACACCTTACTTCCTTCTGCTTTGGTATCGCCCATACCTTATTGTTTGCCGAAGCACACCTAGAGCTAAAAGCCTCCAAGTTTCATAAATAAACTTGAGAGTCGTCATAAACTAACGTTACCCATTGTTTGTCCCTTTCATTGCCATGAAATCCAAATCATTCCAGATGCAAGAAATAAACCACGCTACACATTATAACCCAGAACCAAAGCGATCTTTGCCACCCCATAATACAGTATGCACAAAAGGCATTGAAAGCAATACCAATGTAAAAATTCCCCGCCTGTACAATGATTAAAGGATTTCTCTTTTCTTTTGTACTCTTCATACAACAGCGCGCATGCGAGGTTGCATTTCTCTGCCCTGAATAGATAGCCGTTTCAAAATGTATACTTACATGTGAAGTCGTTTCCGCTTTCGGTCATCCTCTCGCATCTCCTCCTCGTGCTCTTCCTCTCTTTCTGCTGTCTCGGCTGGATTAAGGATATGTGCCATGCTTCCTCTTCGGGTTGGTGGCCCCGAATTATCTTTCAGCGAAGAGCCGCTTCTGTTTTGTGATGTCCAAGACCAGGTGCTCAAGTTTTGATCAATTGTGCTGTTGCCATTTGAGAATGGGGGTGGAGTGGTGGGTCGAGACCCATCGTTGCGGCCACCGGATGATGATGCGCTTTGGAGGGAATAAGAACTGAAACTCTCACGAATCCGTTGTTGTTCTTCATTCATGGTGCTCAGGGACCGCTTCGGCGAGGATGGCCACTGCGTGGACGATTGGCCAGAGGTAAAGGGGGAAGCATTGGTTTGCCAACCTTGACCGGAATGAATGTCGGCTGATGTGTGGCGCCGAGCAAGATTCCCCGGTGGCGATGCTACAGTTGATAGAGGATGGGGCATTGGAGGAGGAGGAGGGACTTGTGAGCGTAAAGAACCCGGTGAAGACTGAGAGGTATTGGCTCCGATCGAGCCATATCGACGGGGTGTAATGGATAGATGAGAAGGCACGGGAGGGCGAGGGAAGTTATTGTGTGATGGAGGACCGCTCATTTGCATTCGCCGAGGATCGTCGTTGGGTATTTGATGGGGAGATACAGGAACGTTGAGTGAGACGCTCGTGAAATATGGTCTATTGCCAGAAAAGGGAGGCTCTGGTTCAGGCTCGGACCTGATGAGGGCATCTTCCTGACGTGCCATGTCTGCTTGTACGCTCATCACTGAAATGAGCTTAGCAATCTGCCTTGGGGTAAGGTGACCTTCTAACTTACTTTCGCGGTGATAGTGTGATCCATCGGGGAGAACCGAAATAACCGCTTTTGACATCTCATAGTTAAGCTACAGTAAACAATGAGCAATTGTTGACACCACGAGGCTGCTGTAGCTCTTATAGATAGCAGTTGCGTGCATAATCGTCAACTTACTTGTAGTGAACGGGCTAGGGCGTCCATGAGGAACTTATCCCTGCTGTGTAAATCATTCTCGCTCCTCTGGAGCCGATTGCGCAAGTCCGTTATGGTCCATTCCAGCATAGCGATCCGAGACTCAGTTGTGGTTTCTTGCATTGGTTGCATTACCATTGGCTCTGCTGGTGTACCTGGTTGGGAGGGGGCAGGCTTGGGAGCGGAATACGAATCGCGGTGCACGAGAGCGTGCCGTGACGCACGACGTTTGATCTCACGTAAACCAACGAGATCTCCCTTCTTGAAGTTGCCATTCCCGTGTTTGAATTCCCACAGAGGCGCGTCTGGTGAGCCGGTGTGAAATACGTCACTGACTACGCGGTCATTAGTGAAAGTCTGGGATATCTTGTGACTTGGCCTTGCACACCTTTGTGAAATCCATACATGTTCAATTGGCGCACAAATGAGGATATGTTTGTATGTTTGAAGTACTGCCTGGAAGATGTGAGCAGTGTGACGGGTCAACCAAGCATCTGCGGACATACGAAAGAACCCTTGAAAAGCCGGATGAAGGAGACATCACAAAACTATCTGTCGAAGAGGACCAGGATATCAAATGCTGTATATTAGGATCCTCCAGCATACTATTTGGTGTCAGCAGTGCCCCCATCCACGGTGTGCAACGTCAGAGGACCGGGCATTCCTTACTTGTATAGCTTGTGAATGAATGCTGTCTGCACCACCTTGGGCGCACCTGCTGCTGCTGCTGCCGCCGCCGCACTCGGTCCTGCCTGACTGCCTGTGTTTGATTGATCTCCCATAGCAGCATGCTCATGAGTGCCGTTTGTATCGGCCTCCATACCAGCCTGACTTGGTGGAGGTCCCATGGCTGTGCCCGGAGGGGAGGTGTCCATTGGGTCTCCCGGGGAGGGAGCTGAGGTCTGTACGCTTGGAGACTGGCGGATTGGGACTGTCAGAGCTGAGTGTTGATTCTGCTCCACCGGGCTCAAGAAGGGACTCCGCTGCTGCTGCTGCGCTCGTTCGTGGGATGGATCCATCTTCGCGCTACCTGCAAAAGTCAACGTGTGCTCGAATCATCCACTAGGGACCGCCCCACGCCCGACAGCTGGTCTCTGTGAACATACCTCATTGCATTGGGATTGATGGGCTCGCAGGCGTGCGACTTATGCTTCAGACTCCTTCTTTGTTCCCCGACGCAACAGCTGCGATGCACCTTTCCGCGACCAGGGTCTCAGGCGCGCTCAGCCTCGCAGACCGAAGCGACCGTCCAGGAGGAGGAGGAGGATGCTGGATAGGCAATTGAGGATGCGAACGTAGCGACAGCGACGGTGCGACTACGCATGTGGATGGATGGGCTAGCTCAGACTCGAGCTATTATAGTACCTGTCAGGTCGAACAGTGGCTCTGGGCTGGGGTGGGGGATGGATGGAGAGCAAAGTGTATCTGCAATCTGTTGATGCGCAGCTGTACCGTACCGAGCTAGCTCGTAAAATAGAGTACCTACAAGCCCCGCGTGCGTGTGATCCGGTCGCAATGGCTAGCCGATGATGGGGAGGATGCAGACAATGGGCGACAATGGGCGTCGTCAGAAGGGCGTTGGCAGCGGCTGGGGGTGGTGGGCGTCGTGGTGGTGGTGGTGGTGGTGGTGGTTGGAGAAAGCTGGAGAATCGATTTCGCCGTCGTGCATGTATGTATGTATGTATGTATGTATGTATGTGTGTATGTGTGTATGGATGTGTGTATGTCCTGGATGGAGGCAAGTAGCATGTAGCTTGTAGCATGTAGCAGGCAGCACAGGTCGCAGGTCGCACATGTAAGGTCTCTCTCTCTCTCTCTCTCCAGTCATGGACGTCGGAGGGGAGATACTCCAGTACGTCTCCACCACATGCTGTCCTGTCGCCCTCAGAGCACGTCCTGCACAGCGATCCCCCCTTTCCTGGCGCGCTCTTCCTGGTCAGGCCAGTTAATGCTTAATAGACTTCGAGAACGGACGTTCTTCGCGCTGTCCAAGGGCTGCTGACGGCCTAAACCACTCTCAGCAGGCGTTCCTGAATTCAGACGGTCACTTCATGCTGAAACACAAAGCCCATACAGGAGTCTGTGTTGTTAGTCCAGCAGCTATTGCGCCTACGGATTGCGTTGCGTCCCGCTATACAATAGGTGCGAAAGTAATTCCGTGCTGCTGCAAAGTCAATCTGGCTTACTTCGTACTACGGAGCTTCGTTGAGATAGCTTTGTCGGGATTGCTGCCCTCCTTCACGTCGAGCTCCTTGGCTTCCCTCGCGGCGATGTCTGCCCTCAAGAAAGATGTCGATGCCACTGGAAATTCCAAGATCCCTTCGAGACCCTCGCCTTGTCTCCACCACCGCGTACTGTACCTGTACGCTCCTACGCGAGGACCCAGGATGCGAGGATGCGAGGATGCGAGGTACGAGAGTCCTACTTACTGATGGGTCCCCTTGAAGAAAAGGGCATTCCCGCGTGCGAAAGGGAACAGCCACGACGGCTGCTATGGCACCAAAGGAACTGTACCACAGCACCAGTACAGTGCAGTGCTCTACACATGCTGAAGCGAAGACCTCTGTTGTTTCATCGAGTGCTCAGCGCATCCAGCCCAGGAATTCTCGCACACAGGTACTCGTCCTTTCGAACCATATCCCCAACCGTATCTATCCTTCAAGTAACAGTACCGTACGCGCTATGAGGAACATATCCCATTCCAGAATGTGACAGAACCATGAAACATTGTAACAGCTCAGCTTCGAGCAGGTTCGAGAAGCTGATGGCTCTCAGCCTTGCAGCGACACGGCCTGGACACTACTACTGGCTCGTTCAACTGGATATCGGTGAACAGACAACTCACAGAAACGACGATCTTTGTTCTTTTCGGCTACTGACGGCGTGCGGACGCTTAGACATTTTGTTCGAGAGCTTCTCGGAGCAATGTGAACTCTCCCCCTCAAATGGCTATGATCATCGGAGCTTGATGTTTGGGCGATGCTCGTGCACTGCGACGAGTGGTAGACTGGTAGTCAACCCAATATAATAACATAGAGGGAAATGACTAACTGCATCAACAAATCGCTAAGGATTACTAAGGAAATCTGACTTCTCGCCGTTCTTGTACGCGAAAGGTTACTTGAGGTACGGAGTACAGTACTCCTCACGCTATAAGGTAGGGCACCATTGCCAACTTTGAGAGTTGCCACTAATACAAGCAAGCGAGCTTAAGATACACACGCTAATAGAAAGAATTCATGGTATTGAAGTGATGCCAATCAACCGCATATTCTTTTTCATACTTCATACGTGAACTACAGTACACCTACTCCTTGGGCACGGTTGTAATTCTTTCTAACTTCCATATTAGGACCTGTTCCTTCAGCCAATCATTCCAATCTTTTCCAACTCAATTGCGCGTCTTGCCTCCTGTTCCTTTGGCTCCAAGAAGGAGCAGATTATGTGACACCCATCGCCAAACATAACGACGAAGTCGTCGTCTCCCCATATAATCTTCTCATTTTCCGCCAGTTCAGGTAGCATTTCGCGTGGCCTTGGGCCAGAGAGCCAGTAATAGTCAAGCAATGGGTGTTCAAGGCGCGGTATTGCTTGTCTTGAAAATCCCTCTCGGCCGGCAAACTGTATGTAACTGTATGTGACTCCGGTCTCTGCACGAGTGTTCTCGCAAAAGGTGACCGCCTTCAAGCTATCAATTTCAAGTACAGATAATTCGTCATTGTGGAATAAAATCTGATCTCGCCAGACGTGTGGAACTATGCTCAAAGGGAGGTTATGCATATAGTGACGAAGGGAGAACTCCTTATTGAACATATTGAAAGTCAACACACTGATCCAGTTTCCACCAAAGGCAGATTGGCAGACCATGGATCCGCCTACGTACTTCGTCCAGATAAACATGCAGTCGCCATCACCCGTGACGGACCAGTGAGTGGGTTTGTAAGAGCTTGCAGAATCGTCCTTAGCTCTGCTTACAGAATCCTGCATGAGAACATCAGAGCCGTATTCCCTTGTCGGTTTACCATTTTTGTATTCGAGAAGAGTAAAGCGCAGAGCATGATGGGTGCTAGCATCCTCCTGTTTTCTCCAGCGAAAGTGGGGAAGAAAAACGTGCTCATCGTTGTAGGGGTGGAAGAGTGGCGGAAAATGTAATGGTTCGATCTCCGAGGACTCCCACGAGTAGTTGAAAGACCGAAGGGACTTCTGCTTGCTCCAGATATAGAATTCGGAACCTCTGGAGAAGCCAAACGAGCTACGGTGGACAGATATAGAGACAGAAGGGTCAACTACAAAGGGGAGTGTAGTTACGTCAGTGTAATCTGAGTCGAGGGACCATATGCGAAGCTTCGTGCTATAAATACAGATGATCAGCATTTGATGTAGCACCTCTCCTCGAATTAATTTGGTTACCAAGTAATAAGTATGGCATTACAGCAGAAACCGAAAGGTGCAGGAAAGCAAGGAAAGCAGGGCTATTACATACTTTTTTAATCCTCCAATAGAGCCAACGAGAAGTTGATCACTCAGAACCCAGTTGGATATAATCTGCCTGTCTGGATCGACGTAAGTCTTTGAAATGTTCGTAAGCAGTGATTTCACTCTAACGAAGGCCATTCTGGTTTGCTGAGCTATTCTTCCACTGTGATATTGCTGAACGAGGAAAGGTTGGTAACCATGATCATGTATATCGGCCTCATCACAGATCAGCCTAAAAGATCGTTAGGAAACTTCGATCAAGATTATCCCTCGACCGACCAATGGAATTTTTGAACTTAGCTTGATTGATGGAGACAGACCTTGAAGAGAATAGTCCTTGCCGTCTTTGTAGACGGTGACGAATATCGATGGGGAGTTGGGCGCACAACCTCTTTGCCTCGTTTTTCTTTTCGTCGCCATCTTCTATGTCGTAATATTTGCTAAAAATGATGGGGAATTCTCTCTTCATGACGGAAAGAGAGATCTTCTCGCTGCGCCATTCTCGTCTCCAAGTATGAGAGACCCTCACGGCGATGTGGAGGTCTTCCAAGTCCAGGAATTCAACGATAATAACGAGTATTTCAGGTTTGAGCACTACGCATGGGTCTCGAGTGGTTGGAATCTGGTTGATTTGCCATCGAAGACGTAAGATTTCGACCGGGGACAATGTTTGAAAAAGGTTGTCAAGCCTAGGAGGTCATATGTCAGAATGTCATGTGGTAAATAGCTAGGGACAGGATACTGTGACCACTTACGCTCTTCTTCGTGCTACATAATCAATGCCCCCCCTGGGAGTTCTCAAGGCACCCAGGGCATGGCTGAGAACGGTATCAGTGTCGGATTCCAATATTTCCATGATGATACTGAGATGATGATTGATGATGAGCTGGTTGCAAGGTTACAAGATGGAGGTACCACGAGGACCATGATTGGGAGTCGCGAGCTATGATGAGAGTCATGATTTACATTATGGAAAGTGCGAGCAGGGGATTCTTCGTCAAAATTGATGATTGCAACAAACATACAAGAAGTGAAGTCGAGGACGTGACTTCCTATGCAGGTGCCCGGAAGAGCTTACCCACGTGACTTGTTTCTTACTCTGTTCCGTACTTCGTATTCGCCAAGTCACATCATGAACTTTAGTAGGCAGACCGACTTAGACCTACCCTAATCTAGTCTACCACTTAGGGGGAGGAATAAGTGGCTGATTTAAGCTACTTACGTACACTAATACTAGAATAACTATATACTCCTAAGACTTTGTTAACTAGTTACTAGCTAGGCTCGGAAGCTGTTTACTATATATAAGTAGAGGCTAGTAAACGAAGCCATTCCCATTTAGAACCTAGTCTAGTTAATGCCTTAAACAGTTTGTTAGTAAGTGCCTTAGCGATCTCATAGCCGCGCTCATTGCCATCACTTTCCGGATCCTCGAGTATGAAACAACAGATTAATTCCTCACAAGTATCACTTCCAACTTTACTCGCACCAGTCTCTGCCACCTATCCCTAGTGGAATCAACTCTCGTAATTCTCCGGTTGCCCACTCCTTCAGAATTTATTTGCTTTCGAGTTCCGACACGTCCTAGCAGTCGCTGTTACTATATAACATTTCCAATGAACGTTGTATGATAAAGTTTGAAAAGATTTTGTGGTCTAGTGTTCTGTTGCTTAGGAAGACTAGACTTGAGTAATTTATGTTTCTATTGGTAGTAGGTACATATAGCTTGTGCTTCAATCGGGCGAGCGAGGAGGACGACTGAAAGTGCTGGTAAGTTGTTGTTAGGGTCGAGGTTGATTCTCTCCACATCTGACTATTTAATAATCTCTAGTAGGAAGGTTGTGTCTTTCTATTCTTAACTCTTGATGCAAGGCGTGTAAACATACGTTCTTAATAAGATTACAAGCCGAATTACTAGGTACAACTCTACTTCGAATAATGCTGGGTCCGATTTTATAGCTCGGTAGTTTTTTCCGGCACTCTAGAACAGCTAGGAGGCTGTGCCTTTCGTCTTAAAGGTCTTACCGGCAGCGTTATTTACCGGCAGCGTTATTAGGCCGCCTACGAGTTCGCCAACTTAGATACGTCTTGAATAAAGAGCGTGATTTTAAGACTGTTAGAGACTTACAGCCATGCCAGGATTTCCTCCTTGGGTTTTTCTCGCTTTCAGCTCTACCTATCGAGCAGCTAGCTTAGAGGGCTCGGAGAGATGACCTAGTCTAGCATCAGCTTTTCTCTAGGGCTGCTCTAGGTAATTCTAATATTTAGAAATCCCGTAGCAAGCTACGAACATACTACTTATCTATCTTGGTGGGTACGTGTAGCACTAGATTGTTCCTATCTATTAGTGTCAGGGCACGCTATCTGGCGAGGGTTCAAGAAAGGAAGTTATAACAGAACATCTTTGCGAAGTGGTTTTAGTTACAATAAAGAATCTTTGGTCAAGAATACACGCTGTTAATTGTTTTTACCTAGTAGTCGCGGGAGGAAGTAAAGAGAAGAGTGTTGAATGGTCAAATAGGGAGCAGTAATATATAGATCAATCCAGTGTATTGTGCAACTGTTACTATTATAAATGGAAGGTAAAGACTCTGTGGGGGGGGGAGGGGTGATTATTTGTAGTGGCTTAAGCGAGGCTAAGCGAGGCTAAACAGAATACAAAGTATAGGCTCTGCACTCCACAAGGAGTGAATGAGAATGTAAATCACTTTCCATTCATGTAGTAATGGACTGGATCATCTATGTCTCTCTAAAGTCCCATCGAACCCAACTCTCAATGGCCAAACCCACAATACAACACTCATATCGTGTATATTGATATATCCCTAAAGCAGCCTGATTGATACTCACCGAATCCTATGGGACCCTAAACTATCAGTAACACAAACTACAAGCCCAATAACTCCATACAATGCAATGCCCATTATACCGGTACCCACCAAAGTGCCCAGTCGAGAGGGAATCAAACAATAAACAGAGAAAAAAACGAAACCCAAATATGCCACGCTATGCACAATGCAACCCGGAGTTCTCTTCTTCAACATCTGAACATTATACTTCCCTCAATGTATCCAATCGGTACTGTCGTTATGTATCGTTCTATTATGCCCCTGCATCACTACCGCTTCTATCCCTTCCCGTCTTCCCACTGCCAAATTGTTGTTGGCTGATCCACTCTAAAATTGTCTCATAACAGAGCACATATTGCCGGAGACTCTGTACCATACTGAGCCTCTGGTTTCTGAAATCATCGACGGTCTTTTCGACTAAATCAAGATCTCCATCGAACAACCAATCATCCTTGATCTTGGGGGACTTGATGCCCTTATCCATATAATCGGCATCCGCGTTGCTAAAAGACATGCCTTCCATGGGAGTAACACCGGATCTAGTCTCTTTCCGTTGACGTTTGAGCATGTCTATAACCGAGTCGACGGTGCAAAATGTTCCGGTGCGACCACAGCCAGCGCTGCAATGAACAAGCATTGGACGAGTACCACTTTCGGGTTCAGGATCGGCAGACCTAGGCGACGTTGTGGAAGAAGAAGCGGCACGTTGCATGATGTTGCTAAGTTCAACCAAGCCAAGAAGTTGACCTGGCCTCTGTGGAGCGCCAAAATCTGGCCAGGAGGAGTAGTGAACCTGAGTTATCTCGCGCATGGGCGAGAACGGGTGCGCAGCATGGGACAGTGTGAATTTCCTGACAATAACATGCGGTTGCTCTGCAGGCGAAGGAGTTGGCGCTGACTCGGCGCTCGTATTGGCTCTTCGGCGCCCTGCATCCCGGCGTTCCTTCTCCGCTGCTGTGCGGCGTTTATGAGGTTCGAGAGATACTTTCTTTTCGGAAAGGCTTTTCAACTTAAGTGGCCCAAATTCTCTACTCGACCAGTAGGGATGGCATTTAAGTTGGCCGCCTTCTGATTCGGCTGTCAACATAACAATAACACGTACGTCTTGATCCCAGATGACACTCCAGAAGTCCTGTGAACGAAAAATGTTAGTAGTGAAACTAGGCCAGGGTAGAATAGAATTATCTCTTACCTCAAACGTAGAGGGCAGGGGACCCTGTGATGCGATATATCGCTTATTACTCCTCGATGCTTTGATGTGACTTGCGTTAACATAGTCACAAGTGCCTTCTGGACGTCCTTGTAGCCTGACTCTAGCGTGTTCGAATGGCCAAATATTGTTATACCTGTTCTTGCCGCCCTTCTCGATGCCTGCGATCTGTACTTCCTTTGAGTCTTCAGGATTTTTCCCATACGACACACCACTGGAAAGAGCCTGCTTCATTCTGGATAGTTCTTCCAGCTCCAAACGCAGGTATTTTTCCGAAACCTTCTTGCCGTGATCTTCTGCAGCGGCTGCATTCGCCAGCCAGCCAGGCACCAAGGTTTTCAGACTCGAATTGGTGATTTCTTCTGGGACCTTGACGTCCATCTGCCCAACTCCACCAATCAAGTCCTGATTCTGTCGAATATTGCTGAAAAATGGATTTGCAGCATTCTTAGTCACTGGCATCTCACATCCTCCAGCAACAGGTGCCACATCAGGCATATTTGTCCCAAGTGATAGGCTAATCTTAGTTGACGATTGGGCTTCTTTACTTGATCGTTGGTCGACCATCTCCGGGTAGGCCTTGGAGAATTCGGCGAAACCACCTTTGATGATGTAGCAGTGCCCTTTCCAGCCTTCGTTGGTAAATTTTTTGAGAGTGTTGACGGCCGAGATAGCATCCTTCTTCTCTGATGAGAAAGCGTCGTAAACGATGATGCATTTTGTATGTCTCCACTTGGCAAACCTAGCCTTCTCATCCTCATCTGTAAAGGTATCCTGTAGTTTCTGTAGGTTGAAAGATGGCCGTTTTAGCAAGGTGGTAGGTATACAGAGGTTCAGAGCGTTCTGTATCCTCGACTGCGAAAACTGTGGGAAAACACGAAGATCCAACAATAAATACTCCGTTGTCGGAAGATGCTTCAGCATATTTTTCAAGTTGGCAGGTGCAATCATGGTAGGCCCGTCTTCAAGGGACGATGGCAGTGTGTTAGCACGCTGATGGGTTTCAGGTTGCCCACGTTCGACCTTGGTACGGGGAGAAGGCGGATCTGCCCTGTTCTGGGGCAAGGAAAGACGAGGGTGCCTATCATCTACACGAGACAGAATATTCCGCTGAACTGGAGGGTTTAGAGGTGTGATAGTTGCAGGAGATTGCTGACGAGGTATATCGAAGAAGGAGGGAGCAGTCATTGAGGCTTCGGAAGCACGTTTCGAACTGGATGAAAAATATGCTGAGTCGCGTTGATCATCTGTCTTCACGGCTTCCGTCGTTGAACGGATATCTTTGGTCTTTGTTTTCGGACTTGGAGGATTGTCCTGTGTATCTGCTCTTGTTGGTCTTCGCTCAGGCCTTGGACGCGATATCGATACTGAACCACCAGGCGTCTGGGCAAAATGCGAGAGGTTTCCATGCCCAAGGCTGAAGCCGTTGCTCGATTCACTTTGTCTTCTAAAGGCCTCGAATTCCGAATTCGTGTCTAGAGGCAGATGCTGCGGTGTATTACCTCCGAAGGATACGATCGAGGAGGTTGGAGGGCTCCAATTGTGTGTAGGGCCCACTCCAGAATCTCGAGGATCCGTCGTAGGATCGACGATGAGGCCGAAATAGTTAGGGCTCGGCGAGCGGATATCTGCTGTATTTGGCGTTTTTAGAGTAGTAATGCTAGGAGGATGCGATTGCCCAACAGAAGCGGGAACTCTTGAAGGCGTGGCGAGTGGTGTAGTCGAGGATTTGGAAGCAGAGTGTTGTTGTGACTGCGAGCTCGAGCTCTTGTGCGAATGCGACGCCCTCGAGGTGGGGGTAGGTCGCGACATGGTGGTGAGCATACTGGATTCACTGGGAACAGGAGTAGTCGTATGCATCCAGACCGTCGAGGGCATTTGTGTATGGAATGAATGGGTTGTGATGGGTGGCTATCAGCTCGACTGCATTCTGCGGGTGCGTGGTTGGGCGACAGAAAGGTCGCGAGCAAAGGTCTAGACGATGTTGTTGATGAATGGTCGAGGGATCTGGGCGATGATGACTGGATGCTGATGCAGTCTCTCGCCGTACGGTATGGTACTTGGTATGGGGGCGTGAGAGAAGGGCAAGGTAACGAACGAAAACGAGGAGATGAGCGAAAAGTGGTGGATTCAGGGATTCGCTTGGCGATGATGAAAGTGACGCAAGACAGGCCGATCGACAGACAAGAGGGGGCACAGCACAGTACCTAGTAAGGACTTACAGCACAGTACCTCGTCGTCAGGAGCAGGGTACGAAAGTTCGTTCACAGGACCGTGACCGTAGGACGTCGTCGCTCTTCTTCCATGGCATCGTTTGGATTGTTGTTCTTCGAGGCAAGTGAGGAAATACATGGCGTATTATTAATACAGCGAGGAGCAGGACGACGAACGACGTATTTCCGTCGCAGTCGCACACTTCTGCATCATCTCAGCCTCAGCCTCAGCCACGAGATTTCGCCTCTAGCGCCGACGTCATGGTGACCCCATGTGACGTTGGAATTGTGGGCTTTGTCTCAATCGACTTCTAAGCAGTCGCAGTCCCGTACCGTACCTTATTTTCGTACAGTCCCAACAAGCGGACTTCTTCATTTACAGCTCCATACAAAAGTACGATTGCCCGCGTTATTCTCTTCATTCTTTTCACCATCCAAAGCACGAAAAAGTCAGTCCTATTTGCTGAAACCGACCCTGAATACCCTACCCTAGTGAGGTGAATGCGGATTTTAGACTTCGCCGTGCCCTGGATGACGATTGTTTAGACAACGTCAGAGGGCATCTAGGCCGTCTTGTCGACACACTCTTCTTCGTCTTCTTCTTCTTCTTCCTCTTCCTCTTCTTCTTCTTCTTATTTTTTCATCTTCAACCCCTCGACTCAGTCGCATTGGTATCGCCTTAATTAGTTGCCAAACCATCACCGCCACTACTTTTCACCACGAAGAAGGGCCGTGACTGGTTTACCCTCAAACGCCTCAAGCTCCTGAGCTCCTCGTCCCTCGACAGGCTCAACCGTTTTCATCCCTTCTCCAATAAATGATGGTGGTGGATCCGACATACCTTGATTCTCGAATCGAAACCAAACCCATTTTCTGATGACGGAAAAGATGGTACGACTTTTGGTACTTACCCTGCCGCGACATGCTGCCCTGGACTTGCTTAGGTGACCAAATAGTGACGGTTTTCCGCAAGACCAAGAATTGTCAGGGGACCCTTCACCGTTGGGCTGGGTCCGGAGGCAACCTCAGCAGTCCAGCTGGGAATTGGGTGGGAGCACCATGATTTCATCAATATCGGTTAGTATTCCATGGCAATCAATCTTTTGTGGAACTGGAGGCCTCACTCCGTTCATCTGGGTACAATTATCCTATTGGGTACATTGTCTGGCTTCTATGGAACTGGAAGCCTTGGAGGCTTTGAATTATGGGAACTAGACTCTACAGGAGTCTTGTTCGTAGATCCATAGTTCTAGTGCCCGGGCGAAACTCCGATGTGCAACGAGGATGAGCATGGCAGACAGAAATGCTTCCTACGGTTTCCTGCAAGGTTCTTCGACAGCTCAGCGATCGAGAAATAGGCGGCAGATAGCCACGTTGAGTAAAGTCGTTTTTTATGCCTTCCACTACAAACTCCCTTGCAAGGTGCGGAGATCGAAGATGAGCTGAACTAAGAGGGTCACAGAATGAAGCAAAGGTGACAGGTAAAAGAAAAAGGAGGGGCTTGAAGTCAAGCAGCTAAAGACGTCCTGCAGAGGTTTCAAGGATATTCCTCCACTTATAAGTAGTTAGATACTTTTCTCGAAGTCACCTGTAACTTCCATTTGTCCCTTCTTTACAGGAAATAGGTAGTTCTAAGTTACTATGTTACTTTGTCTCTTATCATACTAGTATAGTGTTTATAATTATAATATAACGTTAGATTTAGACATATTGTCAGAATTTTTAAGGTTTCTATACTTCTTGTCTATTCTACTATCTATACTTAAGTGCGCTTAATCTCTAAATAGAAACCTAAGAATTAAGGAATCTTTAATAAATAGGCAAGAGTAGGTAAATAAGAGATTTAGAAGCTCTATATCTTTATTAATATTAACTTTCTACCTTTTTTCATTTTAAAATTAAGTGATTTATAAAAAGAATTATATAGGCAGGTGTTAGTAGGCAGCCTGCCTAATAGGTGTGGGTGACAGGACAGGAACAGGGCAGGGTACTACCGAGCCTATCGGGTGTACTACCGAGCCCAAGAAAATTCTAACACTATGTTAAGTTTTAACATCGTCTTCTAATAATAATTTTCCTAGCCCTATAACTACAGTGCTAATACAATATTTAGTAACCACCAAATCCCTGTAAGGTTAGGGAGGAGTGAAAAACGTCTATGTACACAGGCAATTTCTAGACTGTTAGTTGTGGAAGCTATGCTCCTAAAGTAACGTAGAACTCCGTTCTTTGGTATTCTGTTTGAAGTTTGTTGTCGACAGTAAGCCGGAGGTATGGGTAAAATCAAAACTAAGGTGTTGTTAAGTTATCTTATCTATGGTTGATGACAGATTAGATATCTGTGACTAACTGCTTGACCAACGTGGAGTTTTGTACAGTATGGGGTCGGGTCGGGTAGACTCTCCGTAACTGAAATGAGTGGCCGAATTTAGTATCGAGCAACAATAGCACCTACACCACCTCAAGAGATGATTTAGAATTTGTGCGGGTGCTATACTAAAAGATTCCGTGATTGCAGGATAAAAAATGGCTAAATGACGAATTATGAGCTATATTATATTTGTTGGTTATTTAAGTAGACAATTCTTTGTATATACCTACCTAGGTATGATGTGGTGCTACCTTACTAGGTACCTATGGCCTGTGCTAAATTCGGCCGCTTATTTCGGGTTACAGCGGGAGCGGGGACACGGGAGTGGCGGACCTACTATAGTGGTGCATAGACGTAGTTCCTCGATTGGGGCAAGCTGGGGACTGTGTCGTACTTTATTTTCTATCTTAGTTCTAACCTGAAACTCAGTAATGTTTAAGATCTAGCGTGCTTTTATACCGTCCTTTGGAGGTGAAGCTGAGGCCGTTGGCTTAGTGTTTTCACTGTTGTGAGATCCTCGCAAAGTAGTACTTTTTGGGGGTTTAAAGACACGAAATATACATCAGTCTTTCGCGAACTGTATTCCTAAAGTACAGTATTCCAACACTTGCAGAGACTTGTCGTCTCCTGCCATCAATCAAATTTATACTCTGTAGGGAATTCAGACACGGGCCGTATAGGGACATACAAGAATCTGCTAGTAGAAGGTCACATTATCCACCAATCACTTCTAAGAATCGAGAATCTTCTACTTTTATTCTTGCCGCAACGTACAGTAAGTAGGTAATATTCGAACCTTTTACCGCAAGGGTTTATCAGCAACGATATTCTGCTGAACGAGTATCTTACTTCTGTCGCTCGCGCCTTCGTCACTAATCGGTTTATGTTAACAATACCTCGAAGATCTAACCTTTTTTGGCATCCGTATCCGATTGCTACAGAAGATTAAGTAGTATACGGGAGTTGGCACCGAGTCGGAAGATAATTTAGACACTCTTTAGATACTTTTCTCTTCCTTCGGTCCCTATAGTTCCACTTACTCCTGTCTCGGAGCTTCATCACTCTAGACTTTCCAACTCCTCCTCTTCACGGATGATATTCTGATACTTATCATAGTAACACACCCTATGACTATTACCGTTGAAGGTACTGCCAACTTTGAAAGATTGCATTTCTTAACAAGTTGAAGTTCTTCGGACTTCTTAACGTCAAAGTTCTGTAATTCACCACAGAGTGTTACTCCAAGTTGAAAAGAGTAACACAGAAGGCCTCTCAGTAATAGGTGGACAAGATAACTCTTGAAAGTTCCACAATGTTCCCCTCTCGCTTCAATACTTCATTTTCGGAGTACGCTGGCTAGATAGGTAGTTGAAAAAGCACCAAAATATGCCTACCTAGCAGCAGATGTGTAAACCCCCGGGATGGCAACTAAAAACAGAAAAGTCCAAACACAGTAAAGTCCAAAATAGCAAAAGCCCAATCTTGGGAAAACTCACTAAGGGCACTTCACAGGGGCAGGTTTTGTCATTCACTAATCCGACAATTAGTCTGCAGCAGTTCGCTTCTGCCATTGCCAATTTACGTCAGGGTGACGGGAACAAGTCGAAGTGTTTACTTCGTTTCTTAGGGGGATCTAGGTGATTGTGGGTTTTATTATAGCTGAGTTTTGTGGTCGCAAGTGTAATGGATTTCCTAGCATGATAATTGAGCATGTATGGGCTTGCCTATTTACACGGTGTCTGATGAGATTCTGTCTGGGTTACGAGTTGATATCTTTAAGGTCTGCGATGACTTCTAGGTATCATCTTCAAGGACAGAAAGAAGCTCGGCTTCGAACCAGCCTTGGTTACTTCTCCATCCCCATATACCTTACCAAGGAGTGTATCTAGTGCTGGAGAGACAGAAGGAGCCGAACAAGCAGACTTCGGCACATGCGACAACGGTCCAGTCCCCAGTTTCGGGTATGCTGCCAAGCAATGCCTGACGGACTGTAAAAGCGAGCGCTGACGTAGATCACCAGAGACTGGTCCCGACCAGCTACAAGTCGAAGAGCTCATAAAGCGCATCAAGGAGCCGCCGAGCCATCGGGAAAGAGACAACAAAATGAAGGAGGCTAGCCTCTTAAGCAACCAAGTGATCTGCTGGTATTTCCACCCCATTAAGCCTCTACTAGGACATCTAGAACTACAACTCCACCGGCGTTTACTCTGGCATTGTCGCATCATGCAATGGCAATAGTGATGGTGTGTACTCTTCGATATAGCAGTTTCCTGTTGAGACGCATTTCAGAACAAGTAGACGAATCATGCATAGATGCCTCCAACATCAACACTGCCAATTCTTCTGGGAACAAGATCTTGTCATCCCAAGTCAAAATCACCTACCCATACAATACTTCAATGTTACCTTCCACTGTGCTCAAACCTTGACCTTGTTGACCATTTGTACCACATCACATGATCAGCAGGCCGCGGGCAAGCTGATATTCTAGCGTCGTCCTTCTTATCTCCCAACGCGGGGTTCCATTTCCTGTTGGTCTAATCCATGTCTGGCCACTTGATCGTGCGCTGCTGATTGGTTTACTGGTCAAATGCCAAGAAGGCGAAGAAGCATAGATTAGATAGGGTAAACTAAGGTACGGGACGACGGATTACTACCTGAGGCATCTACTGGTGTTGCCTTGCGACTGTAGATAGGAATGTCTGCGATGCGTCAAGGCATTTCCGTGTTACCGTGTACGAGGACGCCATGGTCCGCGTATAAGTAGCGTGGCGGCGCTTCACTTGACTGTTTTCTTCTCTCTGCATCCCAATTCCCAACCGCCAGACTCTCTCTCGACCAGGTATTCGTACTCGGTGTTCGCTGTTGGCTCTGGGTGTTTCCCTTGCCTGCCCACCACCCAACACACCTGGACAATGTCTGCCAACAAGACTCACACGTCGAGCTCGGCGTCGCTCAGAGACGAGCCAAGTGACCTCAAAGCCACCAAGGTCTATGACCCCGAGGCAATAACTCGCATCGACAGCATCACCGAGCCCGCTTACGTCGTCGACCATAAAGCTGAACAGGCACTATGTCGCAAGTTCGACCTCCGACTTCTCCCAGTCCTGGCTATCATGTACCTCTTCAATGCTCTCGACAAGGGAAACCTGGGAAACGCAAAGACCGCTGGACTGGACAAGGACCTGCACTTCAAGAACAACCAGTATAACATCCTGCTCTCTGTCTTCTACGTGCCCTATGTTTTGTGTGCGCCCCCTTTGGTAAGTTGCCGTCTCGACTGGTAAATTTCCATGCTCTAATAAAATATGAGGGGATGCTTGGGAAACGCTATGGGCCGGCACGAGTCTTACCAATCATGATGGCCTTCTTTGGAGCCATGACTATCCTGGCTGGTAGGAAAAGACTCAGCTTACGATGAAGCCCTAGAAGACTCACAAAGACTTAGTTGCCGCTCAGAATTTTGCTGGAATGATGACTTTACGATGGTTCCTTGGTGAGCTCTCTCTTGCGAAACCCGACTATCTGATGCTGACTTTATTAGGCATGGCGTAAGTCAACATTTCGAAGTAGAATTTCCCTTCTAGGGATTAGTACTTCTTTACTCCTGCATCACATTTGAATTACTCTTGAATCTTTCCCGAACAAGTAAACTGACTTCGAGATCCTCAATTATAGCGAGTCTGCTTTCTTCCCACTTGTCATTTATTACCTCACAACCTTCTACCGACGAGGCGAACTGGCTCGTCGCTTAGCTGTCTTCTACGCAGCAAGTAACATTGCAAACGCCTTCTCGGGTCTCTTGGCAGTTGGAGTTTTCCGCATCAAGAATACCTCCCTCTACCCCTGGCGGTACCTCTTCCTGATTGAAGGGTCCCTAACTTTTCTATTCGCCATATTCGTCTTCTTCTACCTGCCAGCAAATGCCGAGGCCGCAAAATTCCTCACTGCAAACGAGAAAGCCCTTGCGCATCACCGCATCCAAGTCGACAGTTCCTCTGTTGTGAACGAAAAGTTCAACCTTCGAGACTCGCTCCAGATCTTTAAGCAGCCTTCAACCTACGCCTTTCTCGGCATCGAGGTATGTCTCGGCGTACCCCTCCAATCTGTCTCTCTATTCCTGCCCCAAATCGTCGGTCGTCTCGGTTACTCCACGATCAAAACCAACCTGTACACTGTGGCTCCAAACATCACGGGTGCAGTCATGTTACTTATCCTCGCCTTCACTTCCGACTTCACCCGTCTCCGAAGCCCCTTCATAGTCCTAGGCTTCCTCTTCACCTTCATCGGATTCCTCATCTACGCCACCATCGACGTCCAGAACCAACTCCAAGTCGCCTACTTCGCAACCTTCATGATGTGCTGGGGCACCTCAGCGCCATCAGTCCTCCTCTCAACATGGTACAACAACAACGTCGCTCACGAAGGTCGGCGCGTCGTCCTCACTTCCGTCGGAGTACCACTCGCAAACGCCATGGGGCTCGTAAGCAGCAACATCTTCACTCCTGCCTCGGCGCCGAAGTATATCCCAGCATTGGCTACAACGGCAGCTTTTGGTGCTACGGGTGCGGTTCTGGCTAGTCTACTGGGTCTGTATATGGTGTTTGATAATCGGAGGCGTGATGCCAAGTTAGGACGGAAATTGGATATTAGGGTGGTACCTACGGAGTTATTGAGGGATGGACCCAGTGCTCCTGAATTCCGTTGGTTTCTGTAGTAGTTATCTGTTTGCGATTAAGTATTAGGGCCTGTTTGTTATTCTTATAGGATAGATAGACTACTTGTAAAGTGTAGTTCATGCCCGGAGATGATTTAAAAAAACTAAAACAGTAAGTACATCAGGTATACTTAATACTTATCAATGAATCTATAACTACTTCTCTTTCAGTACCGTGTATAATAATCTACCTATATACTCACTAACTTACACTTCTATTGACCGACTATAAAACCTAGAAAGAGAATACAAAACTCTAATATTACTTATATCTATCTACCTAGTTAGCCTACCTACCTTCCTATAAAGAATTTTTATTTAGTTTTATCTTTGTCTTTATTCTATACTTTACCTTACTTAGTCTTCTAAGAGAATACTATAAGATCCTTTCTAGAGTTCTATAATTAAGTTACTAATATACCTTAGTAGTCTATACTAGTATAGTACTACCTAGAATAATACTATAGTAGGGTATAAGAAGAGTAAGTGTTGTAATGTATATCATGTGACTAGTCACATGGCTAGTCACGTGCTCGGTCACTTTCTATAAGAACCACCTCTTCTGTAGATAGTCTCTTTCTAACTACACAACATCAACACCTTCAACAAAGAGTAAACTATGTGATATAACACTAGGTGTGCCCATTGTCAGTTAATTAAGTCAACCGACAGTAAGATATAGTAGAGATTTAATAAAAATAAGACCTAACTAAGAAAATTAAAATAGTTTATACTAATCTAGGTATTATAAACTTTTTTAATACACTAATAATTACCTAGTATAGAATCAGAGTATAAAGTCGCTAGATAATAGAGTTAGTACCTCATTACTCTATTATATCTACCTAGGTACAGTCTATAGAAAATTAACAGACTACAGAGACACAGGAGACACATACAAGAAATCATTACTACTACGTAACCGCTCTGTTCTTGCGCCGGTGCGGTGCGGTGCGGTGCGGTGCGCTGCTTCCATTAAAAGCAGGGCAGCTAACGTACAAAGTACCGACCGCTATTCTATACGAGTCACCCTTTATATTGGTAGCAGGCAGACCTCGAACCGTTCTGCCATCCATACCGTCCGTACACGCAGCAGGCCGGTCCACAATAACTTGCCTGTCTGCTTAGCGACGTGGTTCTACAGTACGAGTAACCAACCCTGCGTGCTCCGTGTCCCGTGCTCCGCTCGCTATTATTAACGGTGGGTAAAGAAAAAGAAAAGGAATGGGTCGCTTATGTTGGATTTTAGGGCGTAATCACTACGGTACCGGGTACACTAATAGTGGTGGGGTATGGAAGATCAGGTCCATTATTACTTCACCGGCTTACCCGATACTAAGCAAGTCCACTCTACAGTAAGACTGTACGGTTTATTTCTAAGGAATTTGCTGAGCGGCTAGTAATTTCAAAGTAAGCAAGGCGTTAAGGATCCTAACTCTGGGTGTCTTCTGTGTACCTACTGTACCTGTGCAGTGTGCCCGAGTACCTATGTAATTGTTGATTGAGGGTTAATATGAATCCTACCAAAGAAATAAAGGTCACTTTCAAAGGCAAGAGAGAGAATGGTTTAGATAGAGAATCATGGATTTCATTTATGACCTATTAGCCAATACACGTAAGTAACCGAATTGCACAACTAATGTATAAAATACAAGCCCCCTGTAAACCACACTCATGCCTCACTCAAACATCCCAATTGCGACGACGAGTCAACCTAGGTGGCCACCTCTTAGTCGAACTGTTATAAGAGGAAGTAGAGAGGCTCTGAACACCCTTCTGAATAGCCAACAAGTGACTATTATCATAGGTATCCTCGCCTAAGCTCCAAGCCATCACACCACCCAAACCTTTGGCCGAAACGATCTTGGTGAACTTCTCGGCGATAAAGGTAGGTGTGTCCCAGGTCCAGAAAAGGTTGACTTCCGAGTCCCAGAAGTATTCTCCGCCGCGCTCGGTGTCGGAGATGGCGCCTGCTTGCGCGCGCGCCCAGGAATCGGTGAGGGAGATACCGGTGCAGTTTCCGTAGCCTTCTTGACAGCCTGTACCGCAGTATGCTTCGGCAGTACCACTGGGGATGTGTGTCAGTTGAGAGTGATGTAGAGTTGTATGGGTCCGAGGACTTACCAGTATCCGCTTGTGCTGCAGCAGGCACCGTCAGTGCATTGGTAACCAGAGCTTCCACCACAGGATCCATCAGGTGAGTCAGTGAGGTTTGTGGGGGTCACGGGGGCCATGTTTGAGGGCTCGAAGGTGAGAGCACCAGAAGTTCCAAGGTCGTTTCCTTCGGCGTCTTCCATCAGTGCGGTGGCGCAACCTAAAGGTTGAGTGGCACATTCCGTAGAGTTGGTGGTGAACCATTTAGCGTAGAATGCGAAGCCGAGAATAGCTTTGCTTGCTGGGAGTCCATTGGAGATGTAGGCATCAATAGCAGCCGCTGAGCCAACAATATCAGAGTGGTGCTTGGTGATGTTGTCCCTTCTGTTCATCAAATCGTATGTCATGACCTGTGTTATTGAATAAGCATCCTGGTACTGAAATGTCTAGTGGAGGTACTTACGTTGAAGTAGTCTACCGCTGCAGCAATTCTGGGGACCGTAGCGTTGGTGAAGCACATCATGTCGGTCAACTTTCCTGGTACGGCAATAGAGAGTTCTTTCTCTGTACCAATGGCGGATCTGATTGCCTCTAGTAGAAGTGGGTAGGTCTCAGCTTCTCCTGTCTTCTCCGAGTTTGGAACCTGCTTGTAGTCGATGCCGTTACCGCAAGGGTACTCCCAATCGATATCAACTCCATCAGCTCCCGTGTCGTCAAGCATTGTTGCTACGTTCTTAGCGAAGAGCTCTCGGCCAGTTGCATTTGCCGACGCGTTGGCAAAAGGTGGTGTCCAGGTCCACCCCCCTACAGAGATGATGATTTTGCTGTCGTTTCCAAACTGCTCTCTCATGGAATCCACGGATACGAAAGGAGTATAGTTTCCGACAGGATCAGTGCTGAGCACCGTGGGATCTGTGAAGGAGAGGTAGACGTGGTTGATGCCTGCGGTGACATTTTTGCCTGGGATATTATCTGTGTGCCATCTGTTGTACTTCTTAGTACTCTTTTCGACTCGAGCACCGAAAGAGACATGGAACTTACGCGTCATAATAGACACCATTGACAAACTCGGCCGAAGCCTGAGCTGCAGCAAGGCCGAGGACTGCGATTAAAGCCTTCATTGCGGGGGACCGGGGGAGAATGTGCGTCGGGAGAAAGATTTAAAAGATAGTGGTCAACAAAGTGTTGAAAAAGAGAGTCAGGACGATCAGCCTATGACTGGATGTGCAGAAGGGGAGGGAATCATCTCTCGCGACAAGAGGAGGAGTTCTTATATTTGGGTCTGTCACATAGCCGCCCCCTGCTGCCCCTCTCAGGCGAAGGGATAGCCCAAGGGTGGCAGTGTGCCGTGTGTGCGCAGCTCAGCTGGTCATGATGCTAAAGTGGTATATTAGGGATTGCACAAAGGATCAAGCTGATCCAACGACGACGCTCTGGCTGTGGGGTGCTTTCGTCTAATAGACTTTTGTTTCTGGGAAAGCCGTTTTATGCGTTGGAGGGCCCAGGGAAACACTCGTCCCACGTACCCAACCTTGCCATGGATGATGATGGAGCAGGTAAGGCGGAGGACGGACGAACGATTCCTGCCATCCACATTATCCACAAGTACGAGCTGACGAGGGGAGATATCCTGCTGCGTTGCGTGAGTGCCTTCAGTGAGCATGAGCAGAAGCGTCGAGCTGTCATGAGCAGAAGAAGAGTCGTCGTCCATGCCGTGCGCCTTACCTTGGCTTGCCACGCTTGGTATTCTTGATCCTGCACAACTTTGCGTTCGGAGAGATCGGAGGTTTGTTTAAATGAACGTGTTCACATACACTTTGCCCACGCCTGCTTAGCGACTTCGCCCGAACCTACGCAGAGCGAGCCCCTTGGACCTTGAGCCCTGAGCCCTGAGCCCCTGACCTTTGAATCTGTGCCCCGCGCCCGCAGCTATCCTGTAGCCTGCCTGGATGTGAGATGGCACTCCAGTTTGGATGGAAGCCGCATGTGAGGATATATTCGACCCAATGATTGCAAGGACCGGTACGTGCTGTCGTGGGGAGGTAGGTAGAGGTCGGAAGGAGAAGAGCATAGGTATGCTGCTCAGGCAACAACTTGGCCCCGTCAGGCTGCTAAGGCACCACCCGGGCACCTGAACGTCGGTGCCCAGGCGCTAGTCCCAAACCGCGAGCGGTGTGTCTTCAAGCTCTAAGCGCGTCTTCTTGTCACCAGCTTCAAGCTCCAAATTTGTTTGAACATTGCCCGAACACCCTCATCTTCGCAATGTCGTCGCTCTTTGGCACCACGCCGCAGAACACTACCAAGCCCTCTTTATTCTCAACTCCAGCTACATCGGCGCAGCAGGGTGGCCTATTCGCGCCAAAGACTGGCCAGCCGCAGACAACGGGCAGTCTGTTTGGCAACAGCACTCAGGCGCCTACGCAGAGTAGTGGTCTGTTTGGTAACAGTACTCAGGCGCCCGCACAGAGTAGTTTGTTTGGCAATACTGCCCAGCCGCAACAAAGCAGCCTCTTTACATCAACCCAGAAACCAAATACGCAGCCACCACAACCAGCTGGAACCAGTCTTTTCGGCCAGACAACCACTACTGGACAGCCCGGAGCCAGCCTGTTTGGCGCGCCAGCTACCACTGTACAACCTCAGCAGCAATCCCTGTTCGCGTCTACATCACAAACACCCAACCAGCAGCAGAATGGAGGGCAGAGTGCAGCATACTTCGATACCATACTGGAAAGAAGCCGGAAGAGAGCGCATGCTGATTCCACATCAGAAGATCTTCCAGCATTACAACTCGGCTTGGGAGACCTGCGGCAGCGCATAAAGAGACTTGGGACTGGAACACCAGAGCGAGCACTCGATGGCAAGGCGCATTATCTATTGGCTGCGTCGGGGGTGGATCCGGGAGCTGCAGTTAGGGACCTCAACCTTCTGACCACTCAAGCAAGTAGGACGGAACGACCACAAGCTGTCCAGTCAGATGATACGGACGTCGAAGCATACCTGGCGAATCTAGAGACGCAGACTACACTAAGCATGATTTCGGATGGATTGGCACGATCTGTTAGAGATTTTGATACTTTCTTAGAAGATAAGATGACCATGGAATGGGACGCCCAAAGAAAACGCATATATGAGCATTTTGGAATTAAGGAAAAGGATGGGTTGGGCAATACCAGAGCAAATGCAAGCTTTGCGGCATCTGCATCGGAATCACAGGGTGGCTTTGGAAGGTCGAGAAGGGGCAAAGGTGCTACCATGAACGGTTCGCGAGCCGCTGGCACTCTAGGAGCAAGTACTTTCGGACGAACTGGCATGTCGAAATCTGTTATTGGAACTGCTGCACCAATTGGCAGCGCCAGCCAGCCTTTGTTTGCGGACATCGAGAAGAAGGTGGAGGCTAATCCAAGTGCCACCATTGGCCCAAGTGATCGATTCTTGCGTGAGAAGCAAGGGAAGTTCATCGTCAAGGTGCAGAAATTGAATGCTGCCAGAATTCAAAAGATAAGTTATCCTGTACTAGCCGAATTCGCAAGCATAGTGGGCCAAACAGGCGAATCATACACAAATGAGGTTATCAAGGCGTATCGGGCAATGGTCGAGATCGTGGGCGAGGATTCGGATGTTGTCTCGCTGGGAGATCCAAGAGCTGTAAAGGAACGACAATTTGCCGATGTGTACCTGGATGAGACGTCGGGCTCGTCTAAGAATATTGCGATCAAGAAGAGAATCCTTAATGGGTCCACCAGATTCTTGGAGAAACTTTTTTCAGAAGAGCTAGAAGCTTATGTTGAGAAGAATCCTCGCGAGGCTAATCTAGGAGGTGTGCCAAACGTGCTAAGCAAGGTGAAGGCTTGGATTCGGATCAAGGCTACCAGGAAAGATCTCACTCCAGATAATGCCGACCACCTCCAGAGAGTTGGCGATGATTACATGTGGGCTCTAGTATTCTACTTGCTACGCTCTGGTCATGTGAAAGAGGCCGTCGATTATGTTTCTGCAAATGCAGTCGCTTTCCGTGCTATCGATCGGAACTTTGCAGCCTACCTTACCGCATACTACAGCAGCCCAGACCGTAGATTGCGACGTGATCTCCAGGATCGAATGCACAATGAATATAACCAGCGTCTCCGCATAGCACCCGAAGGCTCGATCGACCCATTCAGGATGTGTTGTTACAAGGTCATTGGCCGATGTGATATGGAGAACCGGACCTTGACTGGCGTCATTCAGTCTATGGAGGACTATATCTGGCTGCAGTTCGTACTTGCAAGAGAGGTCAGCAGGGTGGACGAGACAGCTAGTGAGGTTTATGGACTCTCAGATGTGCAAGCCACAATCCAAGAAATAGGGAGCAAGCATTTCACGAAAGCTGGTGCCGATGGTAGCGACGCATTTGGAGTGTACTTCTTTTTGCAGGTTCTCGCGGGTTTATTCGAGTCAGCTGTCGAGTATCTGTATACTCTTCGACATATTGATGCTGTCCATTTCGCCATTGCCCTGAACTTCTATGGTCTACTTCGCGTTTCAGATCCCAACGTGGCTGAGAGTGATTTCCTAAGCTTCACCACGAGAGGCTTTCCACAAGTCAACTTTGGTCGGATGATTGGATACTACACTCGAGACTTCCGGTCTGCTAATTCAGCGGCAGCAGTTGACTATCTCAGTATTATCTGCCTCAACAATGATCTCCCAGGAGACCTTGGCCGAAAACAGGTTGCACTATGCCACGAAGCTCTCCGCGAATTGGTCCTCGAGAGTAGAGAGTTTGCATTGCTCATTGGAGATATCAAAGCCGATGGGCAACGCATTAAAGGTGTCATCGAGGAGCGGCTACCCCTGCTTTGCCTGGAGAATGAGGAAGACTTCATGCGTACCATCACCATACAGGCCGCCAGTGTTGCCGACGACAATGGACGCACAACAGATGCTGTTCTCTTGTATCAATTGGCAGGAGAGTATAACAACGTCATTGTTATCATCACCCGAGCACTGAGCGAAGCTGTTGCAGTACCAATCGGTCACGATCCCGTCCATCTTCAGCCCTTGAAGCCACGTGCTCCTGAGATCGAGCAAGCCTCGTCAAGCAGTCTCAGTCTTGCGACTATCGATGAGCCCGTTGCATTGGCGAAGGCTATGATAGGCTTATGGGCCGGCAACAGAATGTATCTGGACAAGATCAAGCAGGAGAACAAAGCTGCCTGCGAGGTACTATTGAGAATGAGCGATGCAAAGACCTTGGTGGAGCAAGAGCAATGGGCAAGAGCTATGGATGTGAGTGATACCCCACAGATGCTTTGTGAGAAATACACTAACCTCCTATACAGATTATCATAGCTCTTGATATTCTTCCACTCAAGGCTGGTGGCAATCCTAGCGAGATCCGAGGCTACGCTAGCAAGTTCTCAGCACTTCCTCAAACGGTGGCAAATAACGTACCAAATCTCCTCATGTGGACGCTAGTGTGCTGCGAACGGCAACGCACGCATCTTGTGAATGGACAATTTGGTGGAAATGAAGGGACGAGACGAATGATGATCGAGGACTTGAAGCAGAAGAATGTGGACTTGGCGACTTACACAAGTCAATTGCGGTTTAGACTCCCGGGAAGCCTACACGATGCCCTGGCAAAGGCGGTATCTGAGTGAAGAGAGACGCACATCGGACGATGAATGTATGTATGAATGGCGAAGCCGGGTCTTAGAGCATACGGAGTAATTTGTCCAGAATCCCTCAGGGGAAGAAGACGTCTGTAAATGGTGTACTCTGTACCTAATCAAATGATGCCTGTGAAGCGACTGTATACCCCGGTAACGTTGGGGTACACATGGGTAGGTAGGTAGGCAGGGCTCGGACGAGCAAGGTGTGGGCGTTACGATGAGTAGTAGGAGTAGTTCACGATAGTTTACGAACGTGTGTTGTTGGAGATGGTCTGATGGACTACCACGGGTCAGAGTTCGAAGGCACCTAGGACTAGGACTACAGTCTACTCGTCGACCAATCACTGCATGTCACGGGCGGTCGGTGCTCGCCGGGCCGAGCAGGGAGTCTTGATTGTCATGATATTGAGAACAATCCTTCAACCCCCCGACACACCACCAGCCCGATGCCTGAGTCAAGCGGCGGCTTCACAGACATGAGCATGACTTGAATCCAGTCATTCTCCTCCTTTCTGTTACCTGCTGCTCGTACCGTCGATGATTGCTGACTGCCCAAGTCTCCTCGAGCCCAAAGAAGACGCTTCCCCACGCCAATAAGAAAGCCGACCCATGCAATTGGGACCTGTACTGTACTGCTCTGTACGGTATTGTAGCCTGACAGCCTGACGGACAGCCTGAGCCTGTGCCTCCGAGTGCTGGTAGTACCGCAGAAGGTGTGAGGTGTAAGGTGTAAGGTGTCAGGTAGCCAGAGCGGATCCCCATTCCAAATCCTAATGCCACCTTCCGACCCAGCCAGGCGCGAGCTTTCCGAGGAAGATGGTATTTCCCCAGATCCATCGTCAGCCGACAACAACAACAACAACAACAACAACAACAACAACAACAACAACAATAATAACACCAACAAGAGACGCCGCGTCGGGGCTGCCAGTTCGAGGGGTGTGGCCAACCTCACTCCTGATCAGTTGGCGAAGAAGAGGTGAGCTGTCAACTTGCCGTCAACACCACATCGCGTTGCCCCGCATATTGGTAATATGCTGGTGCAGGTACTCTCGCATAGTACATACATAGGACACTGTTGGACTGACTTGTCGTCTCCACATAGGGCCAATGATCGAGAGGCTCAGCGTGCCATTCGAGAGCGGACGAAGAACCAGATCGAGACATTGGAGAGGAGGATAACGGAGCTTACGTCGCAACAGCCCTACCAGGAACTGCAGCATGCAGTTCGACAAAAAGAGGCCGTGGAGGCAGAGAACGCCGAGATCAAGAAAAGGCTAGCATCAGTGTTGGCCTTGATTACGCCGATTCTTGGTCACCAGGGTCCAGCTCCTTTAGGACAGGAAGTTCGTCAGTATGCTTCTCCTCAGCCCTATATGCCCAACATCCCCCGACCCACCTCCTCGAACATGAATGTTGCGACACCAAATAGCATGAATTCGCCCGTGATAGGATCTACGCCCGGCCACTGGCAACCTTCCCAATTGCAAATGGGTAGTGACAACCGAGGCTATCCAGCACACTCAACACAGCAGATCTTAACACAGCAGAGACACGATATGACACATGGTCTAGACATGGGACCTGAACGACTGGCATTGGATTTCTTATTGGATGGTAGTCAACGTATAAACAGGGTACCTAATGGTATGAATGGAGGAGTACCGGAGCCGAGTTACTTGCAGCATCTTGCCAAACCTCATGAAGACAGTCCCGTGCATCACAAGGCGAACTCGGTCACGAGCTCTCAACACCAAGTCCAAAAGGCACCGCCTCATTACGCAGCACCAATCCAGAATAGCTCTCCGACTTGTCCCTTGGATCATATCCTCCTGGATTTTCTCCAAGAACGCCAGCAAAAGGCAGCTGAAGGTGCGACCAGACCTGAACTAGTAGGGCCAGCTTATCCAAGTGTATCTTCACTCCTCAACCCAGCACGAAGTGCTTTATCACATCCACTGTCAAAGGTCTTCACGGATATTCTAGGCACTTTTCCAGACTTGTCGACTCTACCGGAAAAAGTAGCAGTCTTGTACATCATGTTTCTGATCATGCGCTGGCAAATAGCGCCGACACAGGAGAACTACGACAGGCTGCCAGATTGGGTCACACCCCGGGCTTCTCAGCTCTTCACACCTCATCCAGCCTGGATTGATCACCTCCCGTTCCCACACATGCGAGATCGACTGGTTCGAGACTATAATCCCAGGGACTATTTGTTTGGCAATTTCTTTATCCCATTTACAACAACACTTAGTCTGAATTGGCCATATGAACCAACGGATACTCTACTCAGTAGTCCCGACACGGAAGAGTTGATGATAAATCCGATTTATGAGCGGCATCTGAGGAAGCTCGAGAATTGGAGTCTGGGACCGGATTTTGCAAGGGCGTTTCCTGGGCTGGAAGGTACATATAGGTTGAAATCTGAAGGGGACAGAAGGTGAGTAAATGAATTGTAATTTACGCAGTGGGTTGCCAGGCTGGGGAACATGGCGTTATATCGTATCAAAAAGTATGGGCATGTGTTTATAGGATGGTTTTAGGGGATAGGCAATGGTGGTTGGTTGTATATATCCCATGCATGACGCCAGTCATGCATTTCGCTCTAGGTATGTTTTTTCGATTCAACTAAACTTGCTACTTTATTTGGCTTGTCCGCTACTATCCCGCACGCATTACTTCGAAGAATTGACAACGCAGGCTCTAGTTGCACGGTAGTATATTCCCCATACATATACACAGTGAATTGTGCATACAGTTACTATCCCATCAACTATATTATTTCCTAATAATCCTAGCACCATAAAGAACTACACGCACCCGATTCAATATTTAGACTAGAATAAATTGCCGCCCCTCCTTCCCTCCCCAGGATATTTGTGGTGGTGGTGGATCCAAGCTGAATTGAGTTGAGTTAGGGTGCTTGTCCTCGAAGATGCAGTTTGGGGCTTTGGGGTGCCTTTGTGCGGTTTAAGGGTCCTACTAGTAAAGGTTCTGATAGTATCAAAATACAAACTCTGAACAATTTTGCAGGGGAACAAGTGAACGCAGTCTGCAGGATATAAGATTAAACTTCACATTCTATAGTCTAAGTTCTATACCACCCACCGTCTGAGACGCTCATCTAACTCTGTTCTTTTCTTTATCTTTCTTCCTACGCACCAATAGCCTTAAGACTCTTTACCAGATCCACAATGCTCTTCTCAAAGGAAGTAAACTCAATCCCCAGGACTTCCTTAACCCTCGAATTATCAAAGTTATAGATGCCGCCCTCGGGATAATCACCACCCTTGACATCCTTACCCGGCAACTGACTCTCATACTCAGGGAAATTCTTGCGGATAATCTCCACAAGCTCCTTATTGCTAAAGTGACCAGCCGTGATGAAAAATCTCTTGTTATCCGCTGCATCCAGCTCGATAGACTTGACGTGCGCGAGAGCAAGATCCCGGACGTCTACCCAGAAGAAGGTCCCGGTGTCGGGAATCTCCTGCTTAGATTGTCCAGTAATGAAATTCCTCACGCGCGCGTTGGAAGTGTTGAGGCCGTCAAGACTATTGAGGTAGTGTACGACAGGACCGAAGACGAGAGGCGGGCACATGGTAGCGATAGTGAAGTTTGGCTTTTCTTTCTCGACGAATTCCCATGCTGCTTTCTCGGCGAACGTCTTTGAGGCTCGGTAGCCGTTTGCCGGGGTTTGCACTGCTTCTTCCAAGGTTATGGGGTTCCAGTCGGCTTCAGAATAGGTGTGGTCTGGGGTGTAGCCTATGGCTTCTGAGACGATGCTGGCGAAGGAGGAGGTGATGACGACTTTTTTGACAGATGGAGCATTTTTCTTGATGGCTTTTAGGACGCCTGATTGTGTTGTCTTGTTAGTGTTTGATATGTGTGTGGCATTTCGTCGCGGGGGGACGTACCGGTTGTGCCGATGATTGCTGGGTCAAGTAGATCCTTCTTTGTGTCTGTTACGTTGCTGTTGAAAACGGAGCGTCAGTTATCATTGCTCTGGAAATAGAACGGACAAGTGCTTTGAATGTCGGGGGCTTGCCTCGAGAGCAACGCAAGCATTATAACTTAAACGGCTACTTCGAGCAGGAAGGATCGATCACAGATACGTACAAGTGAAAGGGACTAGCAGTATGAATGACAGCCTCCAAGCCGTCAATCTTAACAGCCTCATCAAAAGCTCCCTCAACGGCAATATCCTCGACAATCTTGAAGTCGATTTTTGCATCTGGGTGTGCATCGCGGATCTTCTGAGCCTTGGCTTCTGATCGGACGGTCGTCGTTACGGAATGGCCGTGCTGGAGGAGGATATCGAGAACATGCGCAGCGATGAAGCCACTGCCTCCTGTTTAAGAATCAGCTCTGGTCTTTCGCGGCTATTGACGCTTGAGTAGATGGAAGAGATGGTATGTAACGAAGCACGCGGCCACACAGTTCCACCCATTGAATCGAAAAGAGTACGTGACTTGACTTGTTGGAGCAAGTGATTGTTCTTCCTCACAGCTACATCATCGCTGCATGAATGCAGGCTTTTGCCTATGGACGTGTCTCCAATACGTATCATGAAGCTGTGATAGTGGGGGTGATGGCGGGGTCAAACATAAACAAACAAAGACACACCACGGCTTACCAGTGAGAAGAACTTTCGTCATTGTGTTGGATTGGTCGAGTGTATTGCGTCTGTTGAGTCTGTGTATTGGAGCAAAGGTGCGACTCTGAGCATTGAAATATAAATGAAGGGATCGCAGGGGCTAACTGACTGCTTGCTAACGAAGCATCTTTCTGACGACATCTATGATGACGATCATGGGTACTGTACCAGCGCAAACCCCGAGCAACCCCACATGGCATCGGCGTTTACAAGGAGACCCAAGGCACCAAGTCAAAATGTGGTCAAAATCTTCGGAATGTGTCGACTCATGGCGGCGATACTCGTATGGCACCCCTCGGTTTATAACGAGGGACTTAAGGTAAGTAGGTAGGGTAGGACGTAAATACGACGCATTTCCGTAGGTGCAGATAAGAAGCTGTCAGCACTCAGAATACATCCCCCCAGCCCCATCCGTCTTCGACACTTCCTGCTAACTTACTTCTTGCGCAGTCCTGAACTATGTGTAATTACCCATAAATAACATATCAATACTGTCCCGTCTAAAATACATATCCTCAATCAAATAATGTCCTTTTCAAAAGAGAGCAATAGGTTGCGCTGCAACAGGTATGTACAGTACAACATAACGATACACCGAGGCTCTCCTCAACGCCATCGCTTGAATTATAAGAAATTAACACGAAAAACAGCCTATCCAATTCATTGCTGAAACGCCATACCAGCCTTGCCTCTGCCAATAGTCTTGAAACTGCCACCAGCCGTCATAACATCGAAACGGCTGGCACCCATGGCGTCGATGTCGGTCATGCCGGAAAACCAAAATCCGACAATGACGACGAGGTAGCTGAGAAGCAGGATAGATCCTTTAAAGTAGTTGCTCTTTCCTTCACCGTACATGTAACTGAGCAAGAAGACGCAGAGGATTACGGTGACCATATCCCACTGAGGGAAGATCAGGCTGAAGGTGCTCTTGACGAGGTCTTCACCTTCAAACCATTGCCCGTTGATGGCGCTGAACAGTACGAGGGCTGGTATCTGAAGTAGGCATACTTGCAGGGCATAAGCGGATCCGATTTCCATAGAGAGTGCAATGTTTCCGTTCATAGCGAACGATATGGCATTCTGTTGATCTTTGGTTAGTGGTGTTGTGTAAAGTGTAAAGTAAGGCTAGGGAAACGTACCAAAAACTCAGTGGTGTTCGGCACAAGAGCGAACAGGGTGATACCCAAGAACTTCTCGTCGATCGCAACGCCTTCTAAGACTACGTCCACAGTGTTGACCAAAATCTCGGCGATCATCGCATAGAGTACAGTAGCCCCACACAAAATTATAGAACTTTTCGTTCTGCTCCAGTTTGGGGCGTCATGTCCACCACCGCCTGCTGCCGCCAGAGCTTCAGCGACTACTGCCTCCTCGGTCTCAGCGTGTGCAGTAGCGGTTCTAATGGTCGGTGGCTTGTGAGGGTGAGACTGTGCAGCGGCAGAAACCTTGCGGGGTGCACGTGTAGCGTCTCGGGCAGCGATAGTTGCCGCCGTTGCCGCCATTTCAGCTACCTCGCGCACAAGGCTCACGTTTTGCGCATCTGTAAAGCCTGGAATGTGTACTTCGGACCTAACACTATCTCCACCACTGCTCTTTGGAGGCACTAGATGAGGCGTTTGAGCCGAGCCGTTAGGAACAGATACCGCAGGCTCGACAGCTGAGTTCTGGCGAGTTCCTTCCTCCCATCGAGGGCCGAGACCAACTTGTTTCAATGACTGTCCAAGGATTCGCTTGTAAAGCTGCGAATCGCGAATTTCTGCTCCACGAGCGGTGTCGACACTAGTATGAGTGCCTTGTCTCTGAAGCCGGCCATGAGGGGCGCCGCCAAACGGTTGCTGAGACCCACTGCCATGTTTTAACTCTTCTGCCTTCTTCTCATCTACGTCGATGTTCCAGATAACAGCGGCATGCGTGCGTAACGTGAACCAGAGCCCAATGGCATATGAAAGGAACAGGAGAACAGCAGCGAACCAACAATATGGTCTCACAGCCTCCAGATAGAACCGATCATTTAGTGCTGGCACTTGGGAGAAATAGCAGCGGCGACAGTCACGACTTGGTGTGGTGGCGTCGTCCGTGTCAATGCATGACAAGCAATTAAGCTCGTGCTGACCATCAACAGTTAGCAGATATTTGGAGTTAGGACCTTTGGACTTACAGTGCCATAGATTTGGTAGAACAAAGTCGGACTAAATGCTGCGATGACTGCGAATAGCAGCATGGTCGACGTCACACCGGCTGATTTGGCATTAAAACGCTGTGTCTTTCGCTTAATGGCGCCAAAGCACATGGACAGACCAGGCAAGAATAGAATACCAGCAAAAACACTACCGATGATACTGCCCTCAACTAGTTGACCCTTCCCCTGGTTTAATGCTACGCAATACAAAAAGACCTCAACGAGCGTAGAAAAGAAGGCGTTGATGGCAGCGCCGAGACCCATCGAAGACTGAGCCGATATAGATGCAACAGCCTGTCCGATAAAGTAGGCGAGCGGAATGATGGAAAATAATGCCGCAACAAAGAGGAATGCTGGATGGGTAATCGATAAGTCCATACCGAGGGCCTCATGCAGAATCCAGTAGTCAAAGATGACAAAAAGAACGACACCCATCAAGTTGATGAGGAAAATATTGGTGCCATCCACCGTGTACTTCCAGTACTTCGACCCTACTGCTCGGTACGTGCAGAGAAGGATGGATGAGTTCGGGATGTTGGAGCCTCGGGAATAATCGCTATCAGACTGGAATGACAGTGCTAAAGGATGCCTTCGTAAATGGTAGAAGAGCATTTGGGTGACCTTGCCCATTGGTATCCAAAATACCATGAACCAACAGATCCCAGACACAAGAAACAAAAGCGGAGTAATCAAACCGTAAAAGAACAGGAAGAATATTACACGTCCTACGTTCCATTGCCCTCTTCCAAACAACCGTCTTTTCAATGGGCGCTCTGGTTGTTCTTGGTGACGTTCACTTCTGGAGCCACGGCCCAGAAGACTGTCGGTTTCACTGGGTGCCTCCGAGTCTATGCTCTGTCTCGATCGGCCTACAATTGAACGGCTACCTTGTGGTCCAAAGAACAAACGACCGTCCTCGATGTCACCGCTTTGCCATTGTTCATATTCAGTGATGCTCCGACCTTCACCTTCGTCCTCCTCGGCATAAGCTTCATCTTGTTCGAGTCGTACAAATTTTCCAAATGGGTAGAACATGTAGCCAGCTAGACCCCAAAGTACTCGACCGTATTCGATAGCACTGGGCGCAGCGGCGAAAATAAAACACACCACGGCTCCCACGAATGCGACAAGGCCCAGCCACCAACCGAAGCAGACTGTCCAGAGGATATTAAAGAACAGTAGCCACTTGCTGACCCGACCACCAGGAGACGAGTGGATATCCCCTTCAGCAGTCTTCTGGACTGATCTGTTTTTCTTGTAAAGTGCAGGCTTCCAGATTCGAATACCAAACGGATGGGTCTCGTTGATTGCTTCTTGACGGTCTTTCAAAGTGAAACTTTCGGCGTCGCTCAAGTCATCGTCGTCGTCCTCATCGTCGTCCTCATCTCCAAGAGCCCTGTCATCAGCTCCACGAAGTGTCCCTTCTTCACCAGATTCGTGCGTACTCTCTGTATCAACATCAACGCTGGATCCAGGAACGCCATCAGCTTGCGCCTCCGCCGCCGCTTCCTCCTCGCCAGATGAAGGAACCCTGGGTAGTGTGTGGACCTGTGTAGGACGCCGTCGTAGCGTTGAATTTTGATTTCTGACAGATCCAAAACCAGATGCACCACCTGTTTGTCTGGTGACAATGTCGCCCTCTATTTCCGTCACATCATCGTCCACAGAAAACTCTTGGCCACGATGGGGATTCTGTACATTTGAGGATGCTCGGCGAGCCATTCCTGGCTTCTTTGGGCGTTGTCCAACGCGTCCGCGCTCGGGTCCGAGTCGCGGTGATCGTGAGGGTAAAGTTGAACGAGATGATTCCATGCTTTGAGGCTGCGGTCGTTCGCTATAAGAGGCTTCGGGTGTTCTGAAATCCGAAGAAGGTTGAGCTGAGGTATGGGCTATAATCGATCCTGGGGAGCGCCAAGTTAGCCTTTGACCTGAAATGCAAATTTGCGAACCCGTAAACGACGAAACAAGGTTGGGCATCTGGGAAGAGTAAACAAACCATATGACTGCGGTCCAGGGCGATGGCGAACCGTGTCTGTAGAATGGTAGCTTTCGGATAGTCCTAGTCCTTCATCTCGAGTGATGGCCGTTTCGTATCTCGACAGAGGATGCCTGCTGTCTGTAGGAGAAGCAGGAGTCGTCGATACGTCCTCGCGACTCTGCGCCCGAGAGAGCGACAGAGGTGATTCTGTTCCTGGAGGCATGGTAGCTACTAGGTCCTGGCCCTTCTCATATCCTAAGCCCCAAGAATGGCAACAGCAGGCAAGGTTGATGGGTAGCGCAAGCAAAATTGATTACAGAGATGGCGACGATAGATAGGCACGGCAAAGCAGGGCGTGGTGGTCAACACAAGAAGAACGGAATCAGAAGAGTGAACAAGAAGCTAAAGAGAGGTGCCCGGACATGCTGCTATGTCTGGGAGAAGAGGTGAAGCTTCGTTTGCTGTGAAAAGAGAACGTGGGATCGGAGATGCCCAACTTTAAGTGAGTCCCGATCGGGTCATCTGCGAGTAACAAGTTGGTCAACCGCGATTGCCAAGAATATTCTGTCCATTGTACGGCAACGGCAGCAACCGAGATCATCATCAGCGTCGTAAGTAGTGCCAGTGTCAGTCGGTGTCAGTGTGTGTTAGTGGCCGACAGGCGTTCGAGTTGTTGGCGGAGAATGCTCGCAGGCAAATAGGCAAATAGGTGGTGCCCAGCTGTAGCTTGTCAGCATCGCCAGCCAGACATACCAGATCTTATACCGGGTGCTGCCCATTTCCTCTGAAGCTGATGATAGTCGCGCAGGAGTCTCGATGGCTGACTCCTGCCTGCCTACCGGGATTTCGAGCACATGCCAGCATGCAGGCAATCATCTGAGGCATTTGAGGGCCACACGCTCTCACACCCTTCTGCACTTCTGAATCCTGATGCTGCAGCTCATCTCTGAGCATTGAGACTAGCTCACCGACTCCACCAAAACGCCAACGCCCACTCTTGTTTCTCCGTTTCCGAAAAGCGAAGTGTGGCCTGACGCGGCCAGGAGCGCTGCCTGAATCTCACATAGCGCGTACCTTATTGCCATTGCACGTATCAACGAGGCGAGACCGAGCTTGACAGCGAAAGACAACATCAACTGGAAAGCTTGCCAGTCCCAGCACGACATCCCATCGCCAACGCCATCTGCCTCCGTGTCGCAGGTTGCCTCCTCATCCGACCGTCAATATGGCGCTCGATAGCTTCTTTCACAACAAGATCGAGAGCATGAAGCTCGAGATCATTCAAGGGCAGGCAGTCTTGCGGAGATTAGAAGCTCAGCGGAACGATTACAACTCGAGAGGTAGCTTTGCAGAGCTTCTTGCGCCCATCTGTTGAGCAATAGCTGACCTCGTCACAGTGCGACTTCTACGAGAGGAACTGGGTTTATTACAACAGCCGGGCTCGTATGTTGGTGAGGTAGTAAAGGTTATGGGCACCAAGAAGGTCCTGGTCAAGGTGCATCCGGAAGGCAAATATGGTACGAAGAGTCATCACCTTCTGAATGGGCAGTACTGATGAGGGTGCAGTCGTTGACATCTCTGATAATGTCGACATTACCAAGCTCACCGTGGGCAAACGAGTCACGCTTCTGTCCGATTCCTACAAGCTCGAAAAGATGCTCCCATCCTCTGTCGACCCTCTTGTTTCCCTCATGATGGTGGAGAAGGTGCCTGATAGTACATACGACATGATTGGAGGTCTGGACCAACAGATCAAGGAGATCAAGGAGGTTATTGAACTTGGTCTTAAGCACCCCGAACTCTTTGAATCTCTCGGAATAGCGCAACCCAAAGGTGTTCTTCTGTACGGTCCTCCCGGAACTGGAAAGACTCTCTTGGCCAGAGCTGTGGCGCATCACACCGACTGTAAATTCATCAGAGTTTCTGGCTCCGAGCTCGTGCAGAAATATATCGGAGAAGGTTCAAGAATGGTTCGAGAGCTTTTCGTGATGGCGAGAGAACATGCTCCTTCTATCATTTTCATGGATGAAATCGATTCCATTGGATCGTCTCGTGTTGAGGGGTCTTCGGGTGGTGATTCCGAAGTTCAGAGAACCATGTTGGAGTTGTTGAATCAGCTTGATGGTTTCGAACCTACCAAGAACATCAAGGTTATTATGGCTACGAATCGGCTGGATATCTTGGACCCGGCACTGCTACGACCTGGACGCATAGACCGAAAGATCGAGTTCCCGCCGCCAACAGTCGAGGCAAGAGCCGACATTCTTCGAATCCACAGCCGGAGCATGAACTTGACGCGTGGCATTAACCTAACAAAGATTGCAGAGAAGATGAATGGATGCTCGGGAGCTGAACTGAAGGGAGTCTGCACAGAAGCAGGAATGTATGCGTTGAGAGAGAGAAGAGTCCATGTGACTCAGGAGGACTTTGACTTGGCAACGGCCAAGGTTCTCAATAAGCACGACGACAAGGAGGTCAGTCTTGGGAAGTTATGGAAGTAGATGCGACATTAGACAAGCAAGACGTGTACAACAGCATGGCATAAATGACGATATTGCCCAACGCATGCAGAATTGGGATTCTCACGAGGAGCAGGTTTGTTTTGTGTCTCTGAATATTGGCACCTCATGCAGGCACGGTGAAAATTCATATTCCGCGCCCCATGAAGAGTTGGTCGGCAGCCATCCACCTCACTGCATTGAATCCACCTCACGATGATCAGGAATCTGGAGCGCTCTAACTACTCCGTAGGTACCTAGGTACGTCCTGTACTGTACTGCAGTACTACTCGGGCCCTCCAAAGCTGTTGACCGCCTCTCGCTTTGCCCCACGCTTTCTCCCCTTCCCCTGATTCCGGAAGTCCGTAAATGGCATCCGGAAGCGCTGCGCGCTGTTCTCTCGCGTCGATGTGTCCGCTCCCAAAGCAGCAAACATTTCAAGTGCAGGCAGTGTTCGCGAATGCTACGACTGTCGATGAGCAAGGCAACTAACTAACTGTGCACTTACAAAGTATAGCTTACACACCGACTCAACGGGTGACGATGGCGGCGATCAAGGTTCCTCGGTGAGACTCGTACTCTCGTGCTGTTGCAGTCATCCGTTGGGCAGGTGAGGATGATGATTATTTATGGAGAATGGGGGACCTGGGACTGAAGTGTGGGATGATGTCTGAAGAGGAAGAAGAGTGGGGACTGGCCGCTGTTCTACGTCAGAGCTTGTGCTGCAGCTCGCAGCTCTAATTCTTTGGCTCAACACCACTTTCGAATAAAAAGATTGCGCGCCCGTGAGCATCGTTCTGGTCGTTCTGATCTTCTTCCTCTTCTTCTTACGAACAAGCAATCTGCCGCAGTCTCTTCGTTCGTCCCAACCACATTACGGTATCGGATCGTCCATTTGGGAAGCCGAGAGAGACAAGTCTGTGTACCCCTCACACCCCTCATGGTTGCCCTTGCTTTCTGATGACTTTTGTCGTGTTCTGGCACCGACATCCTCAGCACCTCAGCATCCTCCCTAACATCAAGAGAACGGGTGACATCTCCCTGCCAATTACACCTATACTGACGTCAAAATGCCAGACAACATGGCGCAGATTCCCTTCAGACAAAACTATAGGAAGCCCTCGCGGCAGGCCTCGATGGAGTGAGTAAATGAGCTGGCCTTGGCTTCCCCTCCCTCCTTTTGACAACTGCAACACTCAGCAGCTCGTGGCCTTTGTGAACTGACCACTGTCAGTCCTTACAACGACTTTACACCACAAATGGATCATTACATCGGTATTGACGTCGGAACTGGGAGTGCTCGAGCCTGTATCATTGACAGCTCCGGTGATATCAAGGCCTGTAAGTCAACCAACGCGCTCCACTTGACGCCGCTTAAACTAACCCCATTGAGTGGCCACAGAGAACATCCAGCTCTGGCAGCCCCAAACTGGATACTATGAGCAGTCGACCACAAACATCTGGAGCTGTATCTGTCAATGTGTGCAACGAGCACTCAGCCAACACAACATTGATCCCGAAACCATCCGTGGAATTGGATTCGACGCAACTTGCTCTCTTTCAGTCTTCTCCACCGACACCGACGAGCCCGTGCCTGTTACCGGACCAAACTTCGACAATGATGGCAACGACCGCAATGTTATCCTATGGCTCGATCACAGACCAGAGGCTGAGACTGAGAAGATCAATGCCACAGAACACAACCTCTTGCGCTACGTGGGAGGCAAGATGAGCATTGAGATGGAGATCCCAAAAGTCCTGTGGTTGAAGAATAATATGCCCCCAGAGCTGTTCGATCGCTGCAAGTTCTATGATCTCGCAGATGCTCTGACCCATTTGGCTACGGGCAACGAGACTAGGAGCTTCTGTAGCACCGTCTGCAAGCAAGGCTTCGTTCCAGTTGGTGTTGATGGAAGTGTGAAGGGATGGCAGGAAGATTTCTACGAGACCATTGGCTTGGGAGACCTTACGAAAGACAACTTTAAGAGAATGGGCGGAGTCGATGGGGTGGTGAGCCTTTTCTTTACTGTTCGTTCCGTTTGGAATACCATGCTAACTAAGCTCAGAATGGAAAGTATTTGAGCGCAGGTGAATTGGTAGGCACCTTGAGCGAGAAAGCCGGTAGACAACTTGGTCTTCCAGCTGGAATCGCTGTAGGAAGTGGTGTTATCGATGCCTATGCTGGTTGGGTTGGTACAGTAGGAGCCAAGGTCCACTTGGGCTCTGACCAACTTGAAAGTGGTGTCCCAAAGAATGATATGTCTCAAGCTTTCAGTCGTCTGGCCGCTGTAGCAGGAACCTCAACCTGTCATCTCGCCATGTCCAAAGATCCCGTGTTCGTTGACGGGGTTTGGGGACCGTACCGAGATGTCCTGCTTCCTGACTACTGGATGGCCGAAGGTGGGCAGTCTGCAACTGGAGAACTACTCAAGCATGTACTTGAAACACACCCATCGTACAACGAACTTTTGTCCATGGCCGAGTCATTCAACACCAGTGTCTACGATTATCTCAACGAGCATCTTGAGGAACTTAAGGCCAAGGTCGACGCGCCTACTATATCCTACCTGGGTCGTCATTTCTTTTTCTACGGTGACCTCTGGGGCAACCGCTCTCCAATTGCCAATGCCAGCATGACGGGTTCAATTATCGGACTTACCAGTGACAAGAGTTTGGATGGCCTCGCAATTCACTACTACGCCACCATGGAGTTCATCGCGATGCAGACGCGCCACATCATCGAAACCATGAACAAATCTGGTCACTCAATTACTTCCATTTTCATGTCTGGTTCACAGTGCCAGAACAAAATCTTAATGGAATTGATTGCCACCGCTTGTGGTATGCCTGTACTGATACCCAAGTACGTGCACGCTGCTGTAGTTCACGGTGCTGCCATGTTGGGAGCAAAGGCTGCTAGCGCTGATAAGGAGGGCAAGACGGAGGACTTGTGGAGCATCATGGACCGGATGAGCAAGCCCGGAAAGCTGACCAAGCCTGGTACTAATGCGAACGAGAAGAAGCTGCTGGATGCCAAGTATGCTGTCTTCTTGGAGCAGTGTGAAACTCAGCAGACTTACAGGAAGAGTGTCGATGAGGCAATAGAGGGTTGGACGGCTTAAATAAAATGTATTGTAGCGTTATTTTGGTTACTCTGGCAAAAAAGCAAATAGAACAAGTAGACTATGGAATTCGACGCTCTTGCATTTTCTGAACTCAATGATCTTCCAAAACTGGAAAGGAAAAACATGGTGCTATACATGCCTATAATTGGAACGTTTTTTTACACGATTGGTACTGCTCTCTAACCCTTTCCTGCTCTAAAACTGCCTTTACCTCTGTGGTCGGTCTTCCAATATTTTCCTCCGTGCTCAACTCGACACAAGAATGCTATGCTCTAAGGCGTGACCAAAGCTGGGACTTCGAGGCCTTGTTGGTAAGAAGTTTTGAAGAAGGAGCGTGCTATTAATAATGCTCCTGTTGATTCTCCTTATTGCAAACAGCAAGTCATTGTCCTTTATGTTGTCAAAGTCGATAATGCCAAGGCGATGTAAAGCAGCATAGTCTTAGATGGGAGGGAGGCAGGTGAGGAGGGACCTGTTGTAGGTAACAGCAAGCTCCTCGCAACTTTTAGTTCTTGCAACTTTTATCCATACTTCTTGCCCTTGGTTTTGGTCTTGCTTGAAGGATTGTGTGTTATAGACGATCCCTGAAGTCTCTGTGCTACAATCTCTCTCTCTCCTTTTGCTTAGTATTGGTTTCGTGGTAGATCGTAAAGTTACTAGGATATGTACTGTGTGTACGTATTTGCTAGCTGCTGCTGCCTCGTTGCCCTTACTGCCGTTCCCATTAGTGGTCCGCATTATCTCCACGATTTATACCTTATCATTATCACTGGGCTTGTATTACTACCCCGAGACCTTAAATGGAAAGCGGAGGGGTTCTAGGAGGTGGTTTGCTTGGCCGAATAACTTTTGTGTTTACGTAAACAAGGTAGACTTTTAGCGCGGTTTGCAGGTTAACGGTTTGTTCTGGCTTGAGGGCGGTCTACTTAACATGGAGATGGGTTTCTAGAATTATAAAAGTTAGCGAGGCGACGGAGAGATGTTGTAAAGATAGTACGAGTTGTTTTAGGAAGGGAGGGAGGGGAGTTTTTCTTTCTTGTTAGGGAGTATCTCGAAATTGTCTACCTATGTAAATATCTTTGCTTTTAGCAACCGTTTTCGAGTGCTCGCTAAGGACCGCAATATTAACTTTCACCAAGGTACGCGAAGGGCAGCATTCTAAGTCTTTAAAGACCTTTAATGCTCGCATTTATAACCTTGAATGCGCATCCTCTATAAATGTAGCAAATATATCCAATACCTACCTCGAAACTTCTACTAAAAGACTATCTATTCTCTTTGAAAAGAGCATCGCTAACAAAAATCAAACAATATTAACCTAATTGAACTTGTACCTACTTACAAGTATATACATACCCTGCATACCTACGTAGAATAACAAGTAATAGGGAAGAAGTATCGACATCGGAAGTGACTAAAGAAGTATCTAGCGAACAGCAAGAAGAAAATCAATAAGGGGAAGACTGGGAGTCGGCTCTTAGTACACGCTCCCCTCCTAGTGTTAACGTAGGTGTTCTACGGCTAGAAACCCCGTATGTAAGTTATTATATATGCTTAAGTTGCTTAAAATAACCTGATTACTTTAATCTCCTTTTTCTCCCTCCTGACTATAGGTAGGAGTAAGTCATGTTCTTTTCAAAGTCTTAGGGCGGTGGGCAGAATAGGGTTCAGAAGACAGATAGCCACGTCAACTTGCTAGTTATGTCAAGTTTTGCTCACAATTCACTTCTTCGAGTAACTCAGTTGTCTTCAGTTGCTTAGATGGCATAACTGGAAACATTAGGCTAGCATAACAACTAAGAGGTGGAGACAATGGTGCTAGTAACCGTGCACTAAGCCTTCTGTTTCTTCTTCCTCCAGCTCTCCCTCCTTCCAACTCACCTTTCCGCAACCCACGACAACGTAACACCTTCCAACGCTACTGTGGAAGATCCTGAGGTCAAACTCCCAGTCAATGCGATAGCCCAGTTGTCAAGGTAGGTAACCATGCCGAGCGATTCATTTTCATACTGCACTATGCCTCCCAAAAGGCAGACGTCGTCTCCAGTACACCACAAGTTGACAGTACTCGGATTTCAAAATAAATCTAGCCACTCACTTACTGGCGCACTCTCTATCCTCAAACCAAAAGTCACTGAGATACCGGAAATCAAGGACTTTGTCGATAGCATGAGCATTTTCACTTTCAACACCTCGGGCCGTCAGCTCCTCCTCCGCGTGCAAAATGACCTCATTGACAACGACAAGTTACGGTTCGACATCATCGAAAGCCTTCGAGTCTTGGAAAGCCTCACCGCTCGTTTCCACTCCCTACATTGACAGGACTGCCATGCACCAGTTCCACTAGTAGACAATGTGGACCGAACAAATGCATGGTTTGAGGCAATGAACTTGACCAGGAAGCGTCGTCACTGTCGACTTGCAGCGATGAAGTGCAACCGTGGCACATGGACTTGTGTTGGTTGTGGTGGCAAGTGTAAGGAGTCAAACTACCCAATCTTCTTAATTACTGTTGTTAGGTGGTAGTTTGTTTTGCATTGGTCATTGCTAGTAAGATACGACGATACAGAAGGCTTGCAATGAACGGCTGGAAGCCTATTCATATAGATCCGTGAAGATTTGGCTCATTTTTTCATCGATAGTCCACAGGGTTTCTATGACGAGCCAGAGAAGCGTCCGGCGGGTCTCCTTTCTCTGTTCAATCTGAGCACGTTCGTCGACAACCTCAATTTCATACTCCGAGCGGCTACAATAAGCAAGATGGATGCTAACTCTCGGCTCTACACAAGCGTTTTCAAATTCGTCCTCGAGGTTGACTGTCATCCTCTTCTCATTAAAATCGTAACCGAGAAGCGACCCAGCAAGATGAAGCCCTCGCCTGCGAATGTTAGTTTTAAAGGGTGATAAGGAAAAGGCTAATTACTTTTACAATTTGGTGACATGAGAGCTTATGCTAAATCCCATGCTTAGTGCATATACACTCTCACAAGTAGAAAGATCAGGGCAGTCAACTACCGGGAGCTCCGAGAGAGGGAAGTCGAGCCTGAAGTTGAGGGTTTAGGTCGGGATATAGTGTACCTTGGCCCGCTTTCCGAGGGAGTCTTGAAACATATTTCTAATGAGATTCTAGATGACCCATATTAGAGATAAGTTGGAATCATGAACTATAAAGTCAATAATCGTAGGGACGAATAGAAATCGATATCATTTTTACGGAAAGAGGATTACTTAGTAGAATTGATAATCTATTTTGTGATTAGGGAGTTTTTAAGAGCTAGAGGTTATGTGAAGTATCTCACGTCGGCCTAGCCTCTACCTGTAATAGCTAGTCTCCCTGAGTGACCGTTCTTCTACATGACTCTGACTGGCCTAAATGTGTAGACGACTACTGGCTAGCTAAACGACTGCCACAAATTAATTTTTAAAATAAGTCTAAGATAACCTTATTTCTAACTTTAACTCTATTTTCTTACTACTCTCTACCCTAATCTCTACTCCACTCTTTATACTTTAGACCTTATACCTAGGCTATGCTTAAGATAGATAGTAATTTAATAGCTAAGTAAATAATCTCTTATAATTCTAGCTAAATCTATTTTCTACTACTCTCTAAACTACTCTATTCTTAACTTTATAATAACTTCTATTTTAAAGTAAGACTTGTTAATTTGAAAACATTAAGGTTAAATCTAAGGATGTTTCTAGATAATGTATAAAGAGTACCTACCTACTAGTATAATGGAATCGGCGTGGTATAATTAGCCTACGTAGTCTAGATCTAAAACTACTAAGCAACTAACGTTTAATCCTGCTAGATATCTCGCAGTGTTTAAATTTATTTAACATCTGTCTAAAAGAACAGCCCTTGTATCACTCGTCGTCGATGAGTAAAAACAAGATACTTCGAAGTATAGCACTGCTTGATATGGCCGGAAATGACCGGGCCTCATAGAAAGTATCAGGTCGACTTGACCCATGAGGGACGATACTCTCTGTTCTCGTGTATCAAAGAAGTCCATCAACATGCGACGAACTTTATAGGTGATACGAACGGTCACCGAGACAAGATTGAAATTGGCGTGGCGGAGCACGTTTATTCAGCTCTATAGGTTGTTACATCAGAAATGCGATGTTCTTAGCATCTCGATTGTCGAGTAGGCAGCAGTAAGACCTTTTCAACCGCCTCAAACGAAAGAAGTAACCTAATGCTCACGAATTCCTCCAGACATTCAGATCCACTAAATTATGTACAAATGAATCTCCTCAGGCTTTCCTCCTCAACCAAGTCCGTCATAGCTGATACGAATACGTCGGCAAATCCAGACAAAGAGAGCTAGTGGCAGTCCTCCCCAAGTCATAATCTCACAACCTTTCGATCGCGTTACAAAACCAGTAAGAGAAGCCGAGACAGCGCAGACGATGTGGATCGTTAATCGACAAAACGCACATGAAGGAACTTCTTTGAAGATTTAGTGGTCTTCGAGGAGAATGAGTAGGGGCTGGTGATGTTGTCGCTTAGCCATGGATATGAACTATGGTACTGTACGAACGTACTAAGAACGAATTGATCTTGCCTTCGTGCCGTTTTTGGGTCTGCAGTAACGCACATCAACTATTTTGTACATGATTGTATGTAAAACCCTTCTGAAAGTGGGTTACTATGCCAATTTCTGCTGCCATCATTGTGGAAGTGACAACCATAAACCCATACCACCACTGTTGTCACGAACTACTGCTACCAATACCGATAAGCCACTATATTGTGGTCTAACTACTGTTTGGGTAGAACTTAGTTACTACTCACTCTTCTCTTCAGGGAGTGACGATTCCAAGGCCCTCAGCACATCCTCCACGATGAATGATTTCGCTGCTCGAGCGTCGTATACATTTTCCGCCTCGGCTAGAACATGTCTTTGCCTCAGCCGAGTGACTCTGAAATAAAGACTGCGCGTCCAAGGATCTTATACGCATGGATATCCTGTTAAAAAGCACTTCTTGGCGTTGGTCATGTAGTTTACCAACGTATTCTTCTCCGCAATTAAAGAGACAGCTCACAATCTCGTGTACTGTGCTCTTTTATCCTAGTTCTTCCTCTTTTCCAAAGTTGGGGCAATCTGTAATTTTGACCCGAACAACCCTTTCTGTCTATAGATAGGGCTTTTTGACACATTCCGTCATACTCACCCTTCTAACCCCAAACTTTTATGCTTCAGGAAGTCCCGAAAAATGACAGTGCACTTGTATCAATATGCTGGGATTTCACGCTTGGCTCTGGACTTTTCACTACCTGGACTGCTGTCAAGAAGACTATGTATATTTACACCAGGCACCGTACAGCAGTGTTTCGAAGTTCATACGTATGGATGATTTGGCTGGAGACTTTTGTTTGCATCCTCTTCAGCATCATATACTAGATGGACTTCAAAGAAATTATATTACATGGGTATGATCTGCACCCTCTCCGTAGGACATGAAGAAGGGGAAATACTGAAATACGAACCATAAAACGTTGTATTCTACTTCTGCATCCGTAAGTCGGAAATCGACTGATACGATGTAAAAGAGACGAGGTCCGTCCTATATGCTAATCTCTGAAAGTTACCGCATGGGCTCTTCAAGTAACGAGGAAGATAAATAACACAGGTTCAATTTCTGCTACAAATCATCATCAATCGTGTATCCATCATCATAGGCCAGCGCCTAGCAGCGCTCCTAAAGATCAGTGTCACTGTTCTGATGACCGTCATAAATATATATCAGTGTATTGTATCTGGGTTCCAGCCCGTCTTTAATCCTCAGAGACCTATGTTTATTTCAACGAATTATGAGATCGATACAAGAAGATTTATATATACCTCATCGTCGATGCAGCATCAACTTCTATTTCATGGACATCGTGCAACAGAACTGAGTCGCCAACGGCATAACGAAGTATGCCAGTCTAGTGAGGTTCAGCCGATTTATCATCATACTGTCCCTCAGCATTGATGTTCTTATCATTATCATGATGTATTTGGGTAACTGTTTCGTGTAAGTATACCTATCTACGAGTAGGAAAGCACCCATTCAGTAAACTATACTCTAACAACGACTTCCTCGCCTACATCGTCAAATTAAAAATCAAGACGTCTATGGCCGAGCTCACTGTCAGGGTCGCCTGACAAGGTTGAAACGGCGTTCACAGTTCCGAATACCAATACGCCCACTCCGAAGGTATCTTCAAAGGAAAAGAGGAAATGGCCGCACAAAAGAATACTGTGACGTCCGGCCATGCAAGACCGACCCTGCCAAATGAGAGAAGTGAAGGAATATTCGACGATGGACTTTCCGTCGAACTGCAGTAGGCCACCAAAGGGAGACCTGGTGCAACGAGCCCGAGAGAAACCCGGAAATGTATCCATATTCTTCAACTTTACTATCGATAGGGCTGTGCATACTACAAAGGAATTACGGATCGAGGTGGAGAGTGCACCGAATAACTTGGAAGGAATTCCCACTCTGGATGGCTTTGATAATGATGCATTGTCGAGAAAGGGAGACCATGATACGAAGCCGTTGAGGAATAATAACACGTCTGATGGAGCGAAGAAAGGGATGGCCATCTACATTAAGATTTAGGGAGTTTGGCAGGTTTAGAAAGGATTCTCTTGTTTAAATTTAGTGTAGATCAATACTTAGAATGGTACAATAAATGGATAGGATGCCCAAGGTTTCATGGGTCGGTCTGGTAGCCCCTTGTCACAGAAGTTAAGGCCAATTACAAATCTCAGTTCTGCCTGCATTTTTTGCCTGTACTTTTCATGACCTAAGTCTTTTGAAGCTAGGCAATTTCTTATCTCCATCTATCTCCTCATCCAGAGAGAGTTCCGCGAAAGGTTAGCTTTGTTCAAGGGATACGCGCGGCACTGTAAGCGTCTACAACCAACCATCCCATATCAACCCGGTTAAATATTCTCCCATCAACAGTTACGCAAACCTTTGGTATTCATATATCTCAGTCGTTAAGTCAGCCTCGAAGGCAAGATCGGCATCTCTAACCGTGTGATCTGTGCATACCTACCGATATCCCTCCCATGGATGATGGTTCGCATGTGCCTCCTCCCGAGGCAAAGTAACATATTAGATTCTGTCTGGGTTCGCTTAGATGACTGGATGATCCTAAGTTTTTGCCGGTTTTCTCTTTTGTGTGTTGGTGTATGTATACAAATCTCTTTTGGTGGAGGTGAAAAGCCATTTTGGCCTTGGGGTTTAAGCGAGGCGTGCGCGAACACTTGAACAACACTTCAAAGTGTCTCATGATAGATTTTCTTTCTGTGCCCTGATAAGGGGCTTTGAATCCTGGTCAAAGTCATTTGAAGCCCCTTGTATCATGGTCTTTTCTTCAGACTTGGGACAAGGCTACAAATCTAAAGTTCACTTCGTAACTGCGGCAAAACATCATGTGCATGATGTATGGTTTCCACAACCAAGTCATTTTCGAGTTCATGTATCCATCTGTGGGCGGATAGCAATCTTGAACTTTGCGGCGTGGTAAGGTTGTCTATAGTGTGCATGTTTCGCTCTCACACGTAGTTTCCTGCCCCTGATAATACTAGGTCGGGGTCGTAGTGCTGAGGTAGTATTTGTCCAAGTGAAATGATCAAAATATGGCATGAGACGTTTCAGAAAATAGCGTCAGATTTCGCGGTATAGCACTACTCGAGACGGGGATCTTTCTAATAAAACTACTTCAACGAGGATGACATTTGAGGATTGTCATTTTTATGTCTACCAACGCTGGGGACGGACGGCTTTGTATAGCAGAGCAAGGAGGTGGGGGGACGAGACTTAGGGTCGATCTTATGGAGTTTTCAGAAGAATAAGATGTGGTATATACTCATTAACCATAGCGTATTAATCCCTTTACTACTGTGTTTCTATTAACACGTAAATGTCCACGTCTTAAACTCTCGCCTTGAAATATCGCCGCAGAAATTTAACCCGTCCATTGCCTCAAACATATCTTCTATATCTCCTAAAACACACCCCGCCCTGCTGGCAATTCACTGGCTACGTTTTCGTTCTTCCCTTCCATCTCACTGGGTATCTGTGAAGACTGATGCTGCCATTGTGGTTGGTGCACTGAGTTCATGTATGACGGTAGGCTCGGGACTCTAGGTTCAGTATCCTGTCGTTTGGCTTTCGCAATTCGCTTTTGCTGAAACCAAATGACGGCAACGAGACCACCAACTATAATCAAAGCTAGTGGGACGCCGACGCCGACGCCGACTTTTGCAGCGTCGCTAATGCCTGGAGATGCTAATGATGATGCTGTAGCTGCACTTGAAGAAGTTGTGGCCGCAGCCGTAGAGCTCTCAAGAGATGTGGTAGTAGCAGATGAGGTGAGCGGAGTGGAAGAAGATGTCGAGGAAGATGTCGAAGAGGCCGTAGAGCTGGCTGTGGTACTGGTAGTCGTAGGACTCGCGACAACAAGTCCTTCGCTATCCAAGAAGACTCCGTCGCCATCGCCACAGCAACTTGGGAATGCATTACAACAGAAACTCCCATCGGCACAGACAGTCACCCGGGGCAAAATCCCCCTCGATGCCGTGGTTTCGTCTGGGAAATGTTTAGTTCTCAAAAAGCAAAAATGGGGTTAGAGTAAAGGTCTTACTGTAGACACAGATTTGGGCGCAGGTGTTTGTGTCATAAGGGTCTACGGCACAAGGTCCTCGGACAAAGGTTGAGTTGTTATCTCCATCGTTATGGCACAGTCGGTTCGAGAGACAGGTTGCTGAACTTCCACAACATGAGTTTGATCCCGGGCACACCACGTTATCAGGATATGCAAGACCGTTGACACCGTAGCAGGTGACCGTGTCGTCGCTGGCTCGCACACAGAAGATGTGGAGGGTAGTGAGTAGAAGGAGAATTACGATATGCCGTGCCATGATGTTATTCTGCTTTGAGCCAGTCAAAGAGAAGAGAAGGACGGAAGAAAAGCTAGGGAACGCTAGGGATTTCAGAAGGGCGAAGGATGAGCAGCACAGAGCAGAGAAATTTCATCCACAACCCTTGGTGCATGAGGGAGATATGAGCAAGAGGAATCACCGACATGATCGCATGCTCTACCCATGGACGAGGAAACTGTGCCGCTGCGGCCCCGGGTCTTCGGATTGAATGGAGAGAAGTTAGAGAAGCGCCCAGGTTAAGTCGAAATGATGGTGCTCGTGCAGAAAAGTCCAACAACGACCATGGGTCTTGAGATAAGAGGGAGATGCTCATTTCTGGTGAGAATGATATGCTTGTTGTTGTAGACGCCTTGGTGTGTATTGTTGGAGCAGGGCTGCAGCAGGGTGCTAAGCGACCCGAGCTGTTGGGCCCGGAGCTGGCCAGGTTAGGGCAACGAAGCCCTGAAGCACACGCCCTAGGCGCCTAAAGGCCCTGTATAGGTCGCTATCACGTCGCTTAATCCCTGTGGGCTTGCGAAACGGCGCATGAAACGCTGAAGAATGGCCGAAAGGGGACAGATGCAGCGGTGTGTACACTGTATCTGGCGTATGGAGCATTACTTATTAGTGTGCGCCCTCAGCTGGTCCAGAGTCCACGGTCCCGTCGCTTCGCCCTCGGTCTTTCGCTTCCACCTGGTGCTGCGTAAACAGGCCCCTCTGCGCAATCAGCGTCGTGGATGACCAGGTATTCGTAATATGGCAAGGCCATGTTTCCCTCCGCAGCACAAGCGCCGCGGTGCTCCAGTAACAATCTACAAGGCCGTCAGAGCCCTGGTGTGCGGTGTAGGGTAAATGGGGGGATGGTCGCAGTCTTGCTATTATTGGCATGAAGAGGAGCCTGCTTCCTGCTGGCACCATACCCAGGATGAGGATGCTTGATCAAGATTAAGCGCCTTGCTGCTGCTGCTGTTTTTTCGTGCTTGGCTTCTTGTTGTTCATTACTCTCTCTTCCGTCATTTTTGACGATATACTCGGTGCTGCTTGGCGTAGACGTTGCCGCCGGTATTCAAATCCCCTCTCTCGTTTCTTCCGTCTGTATAAAGTCTCTGCGATGGTGGGGTTCGCGGGCCCGGCCAAGAGGCAGTCTGCTGTTTATGGGACAGTGGGTATGCTGGCCTTGTTCCTCACCTTTTATTATATGTCAGTAGCACTTCCGCACTTTACCTGCTGGCCCTGATCCTAATCACAATGCTAAAGTTCCTGGACGGCTCTCCAAACTGCCCAACCTACAACTTACGGCTACGAAAGCCACAAACTTCAACTTACGGATTTGGGGCCTCTTGAACCGGCATTTCCGTCTTCTCTTCCTACGCCACCACCACCACCACCACCACCACCACCGTCCTCTCCATATGACGAAACAAAAGTCGCATTTCTCGTGGAGACACGACCACTACCCCACCTCCCCGCACTCTTTGTACATATGACCAACGTAGTTCCACCGGAATGGTCCTTTAGATTCATGGGGTCGCAAATTGCCATAGACTTTATGCGCTCAGCGCTGCCCATCCAACACCTAGAAGCGTCCGGAAAACTTCAAATCCTCCCGCTCCCCTCAAACTACTCGCTCTCAAATCGGGAATCCATAAGTCAGATGTTCACAGATCCGCACCTCTACAAAGACCTCCTTGCGCCAGCCGAGCATTTGTTAGTCTTCCAACCTGACAGTATCTTCTGCACAAACGCGCCAACAAGCATCAATGACTTCCTCGAATGGGATTGGATCGGTGCGCCGTGGTCGAAAGATTTGAACTATGGTGGGAACGGAGGGTTGAGCTTGCGCAAAGTAAGCAGGATATTAAAAGTGCTAGACGCTGAACGCAGACCGATTGGAGATGTGCAGCTGGAGGACCTGTGGCTAAGTTGGAGAATTATGCTCTTGGATGGCTCCAGGATTCCGACTGCGAATGTGAGCAAAACTTTCAGTGTGGAGAGTGTCTGGGATGAGAGTCCCTTGGGGTACCACATCGGCTGGCTGGGCGTGCATCACGAACAGGTAAGTTTCTCATCGTATACTGGTGCTCTCGAGTGAGCTGAGATTTGGCACTGACTTTCTGACTAGATTTGGGACGATCAGAGCCAGGTAGACCACATCATGCAGTATTGTCCAGAGGTAAAGATGATTCTTGGGATGAAGTTGGATAACGACAAACCGAGCGGCGTTACCCGCTGAACCCCAATGTATATTCTTTGCATATAAAAACCAACCGCGCCAGGGAATTCAGAGCACCGAATTCCCTGGCTGGTCCCCGGGAAGAAGAGGTAGATGAACGAGGTAGAACCTGGTAAAGCTCCACAGTTGAGGTTACTTTCTTGTCTTTGGAGATTCAACCGTAGCGGAGAGTCTCAAGGATCACGAACAAAACTAGAGTTTTCGATATTCTTGGGAGCTCGAACACCTGCTGGTGGAGGGGTAACAAAGATAGAGAGTAGTGATGCGTAAGCGCAGTAAAGTATTCTTGTGAAAGGCACATTTAACCGTTTTTCTTTGGGGATTTGTTTGGTCTGGCAGTCACCATGCTTGTACAGTAGATGTTAAATTTGTAAGAGAAGAGTGTTGTATATAGTAGAGGCGAATATAGTCCAAACATGTATAAGTTGTCAGGCTGGCCCTAGAAAACCTTCAATCTTGGCCAATCAAGTTGGTGCTGATATGTTTTAGAAGCATTGTGGTGGCTTTTTCTAGTAGCAACGGATGTACCTATGAAGCTTTCAATCCGCAGTGGCTGAAACTTTTAATTGCTGTAAGAAAGACTACCACCCATACGCAAAGCCTAGGTATTATCTACAAAGTACCATAAAAGAGGGAAGACAATGGTATCATAAAACGAACGTAAACTCCTCCGCTCATCATGAAATATATTTTCTCCTGAACTTGATGCATAACCCAATACAAATTATACAAGGAATCTGCGGGGGACGATTTGGTGTTGGCCATGTTTTGAAACCTCGAAATTATTGCTCGTCGGTATAACATCTTGTAAATTACTAAACTCACGCCGATGCCTCTAAGGCACCGGCTTCCACCTCATTACCCTGAGAGAAGAATACCCTTGCTGGTTTGTCATAATCATTCGTAATGCTGTAAAAGTTTCCTACGATAGCGGAGTCAGTCTCTCAATTGGATACAACGCTCAAAATCAAAACTTACCTCTGGGAACTTGCCACATCCCACCCTTTCCAATCCGGAAAACATTGTCGTTAACAGCAACTTCTACTCTACCAAAGTGTACAAAGAAGACCATCTGCATCTTTCTTGAGTTCTTTGGCTTCTTAATAGCCCCCGGTGGTAAGTCGACCATGCCAGATCCAAAGAATGGCAGAGTGAGAGTTTTGGCAAACTTGAACGTTGCGCCTGCGATCTCTCTAGTGATGATAGCTGCTGACGACAGGGCAAGCTCTTCCTCCCTATCCATTGTTTCTTGTCCAAGAGGATCTTGAGGATCCCATTCTCGAACTTCACCAACAATTCTCCCAGGTTCGACTTCCCATGGCTCTATCTCGTCTTCATCTTCCGAATCAGATTCTGCAGCTCGTTTCTTGCCCTTCTTTCCTCGTTTGTGATTTTTCTTTGCAGCATTGGCCGCTGATTCTTCAGTCCGGACGACTTCTTTGATAGTCGGCAACAAGAATCTTGCATTGCCATCTGCCACCTCCTCTGCATCATCCCATTCAACTCTTTCGCCTCTCCAGTATGCAAGTGGCTTTATGGAGTTACGTCCTGAACGTGTTCGTTGGAATCCACCAGTGGCACTTGGTGTCTCGCGTCGAAGAATAACCAAACCACGGTTGTTCTTTGGCATAGGAGGACCTCGTGTAACTTCAGGTGAGTCCACCTCTGAGATGGCTGTCAATTGTTGCTTCCGGCCTGCGAGTTTTGTGGCCTTCGCTTTACGGGGGGCTTCAGGCTCCTTCGCCACCTTTTCAACCACAGTATCGGATTTCTTTGGCCTGCCGCGTTTGCCCTTACTTGGTTCCTTCGCTGTCTCTTGACTTTCAGCAGGGCCTTCAAGAGAGTGACGACCGGATCTTCGTCTCTTCGTAGGTCTATCCTCGTTAGCCTGCTTTTCGTCCTGAAGCTCAACTTCGTCCTCGATATCGTTCGCAGAAGCTTTATGTTTTGCTGAAGACCGGCCTCGGGCGTGTTTGGGAGCTGACTCGACAGGCTGGACAGGCTCGGGTGCTGCAGTTTTTCTTTTTCGTCCCGCTTTTACTGGAAATTCTGGCTCGGGTTCAGGTTCAGACTCGACTTCTGATTCTTCATTCGGTTCCTCAAGCTCAGACCCCTCCTCGTCATAACCAACTTGCTGCAGTGATTCCATTCCAATTTCAATATCTGCATTGCTCTGTGTTTGAGCAGTCTCATCACCCTCATCCCCGTCGGTAGGAGGGGATAACCGTGTTCCATTAACCGGGTGCGAAAGCACCCTTCTACCCCCAGCACGCGAGTTCGGCAGAGACTCCTCGTGAGAACTCTGGTCAAGTTCGTCCCCATTAACTGAGAAATCAAGTTTTCGGATGACGGAAGGTCGACTAGGGGAGGAACGAGGTTCATGGGCTGGATTTCGCCGAGCTGGGGATTGTAGGAATGTCTTGATCGGAGATTTGGAACGTGGTGGTGGTAATCGCATGTTCATTCGTCTCCGTTCCGTAAGCATTTCTTCAGGCTCTGGGATGGTACCTAAGCCCTGGTTAGTCCAGTCCGTGAATGTAAACAGCTGTGATGTATACGACGCACTATCATTTATATCCATCTCTTCCGAACTTGACAGCGTTGCATTGACATTCGCGCCATTGACCTTGTGCGTTGACCTGCTGCTCTTTGGCGCGGGTTTTGCAGGTGAGGAAAAAAGGCCATCTATGGGTTCCAAGCCATATTCATCTCGGATTCCATTATCTGGGACGGTGACCCCGGTTTTCCTAGATGGCGTCAGCTTCCATAAAGACTCTCCCAGTTATGCTACCCACCTTCCCTTGACTCCAAGATCAAATAAGTACTGGTTTTCGCGCGGCTGGCGTCTTGCTGCAGCGTCCGCTGGAGCCATTTCTGTTCAAGGTGATGCGCGACAGGAGTCAAGCGCGGTCTCTGGATTTGTCGCAAAGTACGTGAATGGTGCCAGATGGGGTTTCGCAGTTGATGTTCTTACAGAAAGTTGTCGCGGAGTCAATCCTAGGAAGAGTAACGCGCAAAGAGAGAAGGCGATGTACTGAGGATGCGCGTTGTGGTTGTGGGGTCGTCCGAAGGTTCATGGAAAGTCCAATGGGGGATGTAACTTCGATCAAAACAAGCGGCTTAGTAAGCGAGGTATTCAACCATCAGGAACCACCTAGTGAACGAAGTATGTAGGTAGGTATAGGTAGGTACCTTCCATTTCATAACGTGTTATTTCCAACACGGCCTAAGGCCAGTAGTAGCTCATATGAATCAAAACTAATGGTTTGTTTTAAAGAATGTCGAGTTTTCAACTTACTAGCTGCGGTTTTCTAAACTGCACATAATGGGTGTCCACCTACTTAGCGTCGGTAAATTGAAAGTCTTCGAGTTCTCTTTTTCTTCTTAGGTATCCATGGCTGTTTGCCGCCTAACTAGCCCATTACCCCTTACAGATTACAAGCTATCCAAGTTCGAAGCAAAATTTCAATCCTCTGCTAAACTCAACTTTTCCCTTTCGTAAGTAGAGTAGGGCCCCCTGTACGGAGTACGAGCCGAGCTCAAATTTAACCGAGTGAACAGAGCAAATCACGTCGCGTCTTCCTGGACGCGTCTCCAACCTTTGATTCTAACAACGACAAAAGATTTCGCCCTAGTACTCAGATATCCTTTAGAATGGACGACACTCAAATAGACGAAGACATCGCCCTCGAAACCCCCTCAGAAAGCGTCTTCATCGCCCCCTCAATCGACGCCCAAAAGCTCTTCTCCGGCGCATCCTACACATACTTCTCCGCCGTTCCACCCACGCTTCTCCCCTCCACCACAACCACCACCCCGACACCAGGTCCACCATGCTGCCTAGGCGTCGATGAAGCAGGACGAGGGCCAGTCCTCGGGCCCATGGTCTACGGACTCTTCTACCTACCCATCCCGCTCTCAGACCCGCTCCTGAAAACCACCCACCACTTCGACGACAGTAAAGTCCTTACGCCCGCCGTCCGGTCCTCTTTAATGGAGACCCTCTGCACCTCCAACCCACCCTCCGATCTTTACAGCCAATGCGGTTGGGCTGTCGATGTCATGTCTGCGCGAGACATAGGGTCCAACATGCTCAAACCAGCCGGGACATACAATCTCAACGCACAAGCAATGGATGCGACTATAAGCCTAATCGAAGGAGTGTTCAAAAAGGGTGTGAACATAAAGGAGATCTACATCGATACTATCGGCCGCCCAGAGATATACCAGAAGAAACTAGAGAAGATATTCCCAACTGCTAAGGTAACAGTAGCGAAAAAGGCAGATAGTCTATACCCTTGCGTAAGCGCAGCAAGTGTCTGCGCAAAAGTCACTCGTGATGCGGCACTCGAAGTCCTCTATGAATCCTACGCTCCCAAGTCTAAAGCCGGAGATGAAGATACGGACATGAGCAATGCAACAGAGCAGGATTCGTGGGGAAGTGGATATCCTTCGGATGCACGCTGTACGTCTTGGTTGAAACGGAATATGGATCCCGTCTTTGGATGGGGGAGTGAGACGAGATTTAGCTGGGGGACGGCAAAGGATATGCTGGATGCAAAGGGTGCGGCTGCGAGAGTCGAGTGGCCCATTGAGGAGGACGATGAAAATTCTAGGTTGACGGATTTCTTTAGCGCGAAGAATGAGAAAAATGACGAGCTTGGGGACTGGTTTGGAAGTTCTGTGGGCACAGAGGTCTTCTAATTTTATGAATATGTATGGTTATGGCGTTGTATCGGCGTCATGTAGCACGCTGTAGATTGTCCGATAGGATATATGAATAATTAGTTCATCATGAATGGAAAACTACAGCGCTAGGAGTGAGATCATGAGCGTTCGTATTACACCGTTACTGTACTCTTTACACCAATTTTGTACAAATTTTGTACAAGTCCAAGCCCCAGCCTATATATCATCATCAGACTCCACGGTCGTCTTTCTTCTGCCTCTACTATCCAATGTGGTAAGGCTCATTGCGTCACCATCAAAATCTTTTCTTCCGCTCAAGACCATAGCTTGGCGTCCTGTATCAGAGCTTTCGAGGAATTCCCTCAACTTCTCCTTGCCTATGTCAATAGCCTGTGCCGATGCTGCATTGGCCATACGTAGCATTGGACCCCAAAGGTTGAGAGTGTACGTAATGTATGCTCCAGCAACGACGAGAATAAGGAAAATAAAGTATACGGGGTTACGGAGAACTGCCGTGGAAATTAGTACAATTGCAGAACATGGATACGTATAAACTTACCTGCCCAGATTTCGTTCCATCCCAACGCCAAAAGCAACCCATAGAAATACAGGGGAACTTGGGCAACTCCGCCAATGGCGCTACGCTTGGCCTCCACATAGACACCATCTGCTGCTTTCTTGAATCTAACGACGAGGTCTTGGCGTTTGGCTTCGCTCAATATTGTCATCTCCTCTTCCAGACTCTTGCCTTCTTCTTCATCCACGCCTCCGATTGGGGCCAGATCTTCTTCATCTTTTGGGTCGACGCTAGCTGGAGCATTACCAATCCACTCTGGTAGCTCTGGGGGCGAAAGAGTCGCTGAAAGTTTGAATCTAGCCAAAAGAGGGATTAGTGTCGATGTTGACTCCCTAGCCTTTGAATACAAGCCCTCGATATCATCTGTTGGCCGCCATATTCTGGGAACGCCATCTTCGTCGTAACGGAACTTGTCCTCGAAATTTTCTCGGAGTTTCAACAAGATATTGCCCTCCATGACTTCCTCATCAATCTTTGCTCTGAGGACTCCCCAGCTCTTCCGCCTTAACCGCCACAAGCCAATCTCGATTTCATCCTCGCTAGCATTGAAGCTCTTTGCTCTATCGACGAATCGGCTCTCGGCTTCTTGGACAATCGAGGTGAAGAGCTTCCAAATCCTATCCCAGAGGTCCTTTTCAGTCGCGGGTTTCTCACCTTCTTCGGGCGCGCCGTTTCCACCTCGGCCGGAACCAAGTTTATTGAATTCAAGGCCTACGGAGTCACCTAGGCGCGATCGCACCCATCTTTCAACGCGAGTGGCAAGGCGGCGCATTTCTTCCTTCCGCAAGCGTGCGCTGACTTCGTCCAGATCTTTCTCGTAGAGGTTGTATTGTTGCTTGAAATTGCTCCACGAAACGCCTTCGATGGCAAGGCCCATTGCCTCCTTCTTAAACTGTTTGAGAGCAACTGCTTTCTCGCGATCAACGATATCAGCAAACTCATATGAGTTTCCTTTTTTCTGGCCTGCCTTGACAGCATTCGAAACCGAGTCACTGAACGATGTAACCCCCGATTTGTGTGCAGCGGATAACTGGCCGAGGTACAATGTCTTGAGCCGGATATCAATCTTGCTTTCGAGCTCCAGCTTCTTCCGTGTATAGACGCCTTTGTGATATCTACTAGCTTCCGTCTCAAAAGCTTTCATCGTCTTCGTCCGAGTTGCCTTGCCCGTTAAACCAAGGTCCACTAACACGGCCGGCTTGCCGACTCTTACTCCCTCGGCTTGCTTCTCTTCAAGCGGCGCAATAGCCTCGTCGAAGGCGACCAACACTTCCCGTGCAATTTCATCACACCTGAATTGAGCCAGTAATTCTTGTTGCGTTGGAAGATCCAGATCCTTATTGTGAACAATTTGGTCCCAGACACCTTCTGCGTATGCAGAGAAGCCATCGGCAGGTATGCGACGATGATATTCTGGAAGGAACACGCCACCATTAAACTCTCCATCCACGGGAACACCGCTCAGTTTCGACGTCCTGTGCCCAGCTCTGAACCGTGTACCAAGCTTTCCAATCTCGGTTATAAATTTCTCTGGCTGCAAGATCTTGTGAGGGAGAGCGGCGAATGCGAAATCGAAGTAGTCTTCGATACACGAGTTTTCCAGGCCTTTAGGTTTTGAAAGTGTCGACCAAATCTTCGTCAAATCGGCAATCAAAGTGTTTCGTAGGTTAGCAAGAGGTGTAGTTCCTAGATGATCACGGATAACGAAGAAGAGCAGTGATCGAGGGTTGGACCTGGTAAAATTAGCGATGGCGTGAGCCTCAAAACAGGCAACTTACTGCTTGTCCTTCAGGAAGAGTTGCAAATTAACTTCGAATACCGTCTTCAGGAGGCCCATATTGGCGCCTTGGTACAAACCAACTTGATGTTCCCAGATGTTGACAATCAGAACCTCGCTGGTAGCCAGTGCAAAAAGGGCGCTTTTCCGCTCGAAGTCTTGGTCCTCTCCTCTCTCGCGGCCATCAGTACCTTCAACATCCATGACCAGTATGTTGTCTGCCATCTTCTCTGCGACTGACCCTGCCGCATTTTCGTGCTTGTTCTTGGACATCCATATCCCCTTTGTGGTTTGCCGCCGCTCCGACTCTGACATGACACCGAACTCGGTGCCAAATAAGTGGTTCAGCAGGGTGGATTTGCCCGTTGACTGCGAGCCAAAGACGGAGATGAGATGGTAGTTGAAGCCAGACTGGGCAACCTTGGTGAGCTGGAGATAGCTATTAAGCGTAGGACTTGCAGAGCTGTTAGCACGGGGCCCAAGGCCGAGGGAGCAAACGGTGTCCTACTTGAACTCCTTCTCATCGTCAATAACCTGTATGCCATGTTCATACTGCTCTTTTGTCGGCGCCTCACCGATGGAGGCAAAGTGGCCGTTCATGGTCATCACAGAGGGAGCTGTTGGGTATCTCGAGGTTGCTGCCGAAGGTCTACGTGCTATGACGCTGGAACTGTTGCCATATGTATATGGCGTCGACATGGTAGCAAAAGGGGCGGTGGCCCAAGTAATCTGGGTTGGGGCTTGTGACGTTGAGCAATGCTGACCCTGGTATTCCTTTGAATTACTCCAATGCGAGTGGGCGTGTCATTCATTGACTCTTGGGGGGAAAGTTCAAGCGAATAATGCGGGAGCGACAAAAGCAGACTGGCCTCAACTAAGTAAGTGACAAGCTCCAAATTCTGGAACATGTGACCCAGCTTCCAGCACGCGCGTGCTCGTGCGCGAAGGCCATGGAAACAATATCAGATGAACCTGACTGCGCCAGCTGTCCACTTGGGATTCGCGTAGGAACGATGAGCTTGTTAATCTCTCCACCACACATACGAAGGAAAACGTACGCTGTTGTACGTGGTGCGAACGGTGCTATCCTAGGTACAAATCGTACCTTGTAGGTAGAGATGGTCGTTGTTATTCTTGGCTACTAGTGTTGATCGCTACCTGGTGACGGTCCCTTCGATCTTTGCCTAGTAGGTACAGTACCTTTCGTACCTACCTACTTTCATGCTTAGGTAGTCTCATATATCTAGAGTCTGGCTACTCCACCGCCACCTTTAGCTATTCGACCGCCGCCAAGATTAATGGAAGTAGTGCTTATACAACCTGTAGTTATCGCCACACTCCCTTACAGCAGACTCTTGTAAACAATACCCATCTACCTACTCTTCCTACCTACTATACTTTACTTAATAGGTAGAAAATATTTTTTCTTTTGACTACCTCTATATAATAGTAAAGTTAAAGTAATAAATTATTAGTGTTATATACACTAACCCCCCGCTAGTCTAAACTACATTCTATTAACCTACCTACCTATAGTACCTAGTCAAGAATAGATTAAACTCAGGTACCTAAGTAGACGAGATAGTAGGTAGGTAATGTAGGTAGATGGGTAGGTAGATATAGTTTTGTAAACTGTTAAACGCGAGTCAGAAGACGGTGGAATGAATACCGGTACCTTAGCTAAAGGTGGCGGTGGAGTAGCAAGACTCCATCTCTTCTCCCTTCTGGGAACCCAAACCCCCAAAATATCCGACCAAAGCATCCGACCAAAGCTTCTCTTATCGCAGGAGATGCCTTGCAGGTCGCAGAGAAACGATTCCAACATGTCCTCAATCATACAGTCATCGTAGGGACCGTCACCCCAACTGACTGGTGCTACGGCGACTTGGTTGATCCGCTGTCATCGTACTCGTAGTGGTAGTAGCGCTTCCTCCCGGCAAATGCTTGACACATTGGGTTTGTAATGGCTTGCTTTCCTGGTTTCATTACGACAAAATCACCGATCCATCGTCCCCCGGTGTTTATGCGCTACCCGTTATCTACGTCCTTTCGTTGTGGGAAGATTTGCGCTGATTGCAGTCCCCGCGTGTGCCGAGTATATATTCTCGACTTGCCAGTCGCAGACTGACGTGTGATTGAACTGAACCTAGCGAGCCATTGTACCGTCCTGTCTGCAAGAAACACCCTCCCAGACCCCTCACCTTCAACAATCATGGAACGGACCAAATCCCAGGTCAGTGCCGATGCCGCACTGGCAGGAATGGGGTACAAGAGCGAACTGCCGCGGTCTTTGAGTATGATGAGTATCTTAGGGATGTGAGTTGCACCAGAATACTCAATTGCAAACCTAGCAGCTGCTGACCTTCATGGCAGGTCGTTTGCAATTATGGCTGTACCGTTCGGCCTAAGCACGACCTTTTATATCTCGCTCACCGATGGCCAATCTGTAACTGTGCTCTATGGATGGATCTTGGTTTCGATTATTTCACTATGCATTGCTGCTTCGCTTGCTGAGATTTGTGCCGTTTATCCAACAGCAGGCGGAGTTTATTATTGGTCTGCGATGTTAAGCACGAAGAAATGGGCTCCCTTAGTCTCTTGGACGACAGGCTGGCTCACGCTTGTCGGTAATTGGACCGTCACCTTGAGTATCAACTTCGCTGGAGCCCAACTAATCCTCAGTGCTATCTCACTTTGGAAAGAAGACTTTGTGGCTACACAATGGCAGACAGTACTCATGTTTTGGGCTGTTATGTTTGTGGTGTTCTCGGTCAATGTCTTCGGCGCAAAGCATCTTGATCTTCTGAACAAGCTTTGCATTTATTGGACTGCAGCATCAGTCATCATTATCATTGTAACTGTTCTCGTAATGACACCCACGAGACGAAGTGCCAAGTTTGTCTTCAGTCATTTTGATGCTTCAGCAAGTGGCTGGCCTTCTGGCTGGGCATTCTTTGTAGGACTTCTCCAAGCAGCTTGTAGGTTTCCCCAAAACCATTATACCTGGTCGCTGCATCTAGTGCTAACACTGGAAATATAGACACCCTGACTGGATACGGTATGGTAGCCTCCATGTGTGAAGAAGTGCAAATGCCTGAGCGCGAGGTGCCCCGAGCAATGGTTCTGTCTGTTGCTGCTGCCGGACTTACAGGTGTTATCTATCTGATCCCCATCCTTTTCGTCCTCCCAGAAGTCGACCTACTATTAGCTGTCGCCAATGGCCAGCCGATCGGCCTTATCTTCAAAATAGCAACAGGCTCCGCGGGTGGTGGTTTCGGTCTCCTTTTCCTGATCCTCGGTATTCTTTTCTTCGCCGGCGTGGGTTCCCTTACTGCAGCAAGTCGTTGCACATACGCCTTCGCTCGAGATGGAGCCATTCCCGGCTCAAAGCTTTGGGCCCGAGTTGACAAACGTTTCGAGATCCCTCTCTGGGCCTTGGTTCTGTCAACAATTGTCGATATGGTCCTCGGATGCATCTACTTTGGTTCAACCAGTGCATTCAATGCATTCACCGGTGTCGCCACCATCTGCTTATCTTGCTCCTACGGTATCCCTATTTTGGTATCTCTTATCCGCGGTCGCAGAGCTGTTAGGCACTCATCCTATTCTCTTGGCCGATTCGGGTTCTTTATCAATGCTTGCACTACCGTCTGGATTGTCCTAGCTATCGTGATCTTCTGTATGCCTGTCAGCATACCTGTTACTCCCGTTTCAATGAACTATGCCAGTGCTGTATTCATGGGCTTCGCTCTCATCAGTATTATCTGGTATATTATTAACGGAAGGAAACACTTTACCGGACCCCCGGTGACTGCGGATGTGGAGCCTGCGGATGATGGTGAAGTTGTTGGAGGGCCGTTGGGTAGAGTCACAACTGGCGATGCCACATCGAACGGGAGTGGTGATGTTAAGGTTGGTCCCAAGGCCGAGGAGAGTGTAAAATAAAGGGTTAAAGTAGACGGCGTGTTTGAATAGAGTGTAATCTACAGTGTTAAAATATAAAAGTGCTTATTCTTACCAGAATTTCCAGCCTGCTTCAAGTGGAGCTTGATAGCATCCGTGGCACCGTTCTTCGATTATCGACTTGGTCCGACTAATACAAAATAGGAATCTATCCAAGTCAGGACCTACAGGTACGATGATTCAAAATGTGTTTCTTATTTTGAATACGACCCCCTTTCAAATTGGAGCCCACTGGTGGTTGTGATGAAGAGTCTCGCTTGGGTGGCGGAACCGCAGAAGGCCGAAGCTGGATTCAACGACCTCTCCTGCACATGCTTCACCCATATCCCACAACCGCGTAGTGATGAAGCACGAGTTATATTGGCCGAACCTCCAATTACTATCTGGATTTGGGAATGCGACATCTGACAAGTCTATTAAGCAAGTCTAAGCAAGTCTGGCCTAAAGCTGCTTTCTAGACTCTGAAGACGTCATGACTCTACCAGGTGTCATAACGAGGGTAAATAGAGCTGCCAACCCCTTCCTTTGCTTCTCCGCACACATCTAAGTGTTATTTCCCTTATGCTCCGATCACTTCCCAGATCAAGAGCAACATACAGGCCAATCTACAATAGCTTCCTCAAATCAACAATTCCAACAGTAACCAGAAGAACCATGGTTTCAGGCACAGGTGCAGCAGATAACTCCGATCTGAAGGTTAATAAACTCTTCGATGTCTCGAATTTCTCAGCCGTGGTCACTGGTGGAGGGACAGGCATTGGGCTTATGATGGCCCAGACGTTATGTGCAAATGGGGCGAAGGTCTACATTACAGGCCGAAGGGAGGAGGCTTTGGATACTGTTGTCGAGAAGTACAGTACTGGACCAGGCAAGATCATTGCCCTACCTGGAGATATCTCAAGCAAGGACGACATCAAGCGACTGGTGAAGGTTGTTGAAGAACAGGAACCCAAGGGAATCCATCTACTCGTCAATAATGCTGGTATCGCAAAGGATGACAACACAAAGTACTCCAATGGCAAGCCAGACTTCAAAGTAAGCCAGGGTCAGACTCTGAGGAGATTCATATCGATTAACAATGTTAACAACCCCTCAGTCCGCACAGTCCATATCGGAGCACATGTTCAAATCGGACCCCTCAGCATGGGCAGAGACCTTCGAAACGAACGTCACATCGCAATTCTTCGTCGCAGCCGGCTTCCTACCACTCCTATCCAAATCCCTCAACAGCACCCCAGGCTTCTCGCCAAGCATCATAAACACCACAAGCATTTCAGGTGTCATGAAAGGCAGCAGCAACGGCCAGTTCGCCTATGCGTCCTCCAAAGCTGCCTTTATACACCTCACGAGGATGATGGCTACTACTTTCTTGGAAGCTAAGATCCGTGTTAATTCGATTGCGCCTGGGGTCTTCCCGAGTGAGATGACGGCGGGAGCCTCGAATGAGCATCAGAAGAGCGAGATGGGTTCTGAGGCCTCGAACCCAGCGGGAAGATATGGGCACGATGCAGTAAGTACCCTATGGAAGTTACCTCCTTTTCTCTTTCTATGTAGAGGCTGTTGAGTTGCGCCAAGCGTCTATACTAATCTCTTTGATATGCTCTACGTTTTAAAGTGACCCTATTGGTGACGTGGGTGGTCGTATTTCTCAAATTTTCAGATTGTATCAGTTACGCAAACTCCGGATGGACAACAAATTGTTCTTGATCTAAAAATTTACTAACTGCTTCGTTTACTCAGGACATGGGAGCAGCTCTGCTATACCTTGCAGGACCAGGGGGCCTTTTCCTAAACGGTCAAATCATCTACCCTGAAGGAGGCAACCTCCTCACAAATCCAGCATGTATATGATCTACGAAAGAGCAAAGCCAACCAATGAGTCATGCTAAGTAGTTTGTGGAGAGTCAATCATAAATGGAACAGCCAAAAACAACATCACATGACGAGGCCCGTGACTAGGCAACCTCTCATAGGCACCCATGGCAGAGTAAACAGATGACTAAAGAATGATTTGTGTCCTATTCAGAATAAGATATAAAGAAGGGCATCTTCTAGAAAAGTCAAGTTTTAGCCATGCATGGTGAGCGAGAGTTGGCTCTTTTGTCCTCCCACATCATCCATTATCCAAATGTCAGACAGTCAACAACCACAACCAAAACCTCACAAACGTGAAACGTCCTCACAAACAAAGTGCATTCACACTCATTCACTCACAAATATGACCATTCCAAATCTCCAATCACGAAGATGTTATTCGCGAATAACACCACCCATCTCCCCAACGACCCCCTTCCAAACCAACCCACCAACACCCAATCCCATTAACATTCTCACTCCCACTCCCACTCAAAACCAACCCAACAATCCCTTTCAAACCCACCAAATCCAATCCTTTACGCTCTGGCTAGCAAACATTCACTACATTCACCACTACACAATCAATCTCATCACCACAATGCCCAACCCAGAACCACCTTTCAACTGGTACTACCAAAGACCTCACAACCTACTGCCACCCCTCCAACAACCCTTCCCAGAACGTCCATGGATGCTACCACCACCACGACCCATCCCCACAGCCTACTACCTCGACCAAGAGCGCTTCTACCGACGCGGCATCCCAACAGATCCATACGCGCACGAAGCCGAGCAAGAACCATACAGGACCTACACGCAACAGCTTCAAGAACTGATAACTAATTTCTTCGACCCCAGCTTCCGGTATTTCCAAGACCTGTATGTGTGCGTTGGGAATGTGGTCTGGTCGTTGGTATTTTTGGCCGTGTATACACCAGCTAGAGCACTTGTGTGGTTTGTTGGAGAGCTCGATTGGGAGGTTTTGTTGGCGCTCGTGTTGGCGGCTAAAGTTGCGAGGTTCATGCCTAGGCCGTCTGGCTTGGAGGTTTTGGAGGATGGCGTTGATGGGCCGGTTTATGTGCTTGTGCCCGAGGTTAGGAGATGGGGTAAGTTGTTAATGGAGATGATGACTGTTGCGTGTGTCGTGTATATTTGAGGATGATGCTGACAGTGTTAATAGCTACGGCTTCGTGCTTTCACGCTGCGAGATACTAGGTACCGTGTTATCACTGGATTATTCGTGGGGGGAATGGAGTTTGGCGCTTGAAGATTTCAATGGGGATTCTGTTGGTTCTTGGTGTTTATGGTGAAGATACCAGGCCGGCGAGCCAATGCTTCTTCATACACCAGACAGTTTAAAAAATCAAAAATGTATGATTGTACTTCGTGAGAGACACTTCTATCATTCGTGATCGTCTCGCTTAAAGTGATTGCGGACACAGGAATGAAAATGCATTATACATAAGCCAACCAACCACCACCACTGGGAATCAATACACAAGGACAAGCATCAATACACCGCCAAGTCGCTCAAATCAAATGCCCAAGCTGAACTCAACGCCGAGATCACTGGCTCTTGCTGTTTTTTAGGTTAGTTTCAGTTTCAGGTTATGGCAATTTGAGGCTATGACTTACCCATCTTTACAACCTTCGAGAACTGTACAGACTTCTCTGCAGCAGTTTGTAAATCATCAATAGAGAAGATCTTCAACCCAGCATCGTTAATCAACTTGTGCGCAGCCTCCATGTTGGTTCCCTGTAATCTTGCAATGATTGGGATTCTGAGGTTCATGCTCTCGACAGTGCTGATCAGCCCCTGGGCAATGGCATCACATCTAACAATACCACCGAAGATGTTGACGAAGATGGCGGTAACCTTAGGGTCGCTTGTGATGAGAGTGAAAGCCTCCTTAATAGCTGCTGGGGTAGCTCCACCTCCGACATCCAAGAAGTTAGCAGGCTCGCCTCCGTTGAGCTTGATGATATCCATGGTAGCCATGGCGAGACCAGCACCGTTGACCAAGCACCCAATGTCACCTCCAAGCTTGATAAAGTTAAGACCAGACTCTGCAGCACGGACTTCCTCGGCATCTTCTTGGGTAGTATCGCGCCATGAGAAGACCTCCTTTTGGCGGAACTCAGCGTTGTCATCGAATCCAAGCTTAGCATCCATAGCCAAAACCTTGTGGTCTGAAGTTTCGGAGAGAGGGTTGATCTCAATTTGAGTAGCATCCTTCTCCATGAAAACCTTGTACAGCTTCTGGATGGTATCCTTTGCATCCTCGATACATTGCTCGCTGAAGCCAAGGTCGATTGCGATCTTGGTAGCGATCTCATCTGTAACTCCTTTGTGGATATCGATATATGTTGTGGTAATCGCGTCTGGCTGTTCCTTTGCAACTGTCTCGATATCCATACCACCCTGCGACGAGGAGACAATAACTGGTCCCTGGGAGCCACGGTCCATCAAGATGGCAAGGTAGAATTCCCGACGAGCAAACTTGCGTTCGCAGATGTAAACTGAGTTGCAAAGACGTCCTTGGGCACCGGTTTGTTTTGTTACAAGCTTGTGTCCGATCATCTGCTCTGCGAACATCTTGGCCTCGGTAGGAGAGTAGATTACGCGTACGCCACCTTTCAATCCATTGTCAAAAGTACCCTTTCCTCGTCCACCAGCTAGCACCTGAGCCTTGATGACCATATCGTCACCACCAATCTTCTTTGCGATTGCCTCTGCCTCTGCGCCAGTTGTTGCAACGGAACCTTGTGGAACACCAATGCCATACTATCCGAATATGAGCTTTGCAATGATCTATGCGATGTCCATGTATCTACCTGTTTCAAAAGATCCGCAGAGAGGTACTCGTGTATGCTCAAAGCTCTCTTCTGTTGTGCAACGCCAGCTAGTCTCGACGTGGAGACCTAAAGTCTTGTTAGCTTTTACATTCCCTATTATGGTCGAAACTGGATGCTATTTACCTTAGCGGCCGCGAAGGCAGCTGTGAAAGGCCGGCTACGAGCTAGTTTAAACATTTTGATGGAGGAAATCGAGGTGAATTTATGTCTTTGAAGTTGTCGATACTTTTCGGGACGTTAGGGAACAGATAGCTTACTACGGTTGGCGGGTTGTGCTAAACACGCAATGTTCAAGCACGTGGAAAATATAACATATTTTTGACCCAACCGCGAAGTTGACTTCAAGCACGACAGGAACCCAAATGGAAGAGATCCCAGTGCTGACGCTTTACGGATCTCTGCAATATTAGCCAACATGGCACCAGAACACCCAGGCAAAGCTTCTCAGGCAGAGTTCGACGTTATTCAAAACCGTATCGCCCTTGCGCTTGCAAAGCGCGAAAGCCTCGTCAAGTCATGGACCGCATCCTCTTCCAGAGTTCAAGGACCAACGAAGACCGAAGCTGAGCTGGACGCCGAAGACGCGCTTCATTTCCGAAATGAACCGCCACGACTTGGTGTAGGAGCGCCAATTCCTTCTCACTTCCTCGTAAATGAAGCGCAGCAAAACAACAAGTCGCTGCGAGCCAAGTTCTTCCCCACCAAGGGCCTGAAGGCTAGCAAGGCTCGTGATGCGGATGAGAAGGCTGCAAGCGCTAAAAGATCAATGAAGGATGAGAGTAGCGATGAAGAAGAGGGAAGGTCTGGGCTGGGGAAAGCCAAGAAGCAGAAAGTTAGCAAGCATATGGCAGCTGTTGTTTTGGACGAGAAGATAGAGGCACCCGTTATTTCGCAGGGGCATTCAGGGGAGCAGCCTGGCGAAATAAATAACGGTGACAAGAGTTTAGCAAAGAATATTCGAGAGGCGACGAAGGTTGACGAGAAGACCGAAGAGACATCAGGGAACACCATTACAAAACCAGCTATGGATTCTTCCTCGACTGGCAATGCCAGTACTCCTTCCGCGCCTACGAATATCACTATCAATAAGGACTCCGAGTCGAAAGAACCTCAAGACTCGAATTCGTTCGAAGCCAAACCTGAAACTGTAGCTGTAGCTATAGCTACACGCAAACAAGACACCCTCCTCTCAATACATTCCGCCGGTGATTCAAGAAAAGCAAGGCTAAAGTTGAAGAAGAGAAAGGAGAAAAGACAGAGAAAGCAGAAAAAGAAAGCTCTGGCAGCGAAAATTTGAAACTAGATTATGGGACGTTTGGTGCTTGTCTAGGGTTGGTAATGTGCACTACACGTCTGTCACAGCCATTAATGAAATAGCCATGCTACAATTGCTTAATAGTAGTCATCAAAGCCAGAGTCGTGCCCAAGCAATTTGTGCTTAGCTCTCCAGCACCCCTCAACCCACCTCCTCTCCTCTCGAGGCCTTCCTCCTGGTACTGGTTTAGGTGCTGTGTGATAGCTGTTCAGAATCTAGAGCCATTGGTTTTGTAGAGGCCATTTGAATCATGCAAATCAATGGTGCAACGCGAGAGCTCGTGACTCTGAACTGTTACTTTACCACACCAGCATGCTCCCGAGACGAAATGATTCAGTTAGGAAAGTACGTCCTCATGGCTCCTCGTTACAATGCTAAGATCCGATATAATTTTCGGTAATTTTCGGACATGGGTCTCACTACTTCACAGTAACAAGATGCCCTCCCATCTACCTCCAAAATCCGACATAGCGTTCGGATATTATAAGCCTCACGCCCGTTAGCTCCGATTCAATTCATTGGTTAAAGCGATTGTACCAGAATGCCTTTATCGTCCATATATATTCATTCACCTTTACGTGTCTCCACCTTCCTGCTTTACAATCATTATCCTTGAAAATCACTTCTACTCGAACCTTCGTTTCATTGTGAAGCCACAGTCAGCTCACAAATTATTCATACATTCACGGCCGCCGTTTTCACAAAACGACGAAGTTCAAGATGGCGACATCAACTCCAGTCTGGCTTATTACAGGTGCTTCTTCGGGCCTTGGCGCTACCCTTGCCATCCACTGTCTGAAAGCAGGCCAGAAGGTCATTGGCACAGCGCGTAACGTCAAGAAGGCATCTCAAGATATTCCAGAGATTGCCAAATTGGGAGGCACATGGATAGAGCTCGACGTCACTGCTGGCGACGTTGAGAGGAAGGTTGTAGACGCTGTGGAGATCTATGGAAGACTGGATGTGGTTGTTAACAACGCTGGGTATTCACTGCTTGGAGCACTTGAAGATATAAGGTATGGTTGATCATTTCAAGGAAACATGTTTCCTTCAACCGCTTTGATGACACTGTACTTTTCAGACTGACTTCGTATTTTAGCGACGAAGAAGGCCATGCTCAGATGGAAACAAATTTCTTTGGCCCTCTTAAAGTGATTCGTGGTGCCTTGCCAACACTGCGAAAGCAAATGTCTGGAACTATAGTCAACATCACAAGTGTAGCTGCCTTTGATGCTCAACCAACCTGCAGTCTCTATTCTAGCAGTAAATTTGCTCTAGAAGGTAATCACTCATCTCTTTCCTTTTCGAAACTGTTGCTAATCAGACAAAAGGTGCTTCAGAAAGTCTGGCGCGCGAAGTGGCCAAATTCAATATCAAGGTGCTTCTCGTTGAGCCTGGTGCCTTCCGTACCAATTTCTTATCAGCCTTTGTTTCAACCAAAAGTGGCACCAGTGAGCCTTATCAGCAAGGTCCTGTGGGTGATTTGTTGAAAGCATTTGAGGGAATGAATGGCAAGCAAAGAGGTGATGCTGAGAAAGGAGTTGCGAGGATATTTGAGGTCGTGACTGGTACTGGTGAGGCCGTCGGATTGGGTGAAATTCTAAGGCTGCCTTTGGGAAGTGATTGTGTGGAGAGGCTTGAGAAGAAGATTGCGAGTTTAAAGGGAGATCTGGAGAAGACGAGGAAGATTGCACTTAGCACTGCTTATATTGAGACTTGACGAGGGGAGGACTAGGGACAAATCCCTGCGCGCAAACACAAAACAACGGTCTCGGGATCTTCGTCCCTGTAGCAGTGTAGCCATGCTCATTATGTATTCAGCTTTAGCCTATTGAAGTAGCTCAGGATCTGCTAATCAACTAGCTCTGCGCCTTCTCAATAGTCAAGAAGCTCTGAATGCACGCAACAACATCCCACTCTTCATAATTACCTTTACACCTGCATTACCCTTGGCTAATGGCTAATTATGAAGGCTAAAGGCAAAGGATCGCGTCTTAAGCATAATAGGGGGGCGATGCCGCGATGTGAGATTCCATCCGCTAGTCTGCTTGTAGAAAAGATCTGTGCGTCGTCGCGATTGTCACAACGCGACATGGCAATTCAAGCAAAAGATGTCCTTCGCTTCAAACAGGCCTACAATTGCCTTTTATACCTTCAATTCTGTCTTTACCTTTTGCTGTTGCGAATGAGCACCATCACTCTCATTTCCTTCCTCGATGCTTGCTGCTACGCGCCTTCGAGCCGCCTCGCGAACTTACGACGAAATGATGGAGCAAGCTGATATTCCCGTGCTCATGCAGCGCCTTCAGAGCGAAGAAGACGCCGTGCGGAAAATGGCAGTCTTCAAACTACAGTCTTCGATCAACGATCCCTCTTTCGCAGACGTTTTCCTTGCCTCTGGCGGTCTTGGGGTCCTGCGTCACCTCATTTTAACTACAGGTGGAAACACCCTCGCATACTCACTACAAAGCCTTAGTCGCCTTCTGGAAGTCGATATGGGATGGGAGATATTCGAAGCTCCTGGTGCAACAGACCTGGTTGAACGCCTTGTCGAACTTATTGTCACACATCCTCTGGTCAACATTCTGCGTGGGGCAATGTCTATATTGGTAGCGATTGTAAGCCACCCACAATCCGCGAGAGGGGCCAGTATAGCTTCACCGGGTTCTTTTGGATTTCGAGCGCTCAAACCAGCTGTTGCTGTATTCCCTCAATTCTTCGAGATGGTTGTATCGCAACTTAACTCAGCGGACCACGCACTATGCGCCAATGCACTGATGTTACTCAATGCTCTTATGCGGGATTCCATTACAAATGATATGGGGACTGGTAAAGATGGGCTTGGGAAAAGTAATGGAGCCGGTGAAGAGTGGCCAAAATTCATAAAAAAGTTACAAGACCTCGGCGTTATAAAGAGTGTCCACGGCTTGATGCAAAGTTCGGCAATGCAAGATCTCGCACATCCGTTACTCGACTTTCAGGCTTTGACGAAGGTGTTACTGAGAAAGTGGAGGGAGGTGAAGGTGGATACGGAGAGGCCTGAGCACAGAAGGGCAATGAAGGGATTGCATCTTGCCAGCGCGCCAGACCGGAGAGAACAAGGGACTCCTAGACTTGAGGAAGTTACGAAGAGTGGGAGGAAAGGTAGCAGTCAGCGGCATAACCCAGAAAAATGGCGCAGGTTAGGCTTTGAATCCGAAAGCCCTTCCTGGGAGTTTGGTCCGACTGGGTTTTTAGGAATGATGGATTTGACAGATTATGTGAGGAAGCAAGAAGATGGCTTTCAGAAACTCCTTCTGGAACAGTCGTCCAAGCCGATACATGAGAGATGCCCGATTGCAAGGGCAAGTATAGCAGTCACAGCAATTCTGTATGAGCATTTTGAGGTCGACAAGTCGGACGTGGAGGATGCCAAGAGCTATTTGGTCCTAGATGGGATGAAAAATTATGACAAAATATTTCGACCTTTGCTACTCCAGTGGTCAAGGTTGCATACAGCAAGTCTGCAATCTTTTTTTCGATTATGGAAATCTACGGGGGCTACGCAGGACGATTTCGACAAGGTTGCTGAACTTGTACGTATCCTTATTGAGCAGGTTGTTGGGCAGGCGTCGAGGACGAAGGACGTTCATGAGGTGGAAGAGGAGCTTTTCGAATTTGACTACCAACGGTTACGTGAATTGCAGATGGAGATTCTGGAACTGACGTTTGAGGAGGAATGGGGCCAGCATCTTCATCAAGTAAGAGACGAGCTCAGACACGAAGCCTTGCAGTTTATCAAAGAACAACGGATCAGGTGCTTGCTTGAAGGAGCGTGGTTTCCAAAGACGCTAAACCAGAAAAATAGTCTCGACGAGGTACATCCGGCAGGGGATGGGAACAAAAAGCAGCCAGCTTCTTGGCGATATGTCAAACTCTCCCTCAACCGCCGATATCTTCATTACTCGGACTTTGACTCCCAAAGCGACCTTGAGCCTACATTAGAACAACTGAACGAGAAGCTCGATCTCAGTACTATTAGCTCTGTCATCTCAAACGTTTCGGCTTCACATGACGATACCTCTAGTATATCCAGCTTATCGACACTAAAGACGCTATCACAGACTCCAAAGCCCACTTCAACGACCAAAATCACAATAAACAGCTTTGCAGGGCCTCCAGACAGCAAATCACAGTCCTCGCGTGGTGAGCCAGCAGAACGAGCGATATTGACGCTTATGCCGCCAACACATAGCTTAGCATCAGAATGGTTAGATGGCCTTCTGATGCTGCTAAATCAAGCTCCTATCACGGCGGAGACGAACAAATTAGTTGGATTAGTCAGTGACTATGGCCTTAAAATTCGACTGTTAAATGTAAGGTTAGACGAGGGCTACGGAGGACCTCCCGAAGATGCTGGAGTTGTTCCGAGTAGGGAAGGATTGGATGACGATTATTATTATGAGGTCTAAGAAGCATCTTGGCATGTTTAGCGTATGTTTCTGTTTCTGTTTATGTTTCTATGTATGTTGCTTTTTTGATACCCCATTTTCTGCATGACGCACTCTTGTAAATGTTTTGAATCTACATATGTATAGATAATGGAAAGGCTACTATATGTTCCGTGGTATCTTCGCATTATATGGGAATAAACTCTGGAAGTGGTAATTCATAAATCTCAGATAACTATGGCATGTACAGATGAGGTGTTGATCCACGACGTCATACTACCTGTGACAAACAGAAATGGTACAATGATTGGAAAAGGCTGGCTGGCTGTGAATCTGGCAAATTGATCTATAAAGTACGTACGTAAGTTGATTCCAGGCAGGAAGCTGCGCTCAAAGTGACAGAATGACTTTCCTCTGTCGGAACACAAGCAATGGGGTCTCTCATTGCGGCGAGCATCAAAGCAAGTTTATGCGGTATCGCCTTCGAGGACTTTTTTAACACGGGGAAGTCACGTATTCAATATCTAGCCTCAACCTGGATGGTTTTCTGGACAGGGCGGAATGATTACTTCTGGTGACAACCGCAACAGGCATGACAGCAACATACTTCAATTCAGGCGTTATAGAATTTAGCTTCTTTTCGATAATGAGCGAAGCGCAAGGAGCAGGAATTGTATTATGTAGTAAAGGAGGGAACTCCATGTAATACTTCATGGTTTCATCCGTCTGCTCTTGAAGTGGCTTTTCGATAGCTCGTAAAATTCATCTAGGTCTTCGGGGGGTTTGATGAAAGGGAGGTTGAAAACCCTTGGGTCGAAAAAGAGATGCTGAGTTCTTATAGGTTTGGAAGAGCGGACTTCGATTATCATCTAACTGGTCATTACCACTTCAAGACTCATCCCTAGCAGGTTTCCTTCGCAGATATCATTATACAATAATATCGGCCGGCAATGCATCTCTAACATCTAAACTCGATTATAAGGTTTAGAGATGGTGTGGACTTATAAGAGATTCTATGAGGTCCTAATCTGCACGAACACAAATACTGACGAACTTCAATCTGTATTCTTCTCCATTATCTTGAGTGCCGTGGTCAAGTTTACCTTCTGCCAACTGTGCCTTAAGAACTGTATCACGCTCTTCCATTGATTATGTAACAGAAGACTTTGTATAGAAGAGGGCTTTGGCACACTCCAATTTTCCTTGTTGCTGCTACATGTCCCTACTTCCATCATGATGCCACTTCTCGGAGTTTGAGAGAGCATGTTGTGTCTCTGATAACTGAGAGACTGTAATGAGGCTAGCAATGGTTTAAAGAAGTACGGGGAGTTCTTTACTCTTGCTTGTAACCGCTGAACAAACTTCATCAGGACTCTTAGGATATCTTTTCCCGCGATAAAACTCTCAGCTTTGTGGTGGGGCTCTGTGAGTATCATACCACCATGACATCTAAGTAAGTTACTAGTTTTTGCTCGAATCATCTTGGAAGACTTTAGAGACGGAACTCTTCGGTTTTGTTAAGGGAAGTTATTCTCTTTATGATATAATGACAACAGAAGATTAGATGACAGGCTATTTTTAAAACTCCAGTCTAAAACTCCAGTCTTCTACTTCTCCCACAGCGAACCTTTCGTACCATTTTACAACCGGCCTTCATTCCTTTACTACAATTCTAATGTATAGGACTTCCGCTTGCATAAGATAGCACAGTTTTCTACTCATCCTCTTTGATCTCGCATATTCCCCCTAACTTCAGTAGACCGCATAAACTTTTCTGGCTATTAGAGATGTTCACTTACATGATGAATAGTAGTCACCTTAATTAGGAGTAAGGGCGTGTCATTGAGTTCCACGCACCGTCGGAACAATTCTATCAAAGCAAAAACAGCAAAAGGTTTAAGCCAGGTATAAACACCGGTCACCTGATCTATTGCCATATATCCTAGAGATAGAAAATACAACTACTTGATTTGCTCTGCTTTCGGTCGTGCTTTAAAGTGAGTTAACAAGCGAGCGAGCCCCTTTTCATAAGCGACACCCACTTGACTTAATTTCGCAAACGAAATCCACAACATTATCCCCACGCACACAAAAGTGAAGTAGCACAAGCAAAAAAGAAACCGATCAATTCTCACCAGACCTTCAAAGAAGCAAAAAAGGTGAAGTCCCTCAGGGGAGAGTCGAACCCTTTGAAATTTGTTAGCGCAAATTCCTGAGTGAAGACTTCTTGGAGTAAATGCTTACCCCGACATTCGGATGATCTGAACAGTTACAGTCCGACGCCATAAACCAACTAGACGACCGAGGGTGTATTGTTGCTTTAACACAACAGGTCTTCTTGTTTGATTGTTTTTAAATTTATTTTCGTTAATGTAGAATATGATAGAGACAGTGGATGTGGTAAGGACTTTGGAGGGTAAACGCAAAGTGGGCCGGCCAATGATACACTAGCACTCTGTACACCACCGCTTACCGAACAACCTTCTTTTCCCCCTTATATTAATACTAATGTATAAGGATTGTGGAAGTATAACTTGATAAAACGTGCTCACTAGTTAATTACACAGTTTTATTCTCAAAGCTATAGCTAGACTATAAATATGTAGGCTTAATAAGAGAATAAAGCTGTTTTATAAGGACGCATTGTAGGGAACTAGAAGCTTTATAAGTATATTCATGGCAATGCTAACCGGCGGGAGCTCTTAAGTGTAGATCACAAGATGGGATACTTAGTAGAATACAACGCTTAGAAAATAAGTTATGTCAATAATACTCTTTCTTGTCTTGTACATCCTAATCAGTGCTACTTTAGAAATACTACTTATGTCTGTAGACACTAAGATACAAGTAGAAGACATAGTTAGGTTTAAGAATAAAGACTCTAAGGATTATCATTCTTTCTTACAGAGATATAGAGATAGGAGCATAGAGAATGTTGAATTATTACTTAAACATAAGGCAAGGCAAAAGAGTAGCCTAACTTTACTATAATACGTAGTTATCCCTATCGGCATAAGAATTTTAGAAAGCACTTTATAGAAGGTTAGAGAACTAGGAAATTATATCACCAGCTTTGTATAGAAGTGTTAGAGGAGGATAATAGCAAAGACAATTCTGCAAGCGGCAAGAACTAGAGAAGCATCAAATCACTGGCTCTATGTGAAATTGGTAGACAAGAACAGGAACAGGTTGGATTCAAAGCACAAAGGTTGAATGAGATAATATCTAGATCATTTCCCACAATCTGTTACGAATCTGTAACGAATGTATAGTTGCTTATTATTGACAAGAAACTATCGGTTGACAACGAGAATAATCAATAAAACTCGATTTGTAAAGTTAATATAGGCGGCTGTTTCTCGGAAGTCTACCTGTCCCGAAGTCAACGAGACTTACGTGCGATTCTGTTTTCTTAAGTGCTGTCCGTCTAAGAAACGCAAGCATTTAATGGAGGTATTCTCGAAGCACGAACTGTATAGCAAAAGACTATGGCTATGATTAATTGGAAGGTCATTTTCAAGTTTCCTGTCTATTTATAACACTTTTCATCCTCCTTCTCCGGAATAACTGTATGCCCGTTCTAGCCTCTTTTCAATCCCAAGAGCTAATTGAGTAGTTGTTTTCAATTCAATTCTAAACCCCCTGGGCCGGGCGTTGGAACGGGAATCTTCTTGTACTCGAGTTCTGGAGGAACAGGGGTTAGTTGGGAGTCAATTGAGTAGTTGGTGCTGGATTTCACTCACGGCCTCCGGTCTGGTGAAGAACCTGAGCCCATTGCTCGGTTGGGAGATCTTTGATCTGTCTGTCATGTCCGAAGACCGGACTCTATGAACTCCAGTCAATTATCTAAGTCTACGACCACAAGAAAGGCAGCAGAAATCGAAGAGCCTCAACAAGTCCCCGAAATCGACGACGATGTTTCTGAAAACTCTCGCTTCTTAAACGGTGTTAAGAATACCCATGACTAGAACAGGAGTTCAGTGTCGAAAAATGTTGGAGGCTTAAACAGACACCATCAGTTTTATCTAAAGTACATATTCCTTCAAATCCATTTCTATATTCCTAGCATTGAAACTGAGTAGAGAGGATCTATGGAGCACCCTCGGATCAACATCCCCAGAACGCCATAACAATGGTACAGGTTGTTGGAGTATCTCAGACCAGAGAGCTTGTGGATAAAATGGTCAACAATGTTATGTGACTACTCTCGGGTATTCCAGGTGATAAAAAAGCTTGGAAGAGCTTCTATAATACCTCCCATTTCGAACGTTTTTCGATTGAAGCTTGCATGGCGCTTTGCACTCACTGGCTTGGATGCTTCATGTCGACTATCTGTGCTCTATCGCATGATAGGCAGGTATGACACCGAGCTGTCAGCTCTAGTGTACAGAGCTGAGCCCGATGTAAAATTGGTGTACGAGTTGGCTATCACTTATTTCCGGAGGATCTTGCAACCTCCGAAGGCGGTGCTTGGAACCAACCCATAATATGCTTCTGGTGGCCCATCAGCACCGTTTTTGGAATTGTGGATATTCTTTATGTCTGCGTAAATTCTGAGCACGTCTCCCCAGAATGCTGGAATATCCAACTTCAGTACTGGTGGCAGTCTGGTGGTAAAGTAATTCCCTAAACTAAGTTCTCCAAACTCGTGAAGAACATGGTAAGAGGCTTTAACCTTTACTTCCAAGTCAATGTCCAGATGTCGTGCACTATCATGGTGTGCAAAATTGCCAAGGTGATGAACCATTCCATCGTGGGTTTGGAGACTGCGGAGGGCCTCCATCTCATTCTTATAATTATCATGGTTGTTCTGGTCGTATGTTTTCAAAGCAAACACGTGATACTGTGAAATTGTTAGTGAAGAATTCTGCAGACGAATTCCGGAGTCTTGGTTGATTTTGTTTACCTTTCGTAGATTGTCTATGAAATCGTAGTAGCCTTGCTGCTTGTTTTTGAGACTTTCACTGAGAAACTCTTCTAGCACCCCCACCTTCCAGGTGTCTGCAGGTTCCGCGGTGGCAATAGGTTATGCCCTGGTTATTGGTATGATCATTTCCTTCAAGTACACTTTACTTGTCCCAAGTTCGAATGCTGCGGGCAAGATTGCCCTTGAATATTATAAAACTTGATTGCAACCTCAGCGTTTTCTGGTAGTCACTTTCTCAGCATATCTAGCTCGATTGGCAGCTGACGGTCAAATAGGCCTTCAAGTTTGAAGAATTGTATCAAGTCCCCGCGTCCAAGCGTGAGTAGGATGCTGAAAACAAGAAGGCAGCAGTCGTTGCCCGGAGAGAGGGCCTGCAATACGACATTTAGAGATTTTGTAACTTGTTTCAGACCGTGGAGGAGAAAGTCGACTTATGCAATGAGTTCGTGGCGTGACGCGTTGCTGCGCAACCATCTTTTGAGCTCAGTGATGCGAAAATGAGATCTACCGCATTCTGTTTGCATCGCAAGGCTTTTGAGAGCATTCTGAAATCCTCGAATCGTATCATCGTGCATGAATCATGCTGCAAACTGTCCAACTCACGATCCTGCAAGTGGCGAGAGATAGCTGGATGGTTCTTCGTCACTGTATGCAGCTTCGCTTGATACATCGATATCAAACTGTTGATGATCAAAGTTCTAGTGGCCGACGAAGCTGATAAAGACGACTGTGACTGTTAAGTCTTCTGGGCCTTCCGCCTTGATCATTAGTAGGATGGACATCGTCGTCGTCGTGATCATCGTCACCATGATCTCTCCTATCCTTTGGGCCACTGTTCGGTTTTAGAATCCCTCTGGTAGTGAGCCTTGGCGATAGGTGACATTATTTCATCCCACGCGTCAAAAGTCACACTGCAAAGCCCCTCTGGTGTATCTATTCAGCATGATCGTGGCCAATGACTCTGATAATCGTAACACCAGTCCACAGCATCTTCTCCTTGTAGGTTGCTGTCATGAGCTTTCTTGAGGTGACCGAGTAAGTTGTCCTTTCTAGAGAATGTTTTCGCCTGGCTTCTGGCTCCCGAGCATGGGTGAATGTGCCTTCTGACCTCTCTCAACGAAACAAAGACAGTGCTACAGAATCCACATCCCATTGTTCCTTCCTGGGAGCTTGTGAAGTTGATAAGATACTACAAATAAATGTAGTGTCTTTGAGGCCAGTGCACTGAATCCTCATGCCTAGTCCATTCGTGTTTCGATGGTTTTATCTTTTGATATCCTGAAGACCATGCTCTCGCCGGTATCAAAAGGCGATATTATGATATCAAGAAATCCTCTCAAATCAGTAATCGCCCTCAAGGGTCCTTTCTTGAAATCTCTATTCGATATTGGATCCGAGTTATACGACACTTTGAAAACTTGGAGAGCGGCGATGATTTCCCCTCGCTTCTATAGCTGCTTTCGAGCTTTAGCCTTCTTTTGCTTGATTGTATTGCTGCTGGAGAAGGTAGGTAAGCCTACTGCGGTGCGACGATGCAGCTGTTCAGACAACCAATTACAGTCGATCTACTAGAGTAAGAGTGCAAAGGCTTATTTGTAAACGCGAAGAACTTGATATCTTTTGGGAGGACGCAAAACGATCTGCAAATACAGAGAAAGTAACGAGGCTGGCTGAGCGGACAATCCAAGAACGGAAGAATGATCTTGTAGCTCTAATATTACCGTAGACTTTCCTGGGCAGACTTTGACTCAACGTGTCTAGGTAGGAACTTGATTGGTAAAAGGTCGGAGTAGTATTTGCGAGCGGCTCTTAGGAGAGACACAACAAAGTAATTAGTTGTGCGTAGGCGACTTAGGCGACTTAGTCTATCAGCTCCTTTAGTATTCTAGTGTAAAGAATCTGTACAATTGTTTCACTTATGCAACTGCAAGGTATACTACTTAAAGTCCATAGTCACAAGAGTAGTGAACAAATCATTGTAGACGTTGCTTGTTATTATTCGTACCTACATTTCTGCGTATACCAGGTACTACTCGAACTAACACTCCTTTTTAAGCGACATGACCGTAGCTCACCGCAGGACATGCACGTGACAGCTAGACTCGGTACCCTGACCGTTCTCAGACTAGGTTACTTCTCCGCAACCTCGGCCAATGCCAAATGGCCGAGCATTTTGAAATCGGCATCTCGTCTTTGAAGTTGTGAGGCTTTGCATTTCTATGAGCTGCCTGTTCTGACAATTCCTTTTCAACCGATATCTTAATGCCATGGATGTGCTACATTTTATATTCTCTCCTGCTACCTAGTTCCATCAGCGCATGTCACCCCTTCCTCCTTTCCAACTGCGGAACATGAATCAAAAGCTATAGCTTCCTACGCGTCGGCGCATTACACCGCAACCTTGAATACTTGAAGCATACAATGGCTATGCCGGAGGAACAGATAGCGATACCGCCCCACCGCAAGCGGAAGAAGAGGCGTAGACAGGATAAAGCTGCTATATCCGCAAGATTGGTGCTGGACGATCATGTGAAAGGAGACATTGGCATACTATCGGAAGACCTATTCGCGGACTTGTTTCCTGCTCTAGCTCAAGGTCAGATGCTGCAGGCTACTGCGCAGAATTAATGCTGATGATATTTAAACTCTAGCCCAGAACGACAGTAGTGAATCTATTCCCGAGCTTCACCATGTTGCTATCTCGCCTTGGACTCCCTCTCCAGCGGTTGAGGATTCAACATGGACTATTGTGCCCGTCCGCTCTTCGAGTGCGCTTGCCCATTCGACTGTACAGTTCTCTCCCTCCTCCTTAGCCCTCCAAGGCTTCGCCGAAGCACTTCAAAAAGTCGCTCCTTCCAAACTCTCGAGTCATAGCAGGAGTGGTATAGAAATAAGGATCCTGGATGTTGTACCTCTGGCTCTAGAGACTGTGTTTGCAACGATTGAAGGAGAGTTAGCTAAGAGACTTGAGAACGGGGAGGGTACTTTTCATGGTGAACACCCGCAGACGAATGGCCATACGAACGGCAAGACTTCAACTGGACCGGATGGCCACCTGACATCTGCCATCCGGGAGGCTTTATCGTCTCTCAAGATAGTTCATACAGGCGACTTTTTTTCTCTGCCGCTACCGCCACATCCAATTACACATGTGCCTTCTCCACCAGCCAAAGTAACCCTTTGCGAGCCAGTAGGACAAGGAGTTTTATCCCCCCAAACTAAGATTATTATTACTCAGACCCATCACCATACAAAAGCCACTCGGAAATCTCAGCCTTTGCCATTGGACCGTGCCTTAAATGAAGTTGCCGAGGATGATGAGGACACAGCCAATGACTCGTTTTACTCTGCAGCTGAGGATCGATATAAAACTGATAACGCAGTTGAAGAAGAGACGGAGACGGAGACAGAAGAGTCCGGTGGGGAGATTGACGATTTGTCCGATGACTCTATGGATGACATGATCTCGCTGCAAGCACCAATGCTCCCTGCCTCTAATGCTAGCGGAATGACGACTGTTCAACCTGGTACTCCGCATACATTAGGCTATGATCGAAGAACAAATGGCATCAGCACTCCAGGATCTGTTTTCTCAAACTTCACTGCGACCACAACTCGAGCTGGGAGTCAACGTGGACGCCTTTTCAAGGCCCAAGGATTAGTCAAGCCTCTGCCAGAAGAGTTGCTGCACCCAAAACCGAGCAGCGATGAGGACGAAGAGGCTCGAGTGTTTGTTGACATCAACTCATTAACAAAGATTGGCTGTTTCTCTGGAGACTGGGTTCGTCTCGAGGTTGCATCTGAGCCACCTCCTAATGGTATGGGTTCATGGGGTCTTGGGAGCTTTGGAAACCAAGAACAAGAAGAGTTGCTTTGGAGACCAGTAAAAGTCTTTGGGCTACCTGAGGGCTATTCACATCGGCCAGTGACGAAAATCCCGAGCAGCAAGAATGAAGGAAGGAGGTTGTCGTTTTTTGACTCCCAGATCCAGAAACCTTCAAGCCCAACCGCATATCTGTCACCTATCCTGCTTGCAAATTTGGAAAGCACGCCATACTGTCGGCTTTCGCCTCTCAAGCGTGCAACACATCTATCTGCCATAGCACAACCGAAGATAACTAGTTCATCTCGTCCACCTTTCGCAAGGGAACTTACGTTGCTGAAAATATCAACTCCGTTCTCCACCGAACGGACCCTCCAGAATGCTTTTTTTGCGGGACTGAAAAAACACTTTGCACAGCGCACACGAGTTTTACGGAAAGGTGACTTGGTGGCAATTCCAGTTGACGAAAGTCTTGGTCGGACGTTGTACCAACCCTCCACAGGCGATGATGCTGATATGGACGAATTCCTGTCCAATAATGTCGCTGAGGATCCCAGGCCACTTCAGCCTGTGAAGACTACAGGCGTTGCATGGTTCAAGATAGGCTACATTGGGACAGCGAAGACTGAAACAGCCGAAGCCTCTGAAGCAGATGATATATGGGGAGGTAGCGCTTCAATTGATGCCTCCTCGACTCGTATGATGCAGTCAGGAAATGAAAACAGACGCCTTCCAGCAACAATGGAGAGCTCATGGGAATCATATCTGGGATTGAAATCTATGCCAAAATCAGATGCAGACTCGCCGGCTACCGCGATATTAGAGCCCAAACGACAACATGTCACAGCTCTGCAACGCCGCCTTCGAGAACTCATTGCAGCAGCTACAAGTCCTAGAGCTATTCATCTTCAGTTACAGCCGCTCGCGATACTTCTAGTATCTGCACAACGCAACATTGGCAAAGCGACAATGGCAAGCCGGGCCTGTGCTGACATTGGACTGCATATCTTTACAATTGATGCTTATGATATTGTTAGTGAAGGAGGAGCTGGTAGTGATGTCAAAACGGCAGGATTTCTCCAAGCCCGTGCAGAACGAGCAATGACTTGTGGGCCGGAGTTTTGCGCTCTGATGATCCGCCATATCGAGGCTCTAACAGCTGATAGAATGGTTTCTGTTTTGAAAGAAATATTGGCGGGTGCACGAGTATTAATTGCTACAACCACCGAGGTTAACAAGATTCCGGATGGCGTTCGAGGACTCTTTACTCATGAGCTGGACATGAACGCTCCCGATGAGTGGGAACGAGAGGGAATCCTCAGAAACATCATCGACGATCAATCTGTTCCCCTTGCTCCCGATGTAGATTTGAGCACTGTAGCTGTCAAGACTGCAGCACTCGTAGCTGGTGACTTGACGGACGTTGTAGACCGAGCACTTGTTGCTCGCAACTCTAGGCTCGAATCCCTCGCCACTACTTCCTCCAATGAACAAAACATAATTACTGTCCGCGATGTCCTTGTAGCAGGTGGTCCATCAGGCCGCTGTCTAACCAAAGCAGACTTTGATTTAGCAGTCGAGGCTGCACGCAAGAATTTTGCGGACGCTATCGGGGCCCCGAAGATCCCAAGTGTTGGCTGGGATGATGTTGGTGGCCTTACAAATGTCAAAGATGCTGTCATGGAGACAATTCAGCTTCCACTTGAACGACCGGAACTCTTTGCTAAGGGTATGAAGAAACGTTCTGGTATATTATTCTACGGTCCTCCTGGTACTGGTAAAACATTGCTTGCCAAAGCTATTGCCACAGAATTCAGCTTGAACTTCTTTAGTGTCAAGGGACCAGAACTTCTGAATATGTACATTGGAGAGTCAGAAGCCAACGTACGAAGGGTGTTCCAGCGCGCAAGGGATGCAAGACCGTGTGTCGTCTTCTTTGATGAATTAGATTCCGTGGCACCGAAGCGAGGAAATCAAGGTGACAGTGGTGGTGTGATGGACCGAATAGTATCACAATTACTCGCCGAGCTTGATGGCATGTCTGATGGCGAAGACGGCGGTGGTGGAGTCTTTGTTATTGGAGCTACCAACCGTCCTGACTTGCTCGATGCGGCTCTTTTGCGACCCGGCCGGTTCGACAAGATGCTTTATCTAGGAGTTTCGGATACACACGAGAAGCAACTCACCATTATGGAGGCTTTGACGCGGAAGTATGTATCTTTCCCGCCCTGCACTAAGCACTTGAAGCTAATTCTCTCAGATTCACACTCCACCCAAGCCTCTCTCTGGCACGTGTTGCATCCTTGTTACCGTTCACTTACACAGGTGCCGACTTTTACGCCCTATGCTCAGATGCGATGCTTAAAGCTGTCACACGACAAGCATCTCTCGTCGACGCCAAACTAGCTACTCTCAATTCCAAAGCCCAATCAGAAAATCGGCCCAAGATGTCGACAGCCAACTTCTTTGATCATTATGCAACAGAGGAAGATATAGCTGTTATGGTTACTGAAGAAGATTTCTTGGGTGCAGAGCGAGAACTCGTGCCCAGTGTGAGCGCGAAAGAACTAGAGCATTACAAACGAGTGAGGGCCATGTTTGAAAAAGCTGCTGATGAAGGAATAGACAACAAAACCGAGAGTAATGAAGGAAAACTTGCATTAACTAGTCATTCTGTATCTGATGGATCAATGCGGAGTAACGGGGATCGGAAAGGCAAAGGAAAAGCAGTTTCTAAGGGAAAAGGCAAGGAGAAGGCTTGGGATCACTCTGAGGAAGAAGTTGAGGATGGCGATGATGATGAGGCTTATGTGAATGGGTACCGGGATAAGGGGAAGGGGAAAGCTGTTTTTGAACAGGGGAGTGTAGATGATGACGAGGGGTTGTATTGATATTGTTCATATTTGGAAGGGCAAATAACAAAAGCATTATGATCACATTTCATGTCTTATTGCTGTGGTTTGCCGTCTCGCCCGGGTCTGGTCTGGTCTTTATCCATTCGTATGTTTTATATCTCTTTTTAGTTGACATATCCACCGAGGGTACAGGAATGCTTGAGTCACTGTTGTTCCAGGTTGTCGTCTAGGTTATCCGGACTTCTTTACTATGTGCATTCTCATCCTTAACTCGCTTTTCCATTACCAGTTTCAGAAAAAAAAGTACTCTCGAGCGGTCGCTTATTACGACGAGTCAGTTGATAGTAACCGAGGCAGGCAAGCTGAGGTGTAATTTTATATTAATCATAATCCGGTAGCCTCTCCCTTGCAGGCGGGAAGCCGTCGATATATACATGAAAAAGCACCCATTTACTAGTGTGTAGGCACAGCCAGTTGAAATCAACACTAGCTGAATACAGTAAGTACTAAAACCGCTCTAAAAACCATGTTCCTAATGGAATGAAATACAAATGTAAAATATGTTTACCTAGTTAGATGATCAAAGATATGATAATGGAAGGCTGACTGATTAGGTGATCAAGGCGGGATAGGGCTGATGGTGATTGGTATAATTTAGTAGCCTGTTGTCTTAGACGTACTAGAACCTAGTTTGATAGGTAGCTAGGATAAGTATAGTACCTAGGTACGTCTGTACTAGAAAGCAAGGTTGACTTTCCAGGTTATACTAACTAGCTAGCTAGCTGTATTTCCTAAGCAACCTCTTCATAATACTCACAGCACCACCCTTATACCCACCACCGAATAACGCATAATGATTAAGATGGTGATACCTAAGCAGACAACAAAACGTTAGCCATCAATCACTTTTTTACTCACTCATCCAGTCTGTCTTCCACCAACTTGCTCTCTCTAGACAAAGACACAGACACAGACACAGACACGGAAAACAGGAAACTCACAACTCATACAACTCAACGCGATCCTCCCACTCCTCACACGGCCAATCCTTCTCCCTCCCCTCATAATACTCCTTCCAGAAGGTCGGCCCAAAGCCACCAAACATCTTCATAATGCCAAACTCAAACTCCGCATGCGCATAGCAACAACTGGGATCGAAAAGCACCTCTTCCACTTCTCCATCTCCACTCCCGAGGATCCCAGTCCCATGATTCCCACTCCACAAATCGCCATGAACAACCACAGGCACTACATCCGCACCCGTCCTCGAATCCTTCAAATGTCCCTCCCCAATCAACCGCGGCACAACAACATTCACAAGCCTCTCAACCAACGAAGCAAGTTCGGAGTCGCGCCCGTTCTTCGCTTCGGCTGCCTTCAAGATATGCCGTAGTCGATTCTCGGCGTAGAAGTCAGACCATTTCGGTCGATAGCTGTTGTCTTGCTCGGTGCTGCCGCAGCATGTTGGTACGGGGAAGCCGAATTGTGGTGTGCTGTAGCCGGATGGGATGGGTGCCGGAGTTGAGTGGAGCTTTGCTAGTTTTTGAGCCAAGGTTAGAGGGGGGTTTGGGGTGGTGCTGGTGTTGGTGTTGGTGCTGGTGTTAGTGAGGCCTTTGGATCTAGAGAGTGAGGCCCGTCGCGTAGATGTGAGGGTCAGGAAGTCCGTTGCTAGGAAGTAGGTGTTTGGGGTGCTGCTTAGGGGGCCATGGGCGTAGCTCTCCGGACAGAGTGTTGGTACTGTTGAATGAATTGCATTTAGGGACGTGTGTTCTCCTATTTTGTACCATTCCTTGTTAGTATTAAGAAGTGACGAACAGCTCTTGCCCGCTGGTGTTTATTTCGAAGATGTCGTGGTAGTACATATGGTTAGAATGAAGATAGATGGATGCATTATCGAATTGAACTGAAGCGAGGAATACACTGACACAGAGAGAGGGAGGGGTGATATACCAGCAAACATAACCTCAGCATCCTTCCCACTCCCTGTCTTGACAAAGAACAATCTCTCCCTCCCCTCGCTATCCGCGCTCGTGATCTTAGAAGTCGACGCAAACCCCGAGCCGCCATGCGAAGCCATGGTAGTCCTAGCCGGATCCAAAGACAGGGCTTTGATGATTCCGGGGTCTAACTTGGGTGCCATCTCCAAGGTACCGACCGTTTCTGGGTTGTTTCTATTGATCAACAATGAATGATTGTTTGTTGGGAGAGTGGCCGGGGAGACACTCGACGATGTAGTTCTAAGGTATGGTATGATGTAAGTCGTGAGCCTGCGAAGCGAGCATGTTGGATGAGATCATCTTTGCCATGCACCCGCAGAGAAGGAGATCACTAGCTGCTCTGTTACTCGCAACGCAAAAGCTAGGAAAGAATATCTTGTATACATTTATCGCAGGGCTTCTAAAGACTCAAGAGCCGTTTGTTCCCTTATATCTTCTAGAATAGCAGGTCAAGTGAACATAATTACCATGTGACTTATAATCCTAGCCTCTTATATCATGTAGAGAAAAGAAGACACTATAAGAACTCTTTACTGTCTTCGAAAGAAAAGCGTAACAAATAATAAATAAGATAATTCTATCTCTCTCAAGGATCACAGTAAGAAGTATTAACGTCAAGGCATAGCTAGTATAACAAACAGGTGAAGCTTCCACTATTCTATATGTAGTAATCTAGTGGTTGTAGAGCTACCTAGGAGAGGTAAATTATACCAAGATAATTATCTTCCATTAATCTGTACATCTTTTACAGGCTGCTATGTTAGTACGTTTTCTAGATTACGTCCGCCTACTCCTCGGGTCTTCAGTATCCTTCCGCCTGAAATCCCTAACCTCCCTAGTTCCCATACTTCCTACACCACCCTCACTCCGTCTCTCCCAACCACCTAATCTCACAACAAGACAAGTAGCATTATCTCCCTCCCTGGAAACCTCTGTGGCAAAGCTCACCACATCTCTTGCACCCTGCTCTGGGGTCTTGGCTTCTTTCACCACATCCACGATCTCTTGGTCGGTTAATGTACCGCTCACCCCGTCGCTCACAAGTACGATGAATGAGTACTCGGCAGGACCGAGCTCGATACGTCGAATCTCAGGCTCAGCTGATACGCCGATACGTTTAGAGCGCATGTCCCCAAACGCGCGAGTGTTAGCCAGACCGGACATGCGCTCCTCGCCGAATGAATCCGTGACAAACGTTGCAGCATAACGACGTAGACGAGATTGCTCGACTGGTGCCGAGGGGTGGTGGTTTGTTGTTGCTGGAAATGCAATGCCAGTGGCGGTACTGCAGAGAAGGATGCGCGTATCGCCCACATGAGCAACCAATAGAGTTGATGGAGAAGCTGGGTGCCAGAATGGTGTTGGGGTAGGTGTCGAAATTAGGGCGATTGACGCTGTTGAGCCGCCTATGAACCGGGTTGGGCCTCCAATTGGATGGTTACTTAGTTGTTGCGAGGGGTTCCCTAAGATGTCGTTATTGTTAAGAGGAGCGTCGCTGGACTCTGGATCAGGCTTACGGGCTTGGGCGGAAACAAAATCTAGATCGGCTTTTAGAAAGGCATACATGAGTACGGTTTCAATGGATATCGGTGCTTCGGGCTGGGGAGAGTCGACCGAAAGCGCGAAATGCTCTGGTCTGAAGCGTCGGAAGTACCCTCCGACTGTGGCTTTCCATTCGGCAACAAGTGACTTCTGAAGAGTTATTGCTTTTGCGGCGTTGGATTCCTCCGGAACAGGTGGTTCGCTTTCCAGCACAGGAGTCGCTGGTGGCGGCTTGATCGAACCATCTTTCTCACGCTGTGGCACTGACTCGAGAGACTTTTCCACATCATCTCCTCCCTTCATGACCGCTTTTTCCAAGCTCTCCTTTCCTTTCAAACTCAGTTCACTTCCATCTTTCTCAGCCTTCTCAGCACTTGGTCTCTCAACATCTCTCTCTTTCTTCTTCCCACTCTTCAAACTGCTGCCAAGTTCAAACGTCTCAGCCGTCTTCTCGATATAGGTATGCAACTCTTCCCTCAAAAAATCACTACATTCATGCCCGCCATGTCCATCAAAAACTCCGAAATAAAAGACCTGCGGATCCCCGCTTGCACTTTCTGCTGATGTTGCACCAACTGCATTAGAAGAGCCATTGCTGTCCTTGGGCTTTCTACTTAAACTGATTGGAGCCCTTTTCGCAAAAGCTGGGAGCTCTAGTGTGCCAGCCTGGTATGTGTCTTCATTGTAAGGTCTCGTCCCTCTCGATAGCGAAACTCCAAAGTGATGTTTTGCAGAGCGCAAAGGGATTCGTACGACTGTAAGGTCTCGGGATGAATTGGGCCCTGGGGGCGCTGCTGCTGGCGATCGGCCAGAGCTTACAGTATGGGGTGTAGAAGCAGAACGTGGGAGTTTGTGGTGTGGGCCGGTGGTAGGTCGAGAATCTGGGTGAAGGGATGAGGAGGGGAGATGAGTTACGAAGTAGTCGTGGAAGTATCGAGATTGTTGCGACCACAACCTTGGAGGCAGACTCGTTCGTGCTTGTCTACTGCGGTGATTCGTGCTAGCCAGACGGCTCTGAGTCCGAAATGATCGTCTCTGCTCTACAGATGCTAGGGCGAGGCATGAGGGGTAGCGGCGGCAGGCTTCTGATCTGTGAACAAAGGTCGATATGAAGTCTGCGGGAGCTGTCAGCACAACAGCTTTCTCTAACATGGTCTGCCACACGATTCACATACCATATGTATCTGCCAAAGACCATGCTCTACAGCGCATGCCCGAGTTGAGTCCCGCCATCCTGAATTGCAAACCCCCTTGCACACCGATCACTTCAGACTTACCCGGCACGTCACAGCAGTCGCAGAGAGCCAATGGAGAGATAAGTGGCACGGAATCCTACTGCCATTGACTACGAACAGTCTGTGGGACATATGAGAGACTTATGTCGGGAGCAGCTGTGCGGTGGGAGTTGTAGAGTTGTAGAGTTGTGGAGTCGACGGTGCCGGGCTAAAGGATAAGCCTCAAGCGCCGAGACGTCGACGTGGAAGTCAATGAAAGTGAGTGCGGGCTGGTTCATAGACGTCAAAGAATTCCAAGCAAAAGCAACACTCTCTGGATCGCTAGACGTGGCCGTGGCATAGCAAATTTGGATGTGTGTACACCTACCTGTTCATGATGTTGTAGGAGTTGCTGTCCCCTTCTCCACGCCCGCGCTCGGTAACCTTGCGCCGAGCTCAGAGCGTCATGCGGCCGAGAACCCTTGGGGCCAAAGTCATTCGATTGTGACGACGATTAACGAGGACGGGGAGAAATGGAGCGAGGAGACGCAAAAATGAGGGACTCTTGAAACTTCCAAGCTATCTTCAGTTGTTGTTATCCGGTTTGGGCTGTCGGCACGGTAGAGAGCGAACTATATAATAAGCCCATGTCTTAAAGTCGTCAAATGGGTGTGTGTTCAAAACTCTGTTGGCATCTTCATTACATATTTACTGTGGTCATCTACCACCGAGGCTCCCGAATCCCCATCCTTCCTCCTTTTCTGGCAGGTTTTCTGCGCTCCAGATCACATGTTCATATACTAGTTACAATTATCCTCACGTTTCACGGCCAGTGGCCCCCTCGGTAGTACCAACTGTTGTGGCATTGGTGTCGTCAGCAGCAAGGCGACGTCTCTCGGACTCGAGACTTGCAGCGCCCATATCCTGCATTCCATACCTGGAAAAGGTTAGCCAAGTGTCAAGGTACGGCCAAGGAAGAAACTCACCACGCGATGACGGCCAAACCAAGCAGAGCAGAAACAATGCTGAAAGTCATAGCGACAATACCACGAGGAGTGAAGCCAGCCGGGAGTGGGTCAGGAGCTTTGGTGGCACCATCCAAATCCAAATAGTCGACTGTATTCGCCGCAGCATTGCCAGCGTACAGGACATTTCCAGCCTCGCAAGCAGCAAAGTGATTCTGTGGGACCGTCAAGGACTTCTGCAACTCCAACGGTGCTTCCACCATGGTAGCGATAAGGCCTTGGTCAACGTGCCACTCGATATGACAATGGAAGAGCCACACTCCAGGGTTATCAGCCTTGAAGCGTAGCACGATGTTGCCATCTGGGTATAGCACGAATGTGTCACGTCTCATGGGAATGGCAGGGTAGTCCGTCTGGGAGGAGTTGGTTGGGTCGAAGATACCGGCTTCTTCCTCGGAACGGCTAATAGCTTGGAAGTTGTGGCCGTGAAGATGGAAGGGATGCTTGCCGCTGTCCAGGTTGTTTACCACAATGTCGATAGTTTGATCTTTTTCAAGAACAAATGGATGGGCAAATTCACCGTAGACTTCGACCTTTGAGGCATCCACGCCAGTACTTAAGACACTATAAAGAGTTGGCACTTTGGGAGAAACGTAGGTGATGTTGTTGAAGAAGGCACTAAACTGGTTAGCCGGCTATCTAACTGAATGTCTCATTGACTCACTATGGTTTCCCATTTCCAAGGTTGTCCATAATCACATCAAGGGTCACTGTTTGATCAGGCTCGGGGAGAAGCGCCATCTTGTCGTATGGCACAAGAGTAAAATCGTCAAAAGGATCGAGCTCATCGACGAAAGCTGCAGCAGGGTTCTCGTTGGTCGAATCGTAAACAAGCCACCCGGTAGAGTTGTAGTTCAGATCATCGGGGAGTACATCAAACAAAGACTAATTCATATCAGCCCTGTAATTTGTCTGCAAGTTGCAGTTGCCTACCGTATCCATGCTTGCTACGAAAGCATAGTTGGCGGTAGTGTCATTCTTAGCGGTGATTAAGAAACTGCAACGCTGAGCGGCAGCAAGATATATCATATCCGCATCTGCTGGATCCGTATACACACCGTCGACCTCAACGACAGACATTGTGTGGTTCTCAAACCAGATATATTGGCCAGCGAAAGCACCAATGTTTACCATTCGGAAGAGGTACGTCTTCCCAGCTTCGAAAGATACGGTTACATTTTGAGTATCGTTCATGAGAGCGGCTTGGGGAACTGGTTCAGCTCCAGTGGGATTGGCCTTATTGATAAACTGGGGAATGAGAACTTGCATCTCATCATGGTACCAGTCGGAGACGGAGAGGATAACCTCCTCGTCATACTTTCCCTTGTATGGCGAGTCTGGATCAGTGATGATCAAAGGGGCTCTGAGACCATCGGGGTATTGCCCCTTGTCGTGCGAGTGATACCAGTAAGTGCCAGGTTGGTCAATCTGGCCGGGTTAGTTTTTATTCCATTCCATTCTGAACTCGCAGGAGACTTGCAGTAAAGTTATATGTGAATTGAGAGCCAGCTGGAATACCGCATTGGGTGACCATAGCGGGCCCGTCCATGTCGTTGGTGCCATTCATGAAAAGACCGTGGAAATGGAGAGTGGTAGTTTGATTTCCAAGCTGGTTATCGACATTGACAATGACATTATCGCCAACAGTAGCTGTAAGTACGGGTAGGGGCCATTGCCCGTTGATTCCAATAGTCGGACGCTCGAAGGCGCCATCTGGGTTGGCTCTAACCCATGTGATGTTGAAATCGTATGTCACTGTCGCTGCGTCCGAGATGCACGTAGATGCAAGGAGCAGCGTCGATAGAATGGGGAAATAGGACAATGAGATGGCCATTTTGTTCGAATCTCAATGACCTCTGATCTGATGAGTTGTGAATTGTTCAGGTTCTCATGAAGGGTCCTGGAGGCATTTGGGGAAGTGTTTGTGATTTGCACATAGGGAGTAGCTGCGTCGGTCGGGATCAATGTGGCAGCTAGCTTCCTTGCACGAGAAAGAAAGTTAGAAGTCACTGTACTGTCGAAGAGGGTGTGGATGGTGTATGACAATCAGAGTCGCATATGGCTGCCGATCCAATGCAGAGTGGCAGGTCCAGAATGAGGCCAAGGAAGGAGGATCATGATCTGATATGATTAGATAGATTTTTGCCGGCCCTGGTAGCTTTCAGCCATATCAGATGCCAACCCTGCTGTTACAGTACTGTACTGTCGCCCTGCTACTGGCCCTGCGCCCAACCTTGCCGCATTACTTCTCGTGCTGAGGACTCCTTCCCGTCTTGTGCGCGTGTGTCGGCTTGATAACGAGAGATACTAGAGAGATATTAAATTTAAATCAGACCGTCTTCCTCTTGTAAATCAGATCAGATGCTCTCTTTCTTGGATTGCGAAGTCCTTTCCACGATGCGTGAGAGCTTGTCGGCTGAAGCAACGAGGATGGGAGGAGATCGGCAGTACACCGGTTCTTTCGTACTCGTACAGTTCATCGTAGGACATGAGAATTAATACAAGTATTAAAGCTTAACCATTAGCGTACTGTAAGCAGCCTGTGTCAAAAAAAAAAAAGAAAAACACCAGCATGGCTTCGGATTCGCAGACCCTGCACCAGCTGTGCGGGTGTCCTGTACTTCCTACATCGGCATGGGTAATAGTATGAGGCACACCCACTTTCTAGACTTGGCTTTTGATTTGGAATGTCCTGCGAGAGCTATGACTCGATGCCCAGACGACCAGAATCCTCTGTTGTTGTTGTTGTTGTTGTTGTTGTTGCTGGCTGCATCCGTAGAAAGTCGAACCAAGGTAAGTTCCGTAGATGCGCTCGGCTCGGCAATAGCTTGCTGGCCTGGCGTTGTTCTCGTATGACTTTGGGCGGCAGAAGAGGCGTTTTTGGCGTCGGACCGCCTGACTCTCTCTCTCCCACGTCCCCCCCCCAGAAGTGCCAAGCGGATGCAGACATTCGAAGTGTGAAAACAAGCAAATCGAAGCCTCAGTGAGCCCGACGATCTTTGAGCATTGGCCTGCACAACGTCTTGCAGGTCCCTTCTCAGATGCCTCTCTGGGTTGTTAGTGGCCGCGACCGAGGTTGATATTCGGAGATTCCACTCATAAATCATCGCTATGTTTGACCTTTTCCACACAAGAGACCAGGGCCCTGGCCGCTACGTAAATCTGTGTGGTGGTGGTGTGGTGGTGGTAGTTCTGTTCGACTGGAGGGATCTTATCTGACTGCTCGTTAGGCTCGCTTACCTACCTCACCTGAAGTCTGATGTCTTTGAGTCGGTACCTGGGTAATAATTGGCCTTTAGAGTTCGCAGCGTGCAACCTTCCCATTCCGAATCATTCCCCCTCCCCTCTCTGGCGCATCACTTCTGCTTCCTTCCAGACATCGATGCACTCTGGTCACTGAGCATCGCATACTTGGGATATTGTGGACAAGGAGGTCAACCCGTCAACACCACCAAGGACTTGCTAGGTACTGTCGCTTGTTGCAGCGGAAAAACAAAAGCTCCGGTGCTCGGCAGGCCAAGCCTTTGCGGGATCGTCCATCCCTCACTTTTGCCGGGCACTTACTTGCAAGGGAAATCACTTTAGTCCCCTCTCCACTCGTACGAGCTCTTGGCGGGGTATGGTCGCCGTCCCTCGACGCTTAATCAGATCTTTTGCTTATCAGATGCGGCCTCCTCCCGTCTTCCCTCCCTGGAACGAACTCGCTACTTCGAAAGTGATACGCACCGAAGCTCATAAACTCCTCGACATCGTATTTCTGTATGATTTCTCGGCGTGTGTCGGCCTCTTCAAATCATCATGACTGTTAACGTCTTCGCCGTGCCTGTGTTCTTCGTCGTCTTCCGTGAGACGTTGGAGACGGCTGTCATTGTCTCTGTCCTCCTCGCATTCCTGAAGCAGACACTCGACGGGCCTAATCGAGATGTTGCGACCTACAAGAAGCTCGTCAGACAGGTAAGCCCTCGCAATGGCTAGCAGCATGCTCCTTCCTTCCTTCCTTCCTTCCTGACGTTGGGTTGCTAGGTCTGGACCGGAACTGCTATTGGTCTCCTCTGCTGCTTGATCATCGGTGGTGGATTGATCGGTGGTTTCTATGGCCTTGGAAAAGACAAGTGGGCCAACACCGAATACTACTGGGAGGGTTCATTTGCCATCTTTGCTTCGCTCATCATTTCGATCTTGGGTGCTGCCCTTCTCCGTGTGTCCAAGATGCAGGAGAAATGGCGAGTCAAGCTCGCGAAGGCGCTGGAAGCCAAGGTCGAAACCAAGAACAAGGAAACTAAGAAGGATGCATTCAAGAGATGGTGTGAGAAGTATGCCATGTTCATACTTCCATTTATCACTGTTCTCCGAGAGGGCCTTGAAGCTGTTGTCTTCATTGCTGGTGTCTCCTTTTCAGCTCCAGCTGCTGCAGTGCCTCTACCAGTCGTCTGTGGTCTGATTGCTGGAGGCGCCGTTGGGTACTTGATTTACAAGTAAGTCGTCTCAAAACTTCGACAAATTTCGATCCATTAACGTGCTATAGGGGTGGAGCTTCAAGCAAGCTTCAATTGTTCCTTATAATTTCCACGTGTTTGCTCTACCTCGTAGCAGCTGGTCTCCTCTCAAGAGGAGTCTGGTTCTTCGAAGCACAGAAGTGGAACGAAGTCACGGGTGCCGACGCAGCAGAGACTGGTTCAGGCCCAGGGTCTTATGACATTGACCAAAGCGTGTGGCACATCAATTACGGCAACCCCGAAATCAACGGTGGCGGTGGTTGGGGTATCTTCAACTCCATCCTCGGCTGGCAAAACTCTGCAACCTACGGCTCAGTCATCTCCTACAACCTATACTGGATCTGCATCATTGTTGGGTTCCTTCTCATGCGATACAAGGAAACGAAGGGCCATCTCCCATTCATGAAGGCTAAGAAGCAAGCCGCGGTATCCAGCGCTGGCAACGAGAGCGACAGCACCGGTGTTTTAAAGAACTCATCTGAAAAGACTGCTCCTCAGACTACAGCTACACCTGCCACCCGCCAACTCTCAGAGTAGACTGTGTTTTAGATGAGTATGTAGTGAATCTTGGAAGGAAAATTGCATGATAGGATGCTGTATATAAGGAGGGGACGGTTGAAGATGGGATATGGAGCGATATAAAGATGTGAACATAGAAATCAAAATATTCATCAAGAGCTCCTCAATGCCTGTGACTTGGAACGACTTGACTTATGCTCTCTCACTCAGAACATCGAATCACATGATGCAAACCCCTTCTCTGCCCAGCGGCAATCGACTTCGGAGATGCACCATGCCTAGCTGCATTGATGACAGACAAGCCCAACAACGCAGAGGTCGCTACCGGTAGCTTGTCCTTACTCTAGTTCCCGTTTGCCTCTGCCAAGAGAGCCCGGCGATTGGGGCGCTGGTGCTGAGCGTCAACTGCGTGGAGGGAGGTATGTCTTCTTTGGTTTTTGGGGGTTTCTTTTGCGGGAAGCGTGTTCCTTGCGTGCGTCTCTGAATTTGGGGATTTGTATAGGGCTGGCTGATGTCGATTGAAGCTTTCCCGTTCGCCGTTGAGAACGAGAAAGAGAGGAAGAAATCACGAGCAGCATGCTTGCTCTCTTAACGCGGTGTTTTGAGAAAATAAATCGAGTAATGGAGAAATGATCGTGGGGTGTGGAGAGTTAGTGTGGAAAGTGAGATGAAGCAGGGTGAAGGTGAGACTTTTTGTTGATGGTGGTGGTCAGCGGAGTTAGGTGGGCTGTGGTTGGTTCTGGTGGTTGGGTTCTTTTGTTGCTTAGTGGCATTTGGAGCAGGGCAGGGAGAGAAAGGAGCGGGAACTTGATATGCGAGGTAGGTGGCAGGGGAAAAAGATTATACGACCCAAGTCTAGACGTCGGGGAAGTGGACGAATGCACAGGGACGCATCTCTTAACTCTCTGTATTTTGTTTGCTATAGGACTGATTTCTTGAATTCGAGGCTTTGATAGACCAAGTTTTGTCTAGTCCCAAGGGCATTCGATACTTGTCAAACAGTGATGCTTTGGTGGTGTTGACTTACATACTTCGCGGCGTGGAGGGCTTCGATTCCTTTTACATTGTTGTATTTCTCTGTCTTCGAAAGGGTTTGACATCGCCCTAGCGCCGTTTTTGTTCAGGTGGTTACTGAGGGGAATATCATCTGGTGTAGGGCTTGCCAAAAAGCCTACATCATGAAGGAGAACTACCGTCTCTATTCCCAACCATCAACTCCAGCTTGCCAGCCAAAACCCTATGCTTCCTGATAACCTCTACCCACTCCCCATCCTCATCTTCATCGCTGTCGCCCTGATCCTCATCATCTTCCTTCATGGCGTCGGATAATAAACTCAACACACCCCCAAAATCTCCACCAAGTCTTCCTAAACTCCCTGCACAGTAGAGCACTTGCGTCAAAAGACTGTCCCTACTACTGCGGTCCCTTACGTTTGGAAGATAATCCCTTAGTGTCTGCTCTAACATTCCCACAAGATGCAACGGAAACGTGCAAAGTGCAGATGGTAAAGGCTGTAATGGGTCCGATTCTGCTTTCTTCTCGGATAGTGAAGGGGGGAAGATGCTGCGGTACATAGAAATTATAGCAAAAGACTGCTCGCGGAAGATCTCAATATATCGTTTCAAGTAGCGTTCTGTCTGCTGTCCGCCCGACCAAGCTGAATTCCCATCCTTCTTTGTGGGAGGTGCAGATGTTCTTCGAAGCGTTTCTTGATCTGCCAGCTCGCGCAACGGTTCTAATGCCCCCAACATGGATGTGAGATTTGCCAGTCTACAGACAAGGAATAAAGCCCCCAGGCTCCCTTCCCCACCTTTACTGTCTAATTCAGGTGCTACGCGCCGCAGCCAGGAGATTGTCCGCATAGCTGAGGCGAGTTTGAGGGTGTTTGTACGCAATGACGAGATCAGTTGTGTGGTCATGGCTTGCATAGCTTCGTCCGCCTGTGTAGATACGGAGGTGACGAGTGATGAGGAGGGGTAGAGAGCGTGTAGGCGTCGTATGTGCGCGCTGAGATCCAATGCCGAGGCATAGTTCGCAGCCTGTCCTCCAGCACTTCCTCCTGTTGTTGTGTTCGAGGAGGATATCGCAGATGAGAGTAGCGTGGGCAGGTCTAGGACATCAGCCAGGCGGTCGACATTTCGTGAAAGCAGCAGGCTTTCTTTCCGCCGCGCAAGGAGTGGTGTTGTGTTCTCCGGGCGGTGGTTGTAGGTTTCGCTGAAACTGATGGCCGCATCATCGAGTTTTGGGAGGGCAGTTAGGAGGGTGGATGTCGTTTGCGCGAGTGCGGGCAGGGTGGTAGAGAGGGTGCGTAGGTGGGTTGAGGATGCTGTTATAGAGGCGTGCGAGCGGGACGATAGAGATTGAAGTGAAAGAAGAAGGGTGTGTGAGGTTTGTTGGAGAGACGCTGGTTCAGTGCTGCTGAGGGATGAGAGGGGTAAAGTAGTAAGTCGATTGAGGTATGCCGCTGTGGTTGGGTCTTTGGAGGATGGTGGTGGTCGCGGAGATGGTTTATCAAAGTAGGGGACTAGCAGCTCATAGAGAGGGTCTGCCATTATTGTGTATCGAGAAGGAATTTGGTTCCGTGGTGGCAGACAATCAATTGCGCTCTTGGATGTAGCAAGGTGTTGATTCTGTAAAGCTCACTTGAGGGTTGGAGCTTCACTGCATCATGTCGACAGTCTCTATGCCGAACTGATGCCGACTGGTGCGGCCTCAACTCTGTGTGCGGCCTCAACTCTGTCCCGTCTACCTTACATCACAATCGCTAGATTTCTCTACTACAGTATAGTCTTCTTGTCGACGCTGTTACATCCAAATTGATTTTAAACCTCCTTACTTTTCCTCAAGCTCGGTTTCACACAGAGATCATCATCATGGCTGAGCATGACGTCGCTGATATGAATTTTCAAGGAGTCCGTCTCGCTGGCAGAGACGCAGGCTCACGTTGGGATGTCTGCTGCAAGAAAGGAAAGATGAGTTTCATCAATGGCTATCATTCTGCCATGTCTGAACACAAAGATGAAGAACGGATATTATCACCTAGCCTGTGTCATCCGCACATTCATCTGGACAAAGCTTTCCTACTTCAGCATTCCAAGTTTGCAGACTTGGAGATTAAGACCGGTGATTTTACAGAGGCTTTAAGTCTGACAAGTAGGTAGACAGTTCCCAACAAACTACAGTCTCAATGTACTCCCTTGGTGGCTTTTCTATTTTCGTTTTCTGAAGCGTTATACCAGGCGAAGCAAAGTCTCGATTCGCACACGAGGACCTCATGGAACGAGGACGAGCTTTGGTAGAAGAAAGCATTGGATTTGGAGTAACTCATATGCGCGCTTTTGTTGAAGTTGACGAAGGCGTACGAATGAAATGCTTGGATGCTGGCCTGGCACTCAAGGAGGAATTCAAGCGTCGTTGCTACATACAGATATGTGTATTCGCCCAAGACCCCTTATTCAGCTACGAGGATAAGGGAGAAGCGATGACTGCACTTTTCAGGGAAGCAGCGAAGAAGCGCGGCGTTGAGGTTCTCGGCAGTACTCCCTATGTCGAGAAGAGCCCTGAGAACGAACTGCACAACATTCAGTGGACTTTAGCCTTGGCGTTGGAGCACAAATTGCATGTTGACTTTCACATGGATTACAATTTGGATCCCGAGAAGCAGGCATCTGTGTTTATTGCCATCAAGTCGGCGAAAGAACAGGCATGGCCAACAAACAAGAAGGTTGAGAATTTCAGAACTATCGTGTTTGGTCATTGTACTCGACTCACCCTATTCAACAAGGAAGAATGGCAGACACTCAAGAGAGAGATTGGAGATCTGCCTGTGTCTTTCGTCGGCCTACCGACCTCAGATCTCTTCATGATGGGAAGGCCAGCTAAGGACGCTGGGGGTGGTTCGCGACCAAGGGGAACTCTACAGGTACTGCAAATGATCACGGAGTACGGTTTTAATGCAGCTATCGGGATCAACAATGTCGGTAATGCTTTTACGCCCCAGGGGAACTGTGATCCTCTGGCTTTGGCTAGTCTGGGTGTTGGGATATATCAGGCTGGCACGAAAGCAGATGCCGAAGTACTATATGTAAGTTTTGCGTCAGGCTTGCAGCAGCGCGTCTGTTCTAACCACCCTTGGATGCACAGGAATGTGTTTCTAGCAGAGCCAAGGCCACGATCGGGCTTAGCTCTTCTAAAGATGGCTGGTTGAAATTGGGAGAACCAGCAGACTTTATTGTTTTTGGCAACAAAACCGCTACAGGATCATTTCGATCAAGGAAGACTACACAAGATCTGGTATACGATGCAGGCAGCATTAGGACCACCGTATTCGCTGGAAAGGTGGTCAGTTGTTGAATGTCATGTACAGATGTACCAGCTGGCAGCTGGCGCCTGTTGAACTCCTGACTCATGTTGGAGTGGAACATCGTGGTCACATTCTAGGCACGGAAATCGGAGGGGACCTGAGAAGCACACTTTGGACCTCTCAGAGTCGCCTGGGCAGGGTAAGAGAGAAGGTATATAAACAAGAGCTTCCATCCCTCACTGCACCTGAAGTACGAAGGTTATCATCACCAGCAGCAGGTTCACAAACACCTCGTATCGTCGCTGTCCTCCATGCCCAAGACCAAGGTACCCCTTACTTTCCCACCACGTGCCAACCTACCACGTGCACGTGCCCTGGTCCGCCTCGCTTATGAAGTAGTAGGGGACCCTGAATTCAGCCTGGCAGCCTCGGTAGCCGACCGGAAATAGGTTAGTGCGCGCTCCAGAGACCCGCTGCAGAGCAACTTGTTGGGACGCGACAGCTGGTCATCATCGACCTGCACCGCACCGCAAGTTCGCACTCTCTTTTTTTCTACGCTTTTTATTATCACGCTTCTTTTGAGAGCTCGTGCTACTGCGCTGCGCGTTCTATTGCACACGTCCATACATCTTTAGAACTGAAGTGTGTACAGGACCACGCGGTAGCCAACGAGTTGCGTGTCCTACAGTTCGTATTGCTCTTTGGCGGCCACGACAACGATGCACGATCCATTTCCTCTCCCAAATCCGCCATGGCTCATTAAGGCAGTCCAACCGTTTGCCGACTACTTCTCCCTTACGACTCTTCCCATTCACATCCATGAGGTCCTCATATCGTTCCTGGCGTACACCTTCATCAACAAGATCATAGCTCCCCAACTCTCGACATGGCTCGTCCCGGTCCAATATGGAAAGCTCTCAAAGGAGCGGAAGATCAACTGGGACGTCCATGTGGTATCTTTATGCCAGAGCACGATGATCAATATTCTGGCCTTATGGGTCATGTTCACCGATGAGGAGCGAAAAACCATGAATTGGACAGAACGGGTCTGGGGATACACAGGTGCTGCTGGAATGATTCAGGGTCTTGCCGCGGGATATTTCCTCTGGGATTTGATGATCAGTCTGCAGAACCTCAGGGTCTTTGGGCTCGGCATGCTTGCTCATGCTTTCAGTGCACTCGTTGTCTTCTCTTTTGGCTTTGTGAGTAAATCTTATCTTAGCAACAATGCCTTCAGGACTAATCGCTTCCCTTGCAGAGACCTTTCTTGAACTTCTACGGCTGCACCTTTATTCTATACGAGCTCTCGACCCCATTTCTCAACTTCCACTGGTTCTTTGATAAACTCGACATGACTGGCTCCCGCGCCCAACTTTACAATGGAATTGTGCTCTTGGTTGTTTTCTTCTCCTGCCGTCTTGTCTGGGGCACATATCAATCTGTACGTGTATACCAGGATGTTTGGGCCGCTCTCCATCATCAACCTGCGGCAGCATCTATCCACCTTGATGTTCTAAACAATGGTACCACTGCAGCACTTGATGCAGCAGCTGGCAAGAGTGCAATGCCAATCCATAATGAAATCATGCAATTCGCAGGCGAAGAGTACATCCCGGTGTGGTTGGCATTGACCTACCTAGCCAGCAATGTTATTCTCAATACTTTGAACTTCTTCTGGTTTGCCAAGATGATTGAGACTGTCAGAAAGCGCTTCCAGCCACCCAAGGAGCAGAAGACCAAGGAGAAGCCAGTAGCTGTCAGAAGCACGGGTGCCAATGGCAAAACCAAGATTGATATTGATGATACCGAGGTTCGAAGACGAAAGGTCATCGATGACGACCTTCCAGCAGCTGCATAGATACGACGGAGATGGGACGATAAGTATACGTGGATACTAGTAGCATAAATGATAGTGGCGATCGGCGTTGTGGAGATAGTGTCTGATTCGGGTTGTAATGAGTGTTTACCACTAGTAATTTTACACCTGGCCGTGAAACTCGGCCACCTCACGATCAATACGACAGTCTTCGTTTACGCATTAAAGTCTTGGGAAAAGCTTTGCAAGCTTTGATCCTTTCGAGAACAGAGAGCATACCGAAAAACATGTTCGTCCGCGTTTGGTTGCAAGTGCAATATGCCACATTCTCTTTGCTCCTCGAAGCAGGCTGGGTGCCGCTATTTGACTACCTTCACCAATAGGCTCTAAGCATTGGTTTAAAGGGATGTGTTGATGGGTCTCTTCCAGAATTTGGCATCCAAATCTTCATTCTCGGTGGCAACAGTTTCTTAGCTATTCAAGAGGTTAAATAATACAAATTCCCACCTACCAATCCACACACAAGACCACCAACAGTACCATCAAGCCACAACAACCAAGAATCCCGATCTTAGTCATCCAGAGCAACATCCACTGCCCTCCTGATCATAACGCAGGGAAAGACCAGAGCTGACTTTTAGTTCTCGGTGAGTCTGTCCTCTAGGAAACCAACCAACACACAGTTGAAATGGCAGCAACGGCCGATTTCTCAGAAGGTACCACTAAACAGAGAGATCCTCTTACTTTTATCCCAAGTTGGAATTAATCGCATCGAGTCCATATCAACGTCCGACTCCTCCAGAAACGAAGTATTCATAACAGGACAAATGTGATACGGCGTGCTCTTCTCCCTGTTTAAAACTACTAGCTCTTTCAAGTTTCAACCCAGGGAAGTAGAGGAATCGTCTAACAACTTTCGACGTCCACTGTAAAGGATTTTAGAGTTAAAGCTGGAAGAATAAAGCTGGCTTTTACTAGTCCTTGCTGCAGCATTCCAATCTTGCAATGAAATCGTGCTTACACTAACTTTTACGTTTTGCATTGTAGACTTTGAGGCCTCTTTGAGAGGCCCATCTAGCTTAGGAAGAAAAGCAAGAACGAGTTACTGTAGGTGATAATGAAAGAGGAGAACTTGTTAGAATTTATATCTAAAGTTAGACATTTAACTTCTCAAGGTCTTTGATTAATATTATTATTTTAGGATATAGGTATAGAGTTAAATAAAGAGGGGTGTTTGTGAAATAGAGTTTATCTATAATAAAGTAGGACAGAAGTAAGTGATTTAAGTACCTAGGCAGTAGTAGCAGATTTAACAATATTTTATAGGTTTAGTAATAAGTTAGCTAGTGTTTAACTTGGAGATAAGTAGCCCTAAGGGTGCTGCTATTAGTATAATTTTTATTGACTTGCTCTATTGTCTAAGTACAGTAACTATGCTCGCTTATAAATGATATTATAGATGGACTCAAGCGTAGGTTAGTAATTAATCTAGGATTTCTTCCTTTATATATCCATAAGTGTTTTAAAATGTAGAATTTATTAAGCTGGGTATCTTTAGATACTAGAGTGTAAGTATTTTACAGATTTGATGGGTTGTGTTAGCTTCTATCTGTTTAGAGCATTATTTAAGGTAAGGAGGGGAAGACTTACTTAGTCAGGCGTTGTGTGATGCTGTTGGGTCGCGAAGACTAGGTGAGGGTACATATTTTTCCATCAGGTGGAGAATGGAGATGTAAGAAGAGAGTGTGCAATGGGAACCGATAGGTCAACGTCCTGTAAATGACTGATTCTCTCCTAAACCTCAGTCGCTTTCTCGCCAACATGAACACTCGCCTTAATCTCGACATTAGCAGGCACACCCTCAATAACCCTCGCCTTAGAATCCAACTCCCCATCATCAATCTCCCGAATATTCCTCCCAATCCCCTCGGTAATCTGCTTTCCAAAGCGCCACACGCTGACCTTCTTCTGGAAAAGTTCATCGAGTTCTTCCAAACTGCGTCCTTTCAGTTCTGGAAGATAGAAGATGACGAAGAGGAGGGATAGGAATGAGAATCCACCGTAGACGAATCCGACTTTCCCTTGGAGATTTCCGTAGCCTGCGTTTTGCATGTAGGGGTTTACGTAGGTTACGGCTAGTCCGAAACCGAATCCGAAGAAGGTTGCTAGTGTGAGGGTTTTCTCGCGGAGTTGAAGTGTGCCGACTTCAGCTGATGTGATCCAGACGCTGTAGAGATACTAGATTAGCTCTTGCAACAGACTAATAGAGGTATAAAGGCTGCTTACCAAGAGCCCCAAGAAAAAGCTTGGACGGCTAACCAAATGAAAAGAGCTGCCAATGAACCATTCTGCTGAGCGGAAGTCTTTGCTCCATCAACACCTGCTAGGCCACCAACAGCCAACATCATGGCAGTTTGGATCAGAGCGCCGAAACCCATCAATGATCGTCGACCGAACTTGTCGGCGATGTAGAAAGCTGCTCCAGCGGAGGCTAGGTTTACAAGATAGAGATACATGCCAATTGCATAGGTGTTCTGGACCCCGATTGACTCGAGGAATACGTAGATATAGTTCAAGATGAAGGAAGCACCCTGTAGTTGTTGGAATGACTGGACACCAATAGCAATGACTGTCCTGCGGCGGTTCGTACCCCTGCAAAGAGAAGTTAGCATGCGATTTAAGAACAGCTCGTCATGACTCGGGCTCTAAACCACTTACCGAAAGCAATCCATATACGAAGCTGCGAAATGATCCTGCTCCTGCTCATGAATGGCAACTTGCATAAGCCGCACCTCCTCCAAAACCAACTCTCGCGGCGTCTTGCTTCTCAGCCAGACAAGCACTTCTGTTGCCTCGTCCACACGGCCATTCTTGAGTAGCCACCTGGGTGAGTCTGGTAGGAAAAATGCACCGAAAAATAAGATTGCCGGTATTGCGAATTGGATGACGATGATCGTCCTATATGCCCATTGATCCGTCCGGTGCTGACAGCCGTAGTTAACGATGGTAGAGAGAAGAGCCCCGAAAAGCTGCCAGAACTGATAGAAGTTGATTGCTGCGCCTCGAATGGCTGGAGGTGCACATTCGGTTTGATACAGCGGAACGACGCTGTTGAAATTAATTGATTAGTTACAGAGACTCGGGTGTGCTCGGAGGTGTAACTTACTTGCAAATGATACCCATACTAAGAGAGTTGATGATTCTTCCAGCGAGGATCTGCCAGTAAGAGTGCTGTGCCGTTGCTTGAATCAAGATCCCAATGAGTCCAACGACAGCCAGAGCAATGAACGAAGTTTTGCGTCCGAGACGTTTACTCATAGGAGCTGCAATTATACATCCAATAGCAACACCAGCTGTTGGTGTACCTGAACCAACAGATTGCCATGTAGTAGGTATAGCCCACAAACCTGTCGTGGGATCAAGTCGACCAAAGTCCTTTTGGAATTGAGTCATTCCCAGAAGACCTCCCCAATACGCATTGTCAATACCAAAACTCATACCACCAAGCTTTGTCAACCTTTAGCGAATTATCCTTGGGCAACCATGTTCGAAGGGTAGTATTTACCGAAGAGAAAATGCTAACAAGGAGCAAAGGGAGTGTCATTTCCTTCACTAACGGCGTGTCCCTAAAGGACTTCATGATTGCCATTGTGCCTGTAATCAATTGCTAATCTAGAACCCAACGAGGTAAATATGACCTGATCACAACATCTCGCGGCCTTCAAGACATATATACCACCGCTATCAAGTTATCAACATCTTGATAGTCTACGAGGCCTGCTAAAGATAAAGAGACGGACGTCCGAAGAGATAAAGGAATGGAGCCATGACGCATCTCCATAATATGGCAGGAACAACTGGCATAAGAGTTATTGAGTGTTCCCTGAGCTTGGCGACAGGATGATTGCGCCGCGGCTGGAGCGTCTCAATGATAGGAAAATGCGCATTGCTCCTTGCACGCGGCGCCAGCGAATGGCGAGGTCCCTCTTATTCTTCCAAGATTAGAATTTGTGAGGTGAGAGATGAAATCTCGCTTACCTGAAGGAACGGTATCTAAATTTGTTGGTGAGGATTGTGAGGAACGGGGCGAAGTGACCAGGCCAGGCCTGTCATGCCAATTCCTCCCCCCTTTATTTTCAGCGTGGCACTAAGCGAGGACATCTTGTCATCTCAATGCAATTTTGAGCCATTGTATGATACAAGACAGAAACTTCTGTGTGCTCTATATCAATCGCATATGCTTTTCGATGGAAGCTGCTACCAAAAAGTGCTACTTGACACCAATACAGACCTGCATATTGCAACACTATACCTTTGAGAATTCTTCCACAACCATCAGGACCGATATTGTTCCATGTCACTTGAACATCACGAAGGTACTTCGCAGCATCAACCACGCCAAGTAGCTAGAGCTGTCCTTCTTGCTATGGACTGCGACAACAACAGCCCCTTATGTCTGCTGGAAAACCACGTGATATGTGGCAAAACTCATCCATCTTGTGTTTGACACTGTCCAGCATCAGAGCGCATCGCTGATCTTTCGTTCGTCTGACTGCGCCGAGCATATCAGCAATGCTTGACGGTTCGAGTGCGTGCATCACGTGCATGTCGTATTCCCATTCTCGCGGACATTCCTCGCTTCAATTCCTCTTGCGTTGCACAACATCCTCCACGCTCCAAGGCTCCCAAGACGGATCAGACGGCTTCGAGGTGTCTCGGCATTTTTGCAGACATGCAACAAAGACTTGTGGCTGCGATTGGTATTGAAAAGGGGCCGTACGAAGCAAAGTAGAGCCACTCGTGCTTGCAAACGGAGGCATCTGATGACATCACGAATTCCGGCTCTTGGCCGTGGTTCTGGACCGAAAAAGTGGCAGGTCGTCAATGCAATCCAAGCCCAACAATGGCAAGGAACATTTCTTTGGTCAGTGCTTGATATTTTGGTACGACATTCCTACACGTATATATAGACTTTCTCCTGTCTCCTGGTTCTGGGCTTCTGTGAATTGTCCCATTGCGCGCGCTCTTTGCTCTAGAGTCTTGAGCCAGCGGCCTTGATCAGGCTCAAACAGGAGATGTTGCCTGCCCACCACAAGAGAGATCTGCTCCATGAGAGAAGGTGTTGGTCAATCGAGATGTAACAAATGGCATACGCAATCCTTGAAAGCGTATACGAAGCAGCAAGGCCATTGATCGTCTCAACTGGTACACCAGAATGGAGAGCAAGTAGCTATTTTCATCAAGTCAATCATCTTCCTTGCCGTGAACCACATGGCAACACTTACTACAGCTCCAAAGAAGAGCGGGAAATTCTCGACCGCGTTTGCATGCGCCGCCTCCCACCTCTTGATCATTTTCAAGGTTGAGGCGCTGATTTTCCCATCCTTCACAAGCCTCTCGCCGTATTTGGTCACGTCCTCTCGAGGACAGACATTGTGGTCGAACCCGTACCTCATCTTTACGATACGGGTACTGAACACGACATAGGAGAGGAAGAAGTTGGCTGTTATGAAGCCTGCAGCGTAGTTTGGGGGTGGAGATGCAGAGGAGGAGAGGCCGAAGGTCTGGGACAAGGTGTGGGAAGACCTGAGCTTGTGTTAAGAGGTGCGGGTAGGAAACTCGTGGGGCGGATCTGAACCTACATTCCGATTACAGTTCTTGTTTAGCACCTAGGATCCAAATTCGAGGGACTATGTAGAGCCACGGAGGTAAGTTCTGAATACTTTCAGCAATGACAGATTGGCTGGTAGCTTCTTTTAACTGCTTTTGAAAGTAGGTTTGAATTTTGATACAACCTCGGTATGTCGCGGTGCCGAGAGTGTAACCTTGTATAATATCCGGATGAGCTTTATACACAAGTGCATCAGCCCGGTGAATAAGTCCCTAGTGGCAATGGTAAAGACGTTGCCACTCAAGAAAGTTGCTACTGCTAGCAAATCGCTTAGGGACTATTGCACAGGTTGATGGTGACCACCAACGGTCAGATCTGTTGAATGAAAATTTCGCTTGTAAAAGGGTTGAGTTGGTTGTTGAGCGCAATTTGATAACCATATATTATAGTGTTCACGTTGTCTTCATTGATTTGAGCTACAAACACAGCAGCTCGGCTCTTGAACTCTTAACTTGAACTTCCGTGAATGCTGTATTCCGGACTATGGGACCTTTCGTACGAAATCTGAAATGTACCTTGTCTCGCTTGCTGCTGGTTGTTCACCCACTCGTGCGTCGCCGTCCTCGCTTGTTAAGGTGTAATGGCAGTGAACAAAAAAAGAGACAAAAGTCCCGCGACACAAAACACTTCACTTGAATTAAACTGCAAAAAAAATTGAAGTCCCTCAGGGGAGAGTCGAACCCTATAGAAAATTTGTTAGAACAAATTCCTGAGATGTTGACTTCATGTGTACGTACCCCGACATTCCGGTTAACTGAAGCATTTACAGCCGGACGCCATAAACCAACTAGACGACCGAGGGATGTAGAAGTGTTTTTGTTGCAGAACTCGTTGTTTGCGTACTTGACTGAGCCGTCGATACGAGGCTGAACCCCGAGAGGCCGCCGCAACACCGCCCGGCTTGAGACCATTGCTGGAGAATGCATATTGAAGTTCAAGATTGTGTCAACCTCTTCAGTGCTTTTCACCATATTTATGATTCGAGGAATATTTAAAAAGTCCATATTGCTTTGAATTGTGATTTCACGGAGAAATCCCTCTGCGAGGCTGGCTACCGATAAGAGAAGAGAAGAGCGTGCTCGTGCTGGGTGGCTGGCTGGGAAACCAGACACCTCACTCCAGCGCTTAACTTGTTCCCCTTGTACAGCCTCGAAGCAATGAAAACGACCGACCAAACCAACAACTTGCTAATACATCAACTTGCTCAGCATGTTTACCACACCTCGCAAGGGCGCAGGAGCTTCGAGCACTGCTACGAGTCCGAGTAAAGTGGTTGCGTTGAAAGGCTGTTTCGTAGACGGCGTATGGCACTGTTAGTCGCGCACTATCCCCAAGTCGATAGCTAACTAACAGCCATAGGCAACTGTAGCCCACGACTACCGGCCGTCTATTTTAAAGTCAAGAAAGAGGGCCGCAACAAGGGACGAGGATTCTATACCTGCCAACAACCGAAGGATTCCGACAATGGCTGCGGCTTCTTCTTATGGGAAGAGGACGCAGTTGGGAGAGAGATGAAGACGGTCATGAGCAACTCTCGGTCGGAATCAGCCTCTGCGACAAAGAATAATGCTGCGCGACCAAAGGCCAACGCTGGTCAGCCGAGGATGACCAGGCAGCATTCGGGAGATGATGAGTTTGGAGCATGGCCTCTTGATAAAGAGGACGAGGAAGAGATCATCTTCGTCGCAAAGAACCAGCCGACTCCATGCCCAGAAACGCCTCGGAAATCCATAAAGACCGCCGCATTCACGAGTCCCGGAACGAAGAGAAAGCGCGACGAGGCAGACAGTTTACCAACGCCTGCGACTGGTATGGGAAGGTCTGGCGGCGACATATTCACTACGCCTGCAACAAATAAGTCGAAGCTTGGACTGTTTGCTGGGAATGAACGACGTAGCCTCGCAAGTCCTTCTGTCACACCAACGCCTAGTCGTTTCAGAGATGCATCGAAGGATTCCGCGACTCCAGCACCTGACGATTTCGATATCACAGAAGAAGTCATGGATCTACTGAAGGACGAGTTCATCAGTGAGGAGACAAGCTCTGCCTTGCGCTCCGTTCTGAACAAATTCACTATGAAAGCCTCTGGTATTGCGAGAGGTCGCGATATCACTCGGGTTGCTCTAAAAGCAAAGGACACAAGGATCGCAGAACTCCAGCAACGTATCAGCGCCTTGGAGAACGAACGTGAGATGAATAAAGCTCTTATCAAAAGGTCCAAGAATGATATCCGGCTATATACGGTCACGACTGAGTCTTAAGTATGAATTCGTGAGGAACTCGTCCTGAGAGTTCTTTTCCCATAGTGGGACTTTTTATCTTATCCGTCAGCGGATACACAACCTGCTCATTTCTGACGGATCAAGTTTTCTTATCTCTTCTCTCCTGGGACTGGATTGATATTATAGAAACGATCTTATCTACGCAGACATCCTGGGTTGGATACCGCAAGCATACAGGCCCTTCAGGTTTGCCAGCTGAGCTCTCTTGGAAGCTGATGATGCCAAGTGATTGATAACAGGGAGGCTTCACATTACGGCTACTCCCCAGCCAGGTGCGAGGGAGGAAGAATAGCTGTAGATAAGTGCATCGAGGTGCAACAAGCAAAGACAACGACCCGGAGCATTATTTAATGAAGCCGAGGAAGTATCTGTAATGATTGGACGACTTTTAGGGAGGTATTTATTCTACTTTTGCGTAATTTGATCACAGTACGAAGTAAGGGTTGGGCTTAGTGATAATACAAGATACGAAGAAATGAATCAATGAACCACTATCCACTCATGTACCTTGGAACCTTATTTGAGATTATAAAGCTGACTGAAGGCTTATTACAACGAAAGAAAGGCATTTGTCTAAGAGGTAGTGAAAGCGGATATCTCAATCACTTCACCCGGTGTAACCACCTCGTCGTTACTACCTGAACCACGGTGCAGTGTATCCTCTCGAACATTCGATCACAAGCCTATCCTTAAAAGCACGTATAGCTGGCCATCAGTTTGTCTCTCAAACGTAGTCAGGGTTATGAGTAGCATCTTTAACAAGCAGACATAAACCCTGTGCAATAGTGTGTTGTATTTCTGCTTAAATAAATTGCTCGCTTAAGCACAATTCATATCTCGAATCTCATGAGCTACTGACATGATATACGCCTCTGAGAGCGACAACAAGTACAACCAAATGTAGCATATTAAGTAAGTATGTAGCTAATCATAGTCTACACTAAAGAGGGTATCAATTACCTAGGTAGACAGCAAATAGAGAGGTAGGCAAAATTCAAGTCTCCCCAACAGGCGACCGACCCATCAACCAAGCCTCCGACAAACAAACAACAACACCCTCGTCCCCTCCCCCCACAAAGCCGCATCCCCCTCATCCCACCCCATCTCTCCAAACGTCTTCAAGACAACTCCACAAATCCACCTGGTCCCCGTATTCCTCGCAGCTCTCTCCCACAATTCCCGAAACGCCTCGGCATCCGCAATGAAATACCCAAACTCGGCATTCTCAAAGGCATTGACATTCCCAATATGACATCCCACGATCCGTGCTCCACCGCCAGCTCCCTCACTTCCCTCATCACTGGTAGAGGAGAATGCAATCAGTTGTTCCATGGCTGATACCTGCGTATCTGCATTCCACTGATGAAGAACCCGAAGGACGGAGATGACGTCGAAGGTTCCCCTCAAAGCCAGCAAATCTTCATTCGGTGAAAGAACATCGCATTCCATGAAGCCCACCTTGAACTTCTCGCGATCGCGGAATAGATCATAGCCGACTTTCCAATGGCTCACGATATCCATAGCGTAGAGACGATCAGAGGGCGCACCATCGAATACAAGTCTTCGAAGGTCTTGCCCTACGAATGAGCCCATGTCGAGTAGGGATCCGCCCTTTTGGAGCCGTGTGAGGATTTCTGGGTACGCGGGCATCTTGTTGATTGTGGGCTCGAGGAATATGCCTAGGCCCGTACAGGGATACTGTCGGATTGCCCAAGCTTGGTCACGCTGGGAATGGAATGGAATGCTTAGTGGGATTTATATGAAGCTCAAGATTCGGTCAAGATATTGATGAAAGAGGGCTTACGATTTCGTGGACATGTTGAATGATTTCGGAGGATGGCACATTGCTGTAGGTCTCGAGCAGCTTTCGAACATAGCTGGAGACGTAGAATTTCCTACGGGTAAATTGGGGTAGCAAGAGAATCCGATATAGAGGTCTCACCCTTTGAATTACTCTCTTGAACCGAAATAAAGTCCGTTTGGATAGTCTGTATGATGTGTGGTCGAAAGAAAGCATGAACTACCCCTCACCACCTGTTCATTACATACCGTCCTGTACATCAATGCATTTAGGGCTTATTGTTCAGTACAGTATTGCGAACATCTACAAGCGTTGCCGTTAATGCTTACCATCCAAGTAAGTTCCGCTGCTCCAGAATAGAAAAAGTTGCTCCAGATGGTCTCAAACATTGTAAGTGCGTCCTGTACCCAGATTCAGTAACTCTCATATTGGACTACCAGCTCGGTCTCAAAAGACCGCAATCTGATGCATTATGCTACCAGGAAGAACCCCTACGCCATACTAGTATACACCGTTCCAGTTCCAGTCTATCCCAGACTTCTAGTTGTATTGCATGTATGTAGCTGTAGAGTTGAACTTCAAGTTCCCCTTGATAACCTTGTCAACAGCACTCAAGAAATCCTTTTCTGTTGCTACCTTCCGGCGTGCACGGATAGCGTACATGCCAGCCTCTGTACACACACTTCTCAACTCAGCACCAGTGGAGTTAGGGCAGAGTCGCGAGATAAGTTCCCATCTGATATCACGTTCCACAGACATGCTCTTGGCATGAATTCTTAGAATATTCGCCCGTCCCTCGAGGTCTGGAAGGGAGAACTCGATCTTTCGGTCGATACGTCCAGGTCTCATCAAAGCTGGGTCAAGCGTAGAAGGTCTGTTGGTGGCGAACATGACCTTGATATTTCCTCGGGCATCAAAACCGTCCAGTTGAGTGATGAGTTCCAACATAGTTCTTTGTACTTCATTGTCGCCTCCAGCACCATCATCAAATCGAGCACCTCCAATTGCATCAATTTCATCGAAAAAGATGATGCATGCCTTCTTCGTCCTTGCCATCTCGAATAGCTCGCGCACCATTCTTGCTCCCTCTCCGACGTACTTCTGTACCAGCTCACTTCCAATGACTCTGATAAATGTTGCATCTGTGCGATTGGCTACTGCTCTGGCGCAAAGTGTCTTTCCAGTCCCTGGGGGGCCGTACAGCAATGCGCCCTTCGGTGGATCAATACCAAGATTGACGAACCGTTCAGGCGATAACAATGGCATCTCAACGACTTCTCGCAGCTTCTCGACCTGTTCCTTGCAACCTCCTACATCTCCATAAGTAACGTCGGGCTTTTCTTCGACCGTCATCATCGTAACACTGGCATCAATTTTTGGTGGTAAAGGTAGTAGGATTTGGTACTTGTTTCGGTCGACGCTGTGATGCAGGGTTAGAAAGACCAATATGGAAGGCAATTAATATACATACCCGACTCTCATACCCTCTTCAATATCCGTGGGACTGACACGCTCTCCGAGATTGACCACAAACTTCGCTATTTGCTTGACGTTGATGACATATTTGCTCTTTTCGGTATCCTTCTCGTCCTGGATGATCTTGGTACATCTTGCCACTTGTAAAGGTTGCTCCTCGGACATTCGCTGCCTGTCTGCGGCTACATCCCAAAGATGAGGTGGTGCTAATCCTGTATCTGACTCCTTGACTCCGATCTTATCATTCACGCTGGTCTGCTTCTCCTTGATCTGCTGTTCTAGTTTCTTGAGAGCTGCTCCATAGGGTGCTGCGCCATACGTCTTCAAGACTTGGATGTCCCTGGTTCTATCAGCGACTGCATTTCGGGAATTTGGCAGATAAACCTACTCATCAGACAGAGGCTGGATTTTTTTCTCTTCAACTTCGTCGTCGACAAACTGCTTCGGTGTTAGCTAATGGTAAAGGTGAAGGTATGCTTGGAACGAGGCGTCGACTTGCCTCCTTTTTGTACTTCTCCCAGTTGGAACCTTTAGCTGAAACCATTCTGAGAGGCTAAATAACGAAAAATGAGGTGGTCGCGGTGGTAGAGTGGAATACGGTGATTTGGATAGTTGGGACTTTGGAGTGTTGTTGCTGATGAATGCTCAAGGCTGCGTCGAGACGTCGCGGACAAGCTAAGCTGTTGATGCCTGGGAGTGCCTGATTTGGCGATTCCAAAATTCAAAATCTTGGGGGGGAACAACGCGTATGAACGCGCCGAGAACCTTCCACAACCACATCACAGCAGAATCTCCAAGTACTTCAATATGGCTCTCTCTGCATCAGGAAATTCTAGCAACAATGCCTTCAAGGATAAGGAGAAGCCCATGGCGGTGCGGACAGCGAACATTGTTGCTGCCAGAGGTAAGAGGCTGTCTATGATATTCCCAGTCGAAGCTCTGCTAACGTTGAAAAGCTGTTGCCGATGCCGTTAGGACTTCCTTAGGGCCAAGAGGAATGGACAAGATGATTCAGACTGGAAAAGGAGAAACCCTTGTGACAAACGACGGTTCGACTATGTTAAAAAGCATGGCTGTGATGCACCCATCTGCAAAGATGCTTGTTGACTTGTCTGCTGCGCAAGATGTTGAGGCTGGAGATGGAACAACTTCTGTTGTAGTCATTGCAGGAAGTTTATTGGGGGCGGCAGACCGACTTCTTGGAAAAGGCATCCACCCTTCGATCATTGCGGAATCTTTCCAGAGAGCAGCAGTAGCGGCCGTACAAATTCTCCACGATATGTCAACTCCTGTTTCTCTCAACGATACTGCTACTCTTCTACAAGCAGCAACTACATCGTTGGGCTCTAAAATTGTTTCGCAACACTCGAGTCTCTTAGCCCCCATGGCCGTCAACGCCGTTACTAAGACAATTGATCTCAAGACAGCAGAGAACGTCGACCTGAAGAACATAAGAATAGTGAAGAAGGTTGGAGGAACAATCGAGGATAGTGAGATGGTGGAAGGTTTAGTTTTGACACAGGGTGTTGTAAAGAACGGCGGTGGCCCAATTAGAATGGAGAAGGCCCGGATAGGTCTCATCCAATTTCAGTTGAGCCCACCGAAACCAGATGTGAGTACAAGAAGGGCCTTTCTATTATTTGGGGTTTACTGACATGCTTCACAGATGGAGAACCAGATTGTGGTCAATGACTACAGACAAATGGACAAGATTCTGAAAGAGGAGCGGACGTACTTACTCAACATGGTCAAGAAGATCAAGAAGGCAAAGTGCAATGTTCTTTTTATCCAAAAGTCCATCCTCCGAGATGCCGTCAACGACTTATCCCTGCATTTCCTCGCCAAACTCAACATTTTGTGTGTTAAGGATATTGAGAGAGACGAGGTTGAGTTCATCTGCAAATCTACTGGCTGCAAGCCAATCGCAGATATCGATTCATTCTCGGAAGACAAGCTTGGAAGCGCGGACCTTATTGAGGAGTCGCAGTCATCAGGCTCAAGAATCGTAAAGGTCACAGGCACGAAGAATGCTGGAAAAACCGTTTCGATCGTGTGTCGAGGTGCAAACTCCCTGATTCTTGACGAGGCTGAGCGTTCGCTTCACGATGCTCTTTGTGTCATTCGATGCTTAGTTAAGAAGAAGGCCTTGATTGCAGGAGGTGGAGCTCCAGAGATTGAGATTGCATCACAACTAGCGAAGCAGTCTCGCAGTCTAACTGGAACAGAAGCTATTTGTTTCAAGGCTTTTGCCGATGCCATGGAGGTCATCCCCACAACACTGGCCGAGAATGCTGGATTGAACAGTATCAAGGTTGTCACTGAGCTGAGACATAAGCATGCGAATGGAGAGAAGAATGCTGGTGTCAGTATCAAGGCAGGAGGAGTCAAGGTGGATATTGCGGAAGAGAATGTTTTACAACCTCTCTTGGTCAGCACGAGTGCTGTAGAGCTGGCAGCAGAAACGGTGCGCTCACCAACCTTCCTCCTTTCCGTCCCCGATAATATATCATTGCAATGTCACTAATTCGTTCTTCTTTTGCAGGTCAAGATGATCCTCAGAATAGATGACATCGCACTGTCAAGGTAAATGCCATGGTATTACTGTCAATTGTAATATATTTTCAGCGATAGCATGACAGTTCCGTGGCGTAGAGTACCAGATACGGACCGTCGCTTAATGACAACACTTCAAATCCAATAAAGGCTAAAACGAGCCTCGATTCAGATCAAGGCTAGTTTTATTATGAAGCTGATGCAAGTACTAAATGAATGAGTATGAATAATCAATGGATATGAAAACTGAAGTGGAACCGTCCAACTCGATACGTAAATGGTGATTTTAGTGACATGGACAGAAACTTTGGCGCAGCTCACTAATTTGGTAGCCTAGGAATTACTTAGTCACTTGCCCCTTTTGTACTTTGATGCACAGCCCTTCTTTTAATGTCTAGATGAGCTCTTCGAGCGTCTCTTTAAACTTGGAGAGGGTAAATGATAATATATGCTCCCTTAGGCTTCTACGCTCCCCTCCCCTCTCCTTGGCCCTGATATAGGTGGTAGTAAGCTGTGACACTGCAGCAATGGCATAAATACGCCCAACAACAGCCACAACCAGACCTCTGCCATTACTTTCGAGCGGACCGAAGCCGTGGCAGGCCCGAGTTCCATTGGAGATTCGCAGCGGAGGAAGAAGGACGACGGAAGCGACAGCAAGGAAAGGGGAGGTGCCGGGCGCGGCAGCCGACGTACACTTGGAAGAAGTTGGGAAATCCGAAAGACGGCCCTCAAATGTGTAAGTATTTGCTTTGTTCTAGCCTCACTCGCAAACAAGCTAACATGAAGCAGTGTCTAGATCGCGGAACCAGGCACAGAGCTGTTGTGATACATTCCTCGATGCCAATGTCTAAGCGGAGGGTAGCAGGAGAGAAATCTTTTAGCGAGGAAGAACATGACGACGAGGATACTGTCCTTATATCGACAACGACCTTGGTGGGTCAGTCTCGGAATATCTATCACCCGTGCGCGGACGTGCATACTCCTGGAGCCTGACTGGCTGGTCAAGAATCAGCGGCAGGCATTTGGAAGAGTCAGTCCATCGTACTGGACAGAAGGCCGATCAGATGTTGTTGTACCTGCTCTATGATCCTCACCATCTCTCAAGAGAGATTTGGAATTGTTTCTTGAACCGTTTTTAGCTGTTGTCAATGCACGAGCTGTTGCCATTTTGTCTTGGTATCAGCCGGATCGACGAATTATGAATAGTGCTTTTTGTTCTCAAGGACCATTGTGGAGGCACAGCGGATTAGTCCCTTGTGTCTAGCTTAGGGGATGATGCGGTTTCTTGAGGTAACTTCCTGAACCCTAGCCAGAAGCTTCCATGAACGTGCGTTCGAAAACTTGTCTGAAGTCTCCTCTGCCGTGCTCAAAGAGTCAAACGCGTTGTAGGTGAAGGACGGACCTCAAAGGCTTTAAAAATAGTACAAGGCGATTATAGTTCCTTAAGCCTGATATTGTATGTACTCTGTACTCTTTATCTGTTTTTGTGTAAATAATATAGGAAGCTGCCTCGACTCGGATTTGGGAATATCACTTAGCATTATCCACTTGCATTACATACTGATGCATTTTGCTTTCTTTTCTTATGAGAAACTTTTTACCAATACTTGCATTCCTTGTCCACATAAATACAACGGTTTAAAAACAAATGAACCCAATCACCTATACTACAGCCGCAGGGCTAAATCCCATATCGACACTAAACGTAATAAAATGCATTCTTTAATTGTCTAATACACACGCTTGAAAGGAGGCACAGCCTTGCACTCGTTCTCATCCAGCGTGGTGCCAACAACCTTTCTGTATGAGAGGTCAATTGGTCCATGTGGCTTCTTCTGGAAGGTCAAGGAGTGCTTCATCCAATCCTTGTCGTCTCTCTCTGGGTAATCCTCTCTGGCGTGCGCGCCACGAGATTCCTTTCTCGCTGCCGCGGACGTAGCGGTTTGCGTGCTACCATGGGGTTAGCAAATATTAGGAAAGGAGAGGTCAAAGATTACTTACGCGCAGGTCAATAGATTTCTCAATTCGAGGGTCTCAACCAAGTCCGAGTTCCAGATCATGCTTCGGTCCTTGATTCCAACATCCTTGAAAGTCTGGTCAACAGCATTGATCTTCGCAACACCCTCATCCAAACTCTCCTGTGTTCTGAAAACGCTGACATCTGTCTGCATGACCTTCTGCATTGCCAGGCGAACCTCGTGTGTGCTCTTTGGCCCATTAGAAGTTCGGACTTGGTCCAGAACCTTGATAGAATCGGCACCAGCATCGGCACTGATCTCCTTGTGTGGCATACCGGGCTCGAAGTTGTCACGAACGGTGTGAGAGACAGCACGTCCGAATACGATCAAATCCAAGAGTGAGTTGGCTCCAAGACGGTTGGCGCCGTGGACAGAAACACAAGCAGCTTCACCACATGCGAAGAGACCTGGAACAACCTTATCCTTACCCTCGCTGTCAACAGTGAGTACCTCACCAGTGTACTTAGTAGGAATACCACCCATGTTGTAGTGAACGGTAGGAAGGACTGGAATAGGTTGCTTTCGGACATCAACACCGGAGAAAATAGAAGCAGTCTCAGAGATACCTGGGAGACGCTCATGCAGGACTTCGGGAGGCAGATGACTGAGCTGAAGGTACAGGTGGTCCTTATCTGGACCAACTCCACGACCTTCACGGATCTCCATGGTCATTGATCGGGAGACAACATCACGACTTGCCAAGTCCTTGGCGGTTGGTGCGTAACGTTCCATGAATCGCTCACCCTCGGAATTGAGGAGATATCCACCCTCACCACGAGCACCTTCAGTAATCAGGCAACCAGCTCCGTAAATACCAGTTGGGTGAAATTGAACGAATTCCAAATCCTGGTTGGGTAAACCAGCACGAGCAACCATTGCCATTCCATCACCTGTGCAGGTATGCGCAGATGTACAACTGAAGTATGCACGTCCGTAGCCACCAGTAGCTAGAACAGTGTTGTGTGCACGGAATCGATGAAGGGTTCCGTCCTCTTGGTTGTAGGCGAGAACACCCTTGCATTCGCCATCCTCCATAATCAAATCGAGTGCGAAGTATTCGATAAAGTAGTTTGTGTTGTGTCTAAGAGATTGTCCGTAAAGAGTGTGGAGGAGTGCGTGTCCGGTTCTATCGGCAGCAGCACAGCATCGATAGGCCTGTCCTCCCTTTCCAAACTTCTGTGACTGACCACCAAATGCACGCTGGTAACTATTTCAAGTCAGCAAGATCTCTTGTAACAACGAGAGAATCCCTCACATCTTGCCATCGTCTGTTCTTGAGAATGGACATCCGTAGTTCTCCAACTCAATGACACTGGCGGGCGCCTCTCTCGTCATGTAATGGATAGCATCTTGATCACCAAGCCAGTCCGAACCCTTAACAGTGTCGTACATGTGCCACCGCCAATCATCCTCGTGCATGTTACCAAGGGCAGCATTGATACCTCCTTGAGCCGCTACAGTGTGACTTCGAGTTGGGAAAAGCTTTGATATACAGGCAGTGTTGAAACCGGCCTCAGCAAGACCGAATGCAGCTCGCAGGCCTGATCCACCGGCTCCTACAACAATGGCATCGTATTCATGATCAACGACGGGGTACTTGTTGCCACCAACAAATGGCGAGGCTTCCTTTGCACGGAGGGGCGCGTGTGTGATGATTCGGGCTTCGCGGGACGTCAGTTAATTGTCGAAAGATCCTCGTCTTCATCAATCATCAAGTAGCGTACCTGCAGGTCTTGTAGAAGAGAAAGCCCGTGTTTGGTTTCTCAATGCCTTCGAGAGCTATGATTGGGAATGGTATTAGCAAAATATCATCCACAGCTGGTTGTTGCAAGACCTCGGCAGCACTCACCGAAGGACCAGCCGTAAAGCGTCGCATGGCCATTGAAGACATGCTGTACTGCGCCAGAGAAATGAAGAAGAGAGGAGTGGTCACCACAGCAAAGTGTCTATTATTTGAGGTTTGATTTGAGGCAAAAGCTGCGACTGCAGTCGAGAGTCGAGATGATGTCGATTGCTCGTAGACAAATGCTCTAGCCAAAGCGGCCAATCACGAAAGAGCTATTTGCTTAACAATGTTGCGGCTTAACCGAGGAAGAAGACAAAACGGACGGCAAGTCGCTCCGGAGTACGAAAGTGTACTTGTACTGTACCGCGTGCTTAACAAGAGGACCAAGATATCAGAAACAAACCAAGGCTGAACCATCGTCGATTTGCGCTTCTTGGAGATACACAACCAAAACCTCACCATCATAGGTTCTATTAATGGCAGATGCATTGCTTTACAGTATCTCGCCCGTGGACATGTTGAGGACATTCAATTCAATAATCCCTTATATACCGCACATGACCAACCCTGTCCTGCCATGCCCGCTTTCAACGCCTCCAGACTTTCAGCCTCGATAGTGGCGTGGACGGTGCTAGTTCTCTGCACGACCAAGTCTGAATGACAGTGAGAGATCCGTACTTGGTGTCATTTCTAAACTATTTCTATGACGTGGGTCCCATCGTCTAGAGGTCTATCAATGCAAAGCTGCAAGCTCATGCCATACATTATCCAAAAAGCCCCTCCGTCCTAAGCCAACCATTGAAGTGAATATTATACCCATCCCGAACACCAGTCCCATATGTAGTACTCTCTACTCCGAAAGAACCATCCTCAGCATAGAATTGAAGCTCTCTTTCAAGTTGTCAATCTCAGATATCTCTGGTTTAACAGGCTCTCCAGCCGTTCTCCGCAGATGATCTTGCTTTCTAGCTCTTCTCTTCCTCTCAGCTGTAATCGGATCCAGCTCGTCATCCTCGGAATCCTCGTCCCCGCTCTCGCTCTCATCTTCATAGTTCATATCTTCAAGGTCCATCTGATCCAGTCCAAAATCACTTGACTTGAAAGAGATGCCCCCAGGAACTGTCTCTACATTGACGCCAGCTGCTCCCTCCGCAGCCATCTTCTGCCGGGTCTTGTCTTGATGCCACTTCTTGCGTGCCTCTTGCCATGCGATTAAGGAATCGATTTCAGATGTTGCTTTGGCTTTGTCCAGTTGGCCAATGCTAACAGCACCTGCGACCAGCGCGTTAATGTCTAGTTTACCACCCTTTGGACCTTGACGGAGGAACTCGAGTATACCCTCGATCCAACCCATGAGTTGCGTAAAGAGGCCGTTATCGTGAGTGTGGACTTCATGCACAAATTTATAGAAGTTGTGCTCGTGGCGTTGGCAAAGATCAATAAATGCTTGAACGGTCTGGTTTGGATCCGCAGATACGTCTTGTTCTCTGCACTTGTCGATAACCTAATACAACTTAGAATAGTTCGAAATACGGAGAGAAAGATCCTTACCTGTATCATATCGTCTATGAAAACAGCGAAGTCTGTGACACTGCCATAGACATTTGCCGACTTGTATACACGAACAAGTGGCTCGTAGAAAATGGTGAAGAGGTCACGGAGTAGTTGCAGAGTAACAGGCTCCTCAATCATGCTAAGCATCATCGCCTTATCGCGCTGCCTTGTATACAGCTTCAAGAGTTGCTTCAAGTGTGAGAATAATTGGGCGCCTTGCTTCATCTCTTCGTCGACATTCTCTACTACGTGGTTCCATGCAACATAGGCGTTGAAGATCTTCCCTATTTGCTCAGAGTTCAGGGCAGGGGTTATCAGCTCTGATCTCAGTATGGCAACAATCAAGTCAACATCGTCCTCCACAGCCTCCCTGCGAATGGTGTCTTTCAAATCTTCTTCGGCATCTGAGAACTTCCTCAACTTATCGCTGAGCACGGGGTCTCCGATCTTTGCAATCAATGCGTCGATTGACTTTTGAAAGCTCCTGATGCCATCATTAAGGGTGAGAGAGAAAATACGTTGCATGAGTGATTTCGTGCCGAACGGCTGAGCCAAGAAGATATCCAGTATGCTTGACATTACAGCAGCTGGGTTTGCGATTCGAATTGCATTTTTGATGATCGTGTAAGGAATCATAGAGTGGATTTTCTTGGCTTGGGCAAAAAGTTCGGGAGAATTGTCTTCTGCAAGGAACAAGTGGTAAATGGTTGCAGCAACTTCAATACGGAGCCACTCAGCAAACTTCTGGTACTGTATGCTGAGGTCTTGAATTGTTGGCTTGTCTTTGATCTCCTTGAAAAGCTTCGTGAGACCATTACTTTCGATGATATCTCGGCGGAACCTAGTAAAGTCAGTAAACACATTGAAAAATACTACTGGTTTATCTGAGACTTACTGCTCCATGTATACATCCAGTTCTGCAGCACGTTTTCTCGCAATCTCATAAAACTGCTTCTGTTCCTCAACTCTCTTCTCGTCCATGGCTTTACGACGAGAAATATCTTCCACATCCTCATCTTTTGGGGTTATTGGCGTTAGGGTAAGAAAATCTTGGATGGCTCTTGTTTGAGCGATTTGAGGGTTTTGAAGCAAGCTTCGTAGATATGCTCGCAAGGAGATACGTTGATTTTCACGCCACAATGTGACAGGCTACATAATTCAGCTAGGGCCCATTCAGAATTGTAACAGGTGAGGTGTTTACCTCATGAATTGGAGTAGTTGGGGTAGTCGGTGTACGAGGTACATCAACTGAACGTCTTCCATCGGTAGATGATCTTGGTGATGCTCTTCCAAACGAAGCTGCAGACCCAGACCTGCGATGGTCTACGTTTGCTTCAAGTCAGTATTGATGAATAGCACAGAGACATATCTACTAACCACGAACTTTCAAGCGGTTTAACCCTGATGTGGCCTCTGGAAGACCCATAGTTGATACGGAGGACAAAGAGGATGCCTCGTCATCGTCGTTGCCGCCTCTTATACCGTTGAGTAGATTGGAAGCCGTCGAACTTTGCTTGTTCTTCTTGGGCATAGGAGGCAAAACTTTCCCCGGGAGTTCAGTACGTAGCCGCTTGTGGAGTCTGCTGAAATCCCCATAACGTCTACCAATAAAATACTCCAGGTCGCCCTTCCTCTTAACACGCAAAATAAATTCCTGATAGTTTTGTTTGGTCAGTTTCTTGAGACCTATTCGTACTGCCGTGTTAAAAATAAAATTACTAACTGCATGCTTATGATAACGTATATTTCTCTTCACAGACGTAGTCCTGACTCCAGCGACATTGACGTCCCAACCGTTGATGTAGTGACCTTCTGGAAGTGTAGAAAAGACACCTTGTTCAATGGCACCAGCATCAACAACTTCTAACTCGGAAAAGCGTATCCGCTCCTCGTATCCGGAAGCAGTCGGGATACCTGATACCATCATTAATTCCACAAGCTTCTGACATTTTATAGACAGCTTCCGTCGTTTTGTCTCCTCGAGCCGATCTTCTGACGACGAAATATGCTTGTTTGCAAATGATTGTAAGAACTGTGCAGCGGTATATCAGCTGCAAGTTCTAATTTCGATGCATATCCATCCCTTACCATCTGCAATTTGTCCTGCCAGAATTCCTTCTCCTTCGCCTTGTCCAAGAAAGGGAACTCGCGTACATGGTGAACAAAGATGTATCGCAAAATTGGAAGCTCGGAATCGAGGGGTGAAATTTCTCCCAACTCTGACTTGAAAGGTGCGCCGAATCTCTGCAGTGCCGTGGGAGAGTTCAGCTCGGTGATCTCGTACTTGACTTGCTGCGAAATGAGCTCCCGCTTCAGGTCTACACAGAATTGTCAGTTGGGTGGGTTCGCACGAAATGTTAGAAGGCCGTACAGTGCTCCTGCTTTCCAGTGAGAGGTTGCCCGTGGTTCAGCTCTGGCGGCGCTCCTTGACGCTGCTCCACGACTGCGCCGTTTTCTGCCATGGTTGGAAGTTGGTTGTGGTTCTTCGTGCTCGAACTGTGCTGCGTGGCGTGGGCTCTGGCTTGTCGGCACTAGAGAAGGTAAGTTTGGTGATGACTCCAACAGACAAACTTGAATGAGTGACGGACGACCCGGGTCTCTGCGGGCTAAGGCGTAGTATGTAGATGGTTCACTTGAGTTTTCTGCTGTCAGGAAAGCAGCTAGCTACGTAAGCGGGGTACGGAGATTTCAGCAGCAGGGAAAGCTCTGAGGGCAACGAGCAGGCGAGCAGGTCACAAGTGAAGCACAACTCGACACATACATAGAGGTAGGTAGGTGGTCGGTATTCTTGCAGCAACGCGAATCTACGGATGACTATAAATAATGTATTTGATGATCCATGTGCTGGTGTGCTGATGTTTCCAGGCTGATTGTCCGTGTGGCTTGGGTTGTGGTCGCAGCAACCCATCAATGACGCTTTGCGAGGATCGTCAAGACCCCAGTGGCCCACCACCAGGAAGCATCTCGAGGATACCCGGGTTGTGCATGCAGCACCAGCAGCATTATTCTTGAGCGCTGGTCTGCTCTTGCTCGCGCGCGCGCTCTCTTGGCTGCGTGCTATGAGTTCTGATTACACACTCGCAATTGCTCATGGGGATGCCCATCGTGATTCGAAATCTTTGCTGACGCCACGCTCCATTCAGGCTGCGCGGCCGACGTATTTCCTCAGCCGTCTTACTGCATGTACCTACGGAAGACGGCCAACACTTTGGTATCGTCGACTAATTTCTTCTCTGCTTCTGCATTCACGATCCACACAATGCATACTACGGCCCTCAGCCCTACAGCTCATCAAATATCCTGAGCCTCTGTTCAGCCGCTTTCTCATCCTTGGTCTTCTGCCCAGACCTGTCCTCGGTATCCACGGTCGGCCTCTTGGACGTCCACGTCCCATTCTGTATATCCTCAAGGTCCGCAATTTTCCCAGACAGCGAAGCATTCAACCCTCGCAGTGCCGCGGTGCCCTGTGTCCTCGCTGGTGTATATTGAAATAATATGACGGCAATGAATACCATTGCACATACGGACATAATAATCCATAGCATCCTCAGCCGTCTCCTTGTCCTTTCCTGCCACTCTAGCTCCCCTCGTTCCCAGTCTTCCACGCGTTCTTTGACTACATCGACCCTTCGAGATAGAGTGTTTATCTTCTCCCTCCCCTTCCGTACCCTCTCATCTAGGGACTCGATCTTCTTCTGCTGTTCTTCGAATCCTCCGAACGCATCGAGTTGAGTCTCAACATCCTTGACAATCTCTTCCGACTCGATTTTGAAATCCTCGTTTACTTGCTTTGTCATTGTAGCCAATTCCTTGACATTCTGAATCGTGTTCTGCAACAGACTGAGCTTCTCCAGGACAGAATAGTAGGTGTTGTCTAGCTTCCGCGTCGTATTATTTGAGTGAGTATTCAAACCCATGAGGACATTGCGTAACTCCCTATTTAGCAGTTAGTATGAGTATTCTCAAGATTATGGGAGTAACGAACGTCGCCCTTTTCATGCCCTTCTCCCTCTCCTCCTTCACCTCACCCTCCCTCACCTCCCGCTTCTCAAAACCTCCGATCAACCCATCTACACCTTCGGGCATAGTACTAGTCCTCCTACTGGCATTCCTGCTCTGCTCTGGCGTCACACCCTCACTTTTAATCCCCTCTACAACACCATTTGGTTGCAGATTGGGATGCGCCGACTGTGGGATTTTGTCATCTTTGTCCTTGTCCTTGTCCTTGTCCTTGCGGTGGATATGTGGATGGTGATGGTTACGGTGATTCTTTCCCCCTGAAACCTCAGTGATCGATCTATTCACTTGGTGGCGAGCGCGAGTTGGCGATGTTTGTTTAGAGATATCCGCTCCGTAGTTGGACATTACCTAGACTTTGGCGCTGAGGGAGTTTGGAAGACTTGCATTGTTCCATTGTTCAAGTGACCTACCTCACCACCTAGTCCTAGTATCTTACGAGGGTTCATACGGCTGCCGTTAGCGACCTCAATGGCTTTTTTCACGTGCAACAACACTTGTGGGGTGGCTACAAAATTAGGTTCGTAATACTTTCCTCTTGTGTTTAAGTACAATAGGTCTGTAGCTAATTACCATACACCTCTGTACTACATACCTGGGTACCTAGGTAGATTTACGAAGAATCGATATCACTTTGAAAATAAGTCACAAGAGCCAAGTTGAGAGGACTGATACATAGTAAGTCTGGCATGTAGTGGTCTTCAAGGACTCGAATAACAACACAGCTTGGTCCAGTTCTGCGTAGGTACCTAACTCTTCTTTGGAGGATGGGGGAGTCGTTAAGTCCCTAGTCGTTATTAGTGCACCCGGAATCCTGCAGTTCCACATTTTCTAAAACAGGACCCTATCTGCTCTGTCAGCTTCACTGCACAACTTAATTTGGTAGTTGAGATCGTCGTAGTCACGAGGTTCAAGTCGAAGCACTGTAGTTTCGCTATTAACAAGGATGCGTTTGTTAACTCAGAGGGACCTTTACATTATGTGTGGTTTGGGGGAAAGTACAGAGGACTCATCTTTTCTAACGATTCACAATGAGGTAGTTTGCACAGAGAAGAGGGACGTAACGACATAAGAACAAGGCATTATTAGTATGTAGGAAGGAGCAGAAAGAGAATGTTGATAGTGCTGAATGAAATGCGACCAGATAATATGTCAGAGACCAGCCACACTAGAATTGTGTTTGAGAGGACTGTAGTATAAATTTGATGCAACGAGCTTATAGACCTTCGATAAAACCAAACGTAACGCACCCTCAACGAGGATAGCAGTCCAGGGTCCAAGTCCAAGAACTTGAAAGGTGCCACTTCAGAGAAGTGAAAGATTCCCCAACGCCGTTTTCCATGCCATACGCCAAGTATATCCCATAGTCCATCGCCTTTTATGACTTCAACATCTTGTTTCTCTTCTCTTTTCTCTTTAACCTGTCGACTCTTTTTCGATGCATCGTCTCCGCCAACTTCTCGTACCGGGCCTTCTCCTCCTTTGCAATGCGCTTCTCCTTAAGGGCTTGGATCCTCCTCTATTTAGAAAAGTCAGAAAACTTCGTGTTTGCATTCCGAAATGTAAAAATTTGCGCACCTGTCTCTCGGCCTCCTTTTCGTCCTTCATCTCCTTCTCCTTGGCCTTTACTGCTGCCATCGCTGTTCGCTCTTCCTGACGTTTCTCGTATGTTTGGTTGCCGGCCTTGGGTCTGAATGCGGCTCTTGGGGCGTGCCATTGCTTGCCTATTGAGGCATTGTCAGAGCTTTACCTCACACGATATAGACGTCTACGCGCAAACATACCATTCTTGCGCATTCCCTGCGGGGCTATAGATGTGATAGGTGGGGCAGCCATGGGAACTGCTACTTCTGTGGACATGATTTCGACTGTCGAACTCAGACAGAAGGTGGTTTGCAGGTCTACTTCCAAGTGCGTCGGAAGTTGTAGAAAAAGCTGCCGACCGAAATGCGCTTCCTAGAAACAAGAGATTATTTTGCCTCCAACCAGAGGAAAAGAGTCCCACTATTCGCGGATCTGATAAGCGGTAGAAGGTTCCTCCGGCCGGTGCGCCCCGTAATGTTTTGTTATCAGATCCTTCTGCTTGCTTTTCTGCGTGGGTTTCCGGCACCAATTTGCCTCAGCCATTCCTAATCTGTCAACAAAAGCCGCGATTCTTGCAAACTCGTAGTCATAAACCCACTCTGCCAACGTTGAAGCTGCTCAAGATGGTGGGGTTTGTCTGAAGATCGATCATACAACAACATTCCCCCTCCAGACCGCTCTCCGCTGTCGCACAACTCGAATGCAATGCTCCCTCGACAGCACTTGCACTTAGCGACAAGAGACAACTCATATTTCCTCGAGTCCTTCCGCTACTACCAACACACAATGAGTGCATAGCGACTGCAGTGCGACTGTTCTGTCTCTTCCAGACACTATCTTGTCGTTGCACCATCGTTGACCCGGCATACCCTTTGGAGCTACTCAGATCCCACGTCCAACCCGGAGAAGCAAGTCCAACAACCCCACCGCTCAATTGCTTTTAGATTCGCGCCAGGAGATTCCTTGTCTTCGAGCTTACTCTCCCGCACATCGCACTTCACCCAACCTTTACTCCGCTTCAACTTCAGTCTTGGTCTCTAACGTCTGTCGACCGATCTCTCACGATGACCACAGCTGTTGCGACTGAGTTTCGCGCGGATACACCAGCAAAAGTAACGGTGAAGGGAGGAGAAGCCATAATGGATGCCGCTGAGGATATTGTCTTCGGTTCGGTGTGTCTCCAGCTTCAGCCTTTCCTGAATACATGCTAATTATAATCAGATCGCTGGTGTAGCTGGCAAATACATTGAGTACCCATTCGACACGGTGAAAGTCCGTCTTCAATCTCAGCCTGATCACCAGCCCCTGCGCTACAAAGGGCCACTTGATTGCTTCAAGCAATCTCTACGAAGCGATGGGCTATTGGGCTTGTACAGAGGCATCAGTGCACCTCTGGTAGGAGCAGCATTGGAAACAAGCAGTTTGTTCTTCTGGGAACGTGTTGGGAGAGAAGCACTTTTTAGGTCGGGTATATACCAGCGAGTGGAACCCCTCCCGTTATCAGCACTCTGGCTCACCGGAGCAATCTCCGGAGCATTCACGTCACTCGTCTTGACGCCAATTGAGCTTGTAAAATGCAAGATCCAAGTCCCAGCTACGACATCTACAGACGGCATGATCTGCAGAGCACCAACACCGATGGCTGTGGTTCGGGATGTATTCCGCCACCAAGGAATCCGCGGTTTCTGGCATGGCCAGCTAGGTACTCTGATCAGAGAGACCGGAGGATGCGCAGCGTGGTTTGGTAGCAAAGAAACAGTCACAATGTTATTCAGACAGCTAAATGCCGAATATCCTCCAATGGCACGAAAGTCTCCAGAGAAGGCACCCCAAGAAGCATCCGAGAAATCTACCGACTTAGTACCACTTCCACTCTGGCAGCAAGCCTTAGCCGGAGCTTCAGCGGGCATGTCCTACAACTTCCTCTTCTTCCCCGCCGACACCATCAAATCCCGCATGCAGACCGCATCCGTTGAGGATAAAGGTCCACGACAGAAATTCTGGCAAGTCGGACGTACGCTATATGGTCAGTATGGCCTGAAAGGGCTTTACAGAGGCTGCGGCATCACAGTAGCAAGGTCGGCTCCTAGTTCAGCATTCATTTTCATTATCTTCGATGGCCTGAAGAGCCATTTTCATTTGGCTTAATTGAGGTCACTTATTTGGCTTGGTAGGGCAGGCCGCATTTAGTGAGCGTTATTTGCGACATTTATGCATTCTTGCACATACTTTATGGGTTACATGCTAGTAGCCAGTGGGGAAGCCAGCGGGCGTTTTTAAGACTGGTGGGATGAAAATCATGAGAACATGAAATCACCTTTTTTTAGAGTAGCGAATTACAGTAAGATACCAAGGTTGTTGGAAAAGCAAAATAGCATAGAGGCAAACATCAATAGAGACAATAGCATATTTAGTTGATTTACCAATAAGTCACAAGCTCCCATTTAGAGCTTATATGGTTGCAAAGCTAGCCAGTAAGTAAACTTTTGGTGGACAGGGGTTTGAAATGGCTCAACAGACAAGGAAGTCTCAGAAGTTCGTCATTCCCTCGGCGACTGTTTGAACTATGAGCGATATTTAAGAATCAGGGTCGTACAGTTTGTAGCAGCAATGTCATTTTTTGCGTAATAATATCTGAAGTAGGATGCTGTTTTGTGTAGGCTGAAATTATTCAATGTAAGATAACTCCAGAAGTAAGAAATTACTCATACACCCTCATTCCCTCCAAATTCGTCTCTTCCATCCCATCAAATCCTTAATCTCATAGGCCTAACGTGTGAAAATTCAGCAAAAATAGAAACTAGCCATCCCGCTCACTTCTCATCAACATACTTCGTGTCGGTCGACTTGGCAGATGGAGGGAAATCGACCTCCTTGTTGGCAATATCCCAGTCGTTCAAGTATCCAACACCAGCAGACAAGTAGGTAGCGAATCCCAACCATGCCAAGTATGGAGCGAGCGCCCATCCAGCGACAGGATCAACTTGGCCCCAAACGTAAGCTAGGTATCCAGTAACACCGGTGAGTGCTACGATATCAACAGTAGCTTCGATTGGGCGCTTGGCGACGAAGAAGAGGGGCATCCAAACGAGGTTGAGGCCGAGTTGTATGGTGTAGAGGGTGGCTCCTTGCTTCGTAAGGAGATGACTTTCGATGGAGGAGGTCGGTGCCATGCCAGTGCTATAGGCGCGGTAGGCAGCGAAACCCATCAGACCGTACAGAGCAGTCCAGGCAGGGCCGAAAACTTGAGGAGGTGGTCGGTAAGGTGGTTGCTTAAGTGCCATGTAGGTCTTTTGCGTCTCCTTAGCTGGACAGATGTCAGTTAGAGTTGGACAAGGATGCGAAGAGGGTACATACGTCGGCATGCGAACCCAACAGCTGTGCCAAGGGTAATTGGGAGCAGGATTGCTGCTGCTGGGCTTGCGAAGACCGCAGCAGGTAAAGTAAGAGCTGGGACGAAGGTCGTCATGATTGTGGTCTGTAAAGAATACTGTCAGTGAAGTGCTTTTGATGACAACTGAGTTTAAGTGATTCCGCGCCGAACAAGAAGGCAGAAAGCACAACTTGAGCTCACGGTGAACCACGGCAGATTCCTCCTCCCTTCACATGTTCTAAGTGAGCTTCCCCGCCTTTGAACGACTTCTTCAAAGTAGAGGACTTCCACACAATTGAAGACTGAAAGGCAAACATAGATACAAGCAGCTTCGAGAGAGGCATTGACTCACTGGTTTGGATGGTTTGTCTTCTGATCGAAGTCCTTCAGGAGAACGCCAGTGGTTTTATATGTCAAATGGCAGGAAGCAGGTTGGCTCAGAACCTGACCCTCGCTTGTGGCATGATTACGTAGGGTGATCTCTGTTGTCCAATCAAAATTCGGATCGCAAGCGACCCCTTGCACGCACCCGCGGGTCGCTCCATCAACAACAACCGCGCACGCTGCGCCACCAGCTTCGTCTCTCTATCAAAGCCAGAGCGTCGCTCTAAACAACACCATCAACGCAGCATGTCCGTGCCCAAAATGGAGTCGGATCGCAACAGCTCTCTTGACGACAAGCAATCTCTCCCTCAATGCGAAGGGGAATGTTTGCTGCAATCATCACAACAGCAACAACCTCACACTCAAACTTGTTCGTCAATCCTTTTCACCTCATCTCTTCACAAACCATTATTATCATATCCCCTGTTCCTTGTTTTGAGATCTTCTTCAATCCCATTGTATACAGCCATTCATAGGCTCTCGACTCCGCTTTCTACCTCTCTTTTCTGCTACCTGCCCTCCCCAATTCGCACGCATTTTGCTCTTCCCTACATTTAGAACACTACTCTGACAGGCAATCATGACATCCAGCAGTAGTAGGAGAATCGTTACCATCATTGCCAGTCGACAATCATCAGGTGTCACTTGACAAGCAATCGCCATCGCAAACGCCAGCTCCGACCGTCTCAGAGATTCCTCAAAAGCTAGCTTCTCAAAAGTCTCAACCGCTTGGCGACCTTCCTGTCTACCCTCCGCAGCCTGTCCCCATTGCAGTTCCTCCTGCCTCGGGTCTTCGTCCATTTCGAAAGCGCGCCTCTAAGATGAGCGATTCATATTCATCAGCAGCGTACCGAGAGCCAACTCTTGCGCGATCACCAGCCGAGAGATCGAACTGGGGTGGACGCGATGAAGGATTTAGGTCTGCTGAGGTATCAGATCGCTACCGCGGTCGTTCTCCCAGTATGTTCAAGTCCTACATGATACACGCGATGACACACGCGACTCCGTCTTGCAACCCTGTCAGGGCTGCATATAGCTGCACACTGAGCGATGCATATTACCTCTACCGGCTACCCTCCCGTGTTGCACGCTGTTATCTTTTCAGCTCGTTCTCTTCCCTACTTGGTATTTTTCTACTAGGTCCACTTGCTTACACTTCGTTTCATAGGTGGCGACAGACCGCGCCGTACTCGTGATCCTAGAGATGGACGTTCGCGTTCGCCAGTAGTCGACCGTTACGAACCAAGTCGACCAAGGGATGATTATGGACGAGGGGACCGGGAAGATCGTCGCAGACGCCCATCACCAGGCCCTTCTAATATTGATCGATACATTCCTGGTCAGGACAATGCGGCCATTACTGTTAACCCTATGTCAGACCCATCACAACTTCAATTCCAGGTTGGCTTTTCGTACTTTGGAGAATGGTGGCGTACAAATGAAAAGATAAAGGCAGAAAAGGAGTTCAAGAGAACTGGTAGACGCCCTTCAATTCGTGGACGGAACGAATCTCAAGAGGAACGCGACAGGGAGAAGGCTCAGATACAAGCAGCTTATGATGCTTATAAGGAAGAACTACAAGCGAGAATGGCCCGTAGCTTTGTTGCAGATCACAAGTCAGAGGAGTGGTTCAAGGAACGATACATTGCAGAAGTACGGGATCCTTTGCACCAACAATTCAATGAATTCCGCCGAGGCAACTACAGTCAATGGGAGCAGGATCTTGAAGCTGGCACTTTTGATGAGTACTCATTGGAAGGCATTCCTAAGAACGAAAGCAATGGTGCTGGTGGTGTAATCGACAAGGAAGAGGGCGAGACGACTGCAGCAAACGAGGTTCTTGGTGTGGGTGATCTAGTTCCATCTCGTGGAGGTGACATTAGAGACGAGAACGCATTCCAACCCACACTCTTGATCAAGACTATCGCTCCGCACGTTAGTCGCCAAAACCTGGAGGCCTTTTGTAAAGAGCATCTTGGGGAGGACGAGGGCGGCTTCAAATGGCTGAGTCTCAGTGATCCCAATCCAAGCAAGCGCTACCATCGCATTGGCTGGGTTATGTTACATCCGGCTGCCGAAACCTCTGCTATTCTTGATCGCCCAGAACCCAAAGATGAGGATGCCCCAGAAATCGCTGCACCCATCCTTTCTACTGCTGAAAAGGCTCTGGAAGCAATCAACGGGAAGACAGTCAAGGATGAAGCGCGTGGAGACTTCACATGCCATGTTGGCGTCCACGTTCCACCCAGTCTACCACGGAAGAAGGCACTCTGGGACTTGTTTTCGGCTCCTGAGCGGATTGAGAAGGATCTTGAGTTGGCATCACGTTTGGTCAGCAAATTTGAGGAGGACTTTGGTTCAGATTTCAATGCCATCCTTAAGATAGAGGAACGAGTTGACGATCTCAAAAACCAAGGCCGCCTTCAACCACCCATCACAGCCCCTGTCACGAAGAAGCCAAAGCTGTCCCGTGAGCTTGGTTTGGATGAGGCTATGGATGAGGAGGAAGGAGAAGAAATGGAAGTAGCCGAGGAGGAGGAGGAGGAAGGAGCTGTGGATGACGAGGTCGATGATGAGGATCTTCTTGTGAAGAAGAAGCAACTCGATCTCATGATTGAATATCTTCGTCGTGTCTTCAACTTCTGCTTCTTTTGCGTATTTGAAAGCGACTCCATCCATGAGCTTACTCGGAAGTGTCCTGGAGGACATCTCCGAAGACCTCGCAGTACTTTGACCACATCAGGGAAGGCCGCTGCCAGAGCTAGCGCTGCGGGTGAGCCTTTCCCTGGTAAGAAGCGTACAGACGAAGATGTTGAAATGGTGAGCTCGCCTGAAGGAGAGCGAAAGTTCAATCGTAACAGCGCGGCTTCGAAGGCTGAACAACAACTCCAGCGTGCTTTCAATTGGGTTAAGACGATGGAGGACAAGATTCTTCAAGTCCTTGAGCCAGATTCTATTGATGTACGAAAGCTGGGGGGCAAACCAACCGAGGAGGCTCTCCAGGAGGAGCTGCCCAAATACGTCAAGCAGGAGGATGAGCATAAATTCAGGTGTCGAGTTCCAGAGTGTCAAAAGCTGTTCAAAGAGGAGCACTTTTGGAAAAAGCATGTTGAAAAGCGCCATCCTGAGTGGTTGGAAGGATTGAAGAAAGACGTAAGTTTCCACCAATCCTGCCTGAGTAAACACTAATAGTCTTTAGTTTGATCTCGTCAATACGTATGTCACTGATCCAGCACACATTGCCCCATCTCGATCAGATTCCAACAGCAATGGCCATTTCCCCCAAGCCAACGGAGGCCAGCCAGCTGGAACTCCACGCGGTTTCAACTTAAACATGATGAATGGAATGGCACCGATGCCAGGGTTTGGAGCTCCCGGTGGCTTCCCTGCATTCTTCGCAGGCCATCCTGTTCAAACACCATCTGGATGGGCTGGCGGACTCGATAGTCGCGGTGCAGGGCCCATTCGAAGACGTGGTGGAGCATATCAAAGCAACCCCCGAGCTGGACCGTACGATCGCCAACCACTTAACCCACGGTGGGGTAGAGAGGCCGGTAGACTGAGCCCGCCAGGCGGACGTCGTGGTGGTGCAATGGGAGGAGGCGGTGGTAGATGGGGCGATGGAGCTGCTGGCGGTGCAGCTGTTGGTCCCCGTGAGGCCGTCCAGGGCAGGAGTATCAAGTCGTATGAGGATCTTGATGCCGTCGCTGGTGGTGGATCGGGCGAGCTCAACTACTAAGGAAAGGGGCCGAGTCGTACAAAAGAATTTCCTTTGTCCTGGCGGCATTGTAAAAAATGGTGTATGGAGGAACCTTACTACCGACACACTGCGGTCTTTTCCATTCGCAGCATGTAGCTAGCTGCTTTTTCGCTGCCACTCAAAAATGTAACATAGCAGCAACCTGTCGTAGATGAAGCTGATCGACATCAGAAATGGCTGTTCACCTCGTGTTCTGACGCTGATACACTTCGTAGGTATGGGTGTACGTCCTTCTGCAGCCAAGTTCAAAACAGCACCATCGCAGAAAAAGGGCTTTCATGTCTTGTTTGATGCTGATATCATGCGCTTCATCCTTGTGGTGTTTGGCCCTCGGCCCCTGAATGTGATGAGACGAGCTTCAGCCAGTCAGCAGCCATGCGGCGTGTTCTCTCCGCAGTTTCCCCTGGATGTTGTTCCTTGACCGACATTGCCTTACTAACCAACCCAACCCAACTTACCTACACGCGAGCCCCACGTTCTGGCTCACATACAGACTACACCCCCTCTACACCTGTCAACTTCGTTCGCTCTTTGTTTTGTCGAAAACCCCCATTCATTCTTGCTCCAGCGCACATCACTGCCATCTCTCCAAGATGACTCGAGGCGAGGTAAGTAAACAAACAACAGCACCAGATCGCGTTCGAGACATCCCTTTCACCGCTATCGAGCGCGTCGCGGGCTGGCATGAGGAGTGCGTCCAGGTTGATGTGTTGACTGTATAACGTAGATTCTTCATCTTCATATCGGCCAGGCTGGTACACAACTTGGCAACAGTGCCTGGGAACTGTAAGACTGCATCAATCGCAAGACATAGCGGCGTTCTGACGGTCGATAGCTACCTTCTCGAGCATGGTCTGAAGCAAGATGGTCGCCCTGATCCCGAGGCCCAGGCCATCCATGAATCTGGCGAGCTTGATACTGTATTCACCGAGACCAGCAGCGGCAAATATGTTCCTCGTTCTATCTTCGTCGATCTTGATCCCTCTCCAATCGATGAAATCCGAACTGGCGACTACCGACAGCTCTTCCACCCCGAACTGTTGATCAGCGGTAAGGAGGATGCGGCAAACAACTATGCCCGTGGTCATTACACAATCGGCAAGGAGCTTTTGGATGGTACCCTCGATAAGATCCGCCGCGTCTTGGTAGGTTTATGAGTATGGTGTCAAAAGACGGACATCAACTAATCGTGCTGCTAGGATAACTGCTCCTCCCTCCAAGGTTTCTTGATCTTCCACTCATTCGGAGGAGGAACTGGATCTGGCTTTGGCTCTCTACTTTTAGAGCGCCTCTCTACCGACTACGGCAAGAAGTCTAAGCTCGAATTTGCTGTTTACCCAGCCCCTCGAGTTTCCACTGCTGTTGTAGAGCCCTACAACGCTGTTCTGAGCACTCACAGCACCATTGAGAACTCGGACTGTACCTTTCTGGTTGATAATGAGGCTGTCTACGATATCTGCCGCCGTAACTTGGATATCCCCCGTCCTTCCTTTGAACACCTTAACCGCCTCATTGCCCAGGTCGTCAGCTCTATTACCTCATCTCTTCGTTTCGATGGTGCCTTGAACGTTGATTTGAACGAGTTCCAGACCAACTTGGTTCCTTACCCTAGAATTCACTACCCATTGATCAGTTATGCTCCAGTCATCTCTGCGGCCAAGAGCTCTCACGAGAGCTTCAAGACTCAAGACTTGACTCTTCAGTACGTCTCTTTGCACCTCCAGTTAGGTTGCTTTGCTAATCACATACAGATGCTTCGAGCCAAACAACCAAATGGTTGTCTGCGATCCAAGAAATGGCAAATACATGGCTGTCTGCTTGCTTTACCGTGGTGATGTTGTCCCTCGTGACTGCAACGCAGCCATCGCCTCCCTCAAAGCCAAGACGTCCTTCAACCTCGTGGAGTGGTGCCCTACCGGATTCAAGCTCGGCATCAACTACCAAAAGCCAATGTCCGTTCCATCTTCTTCTCCAAATGATGGTGCTCTCGCCTCAGTCGATCGTTCTATTTCTATGCTGTCCAACACAACTGCCATTGCAGAAGCCTGGTCTCGCCTGGATCACAAGTTCGATCTCATGTACAGCAAGAGAGCCTTCGTTCACTGGTACGTCGGTGAGGGAATGGAGGAAGGTGAGTTCAGCGAGGCTAGAGAGGATTTGGCTGCCCTAGAGAAGGATTACGAGGAGGTCAGTGCCGACAGCTTCGATCCTGAGGAAGTCGAGGCTGAATATTAGATGGCTACATTATGGCTAGCATTGTGCTTTGGTCCCTTGGCGCAAAATATATCCTGGAGGAGCAAGCGGGAAAGGATGTGATTTGATTTCTGTGGCGGTGGTTCTCTTTTAAGATACTACGCTCTATGGCTTTCCTGATGAAGTTATCATTCATATTCGATGGATAGCAATTAATGAAGCAAAAAATGCATTTCATATCAGTGCTAGTGAATAGCGAAACGATCAGTACTGGATTGCTTATCCTAGCAATCTAGTTATCTTTCGAAGTGACTGACTGCAAAAGGATCTATGGTAAGGGCTTCAAAATAACGTCATCTTGGGATGCATTGTCAAGCACGCCTTCGAAATAAATGATGGCGCATATATGATGGCCCACCACCACTTTCTAGTCTTTTGCAGACCTGGAAGCCAAAACAAGTTGTGCTACTCCCAAAGATTATAAGTCCTAAGAAAAGTAACTTCTCTTGATATCCTTGTTAATTGTGCACCTAACTAAAAGGCAACTTGATTAAGACTAGAACACTTAACTCCTAGCCAGTCTATCGTTTTACCAAATTTAATCAAGGGGTCTATCTACTTCTACAGTCGAAATATTACTGTATCATGTTACCTCTATTCTCCCAGTAGACTCGGAAGTGAAAGAACTAACAAGCAGCGTTGTTGATATTTGAACGGGAAGGACCCATCCATGTGTAGCTGATTTAGAAGTAAGGATGCAACTGGTTTGGTTGGAAGTACTTTGCAGTCGAGGAGCTGGAGAAGATCCGTGAAATGTAAGGGAGGTACTGTGGTGGCTCTTTGACTTGCTGCGTGCATTGTTAGGTGAGTGAGATTGAGAAGATTACTATGTAGAGAAGAGTTTAGCATTTCTATGTTTGATAAGATCTACCAAAGTGCAGTTTTTAATTTGAGAAAAAGCCGCTTCACACGTCTTCGAAATCTTGCCGTTCTGACTCTTTCTGTTGGTACTGTGAAGGGTAGAAGAGAAGAGGAGGTCGACCAGCAAACAGAAGAAGCACGAGGGCGCGCTGAGGAGTAGAGTTGTAGAATGGCATTTTGAATAAGGAAGAAGACTAAGGCATGGTATGGTTTTATGTATGGGGAAACATTTGTAGAGAATAAACACCTCGCGAGTCCTCAGCTACAAAGTCCTTGGTGCCGAAAAGGACTCCTACAACAGCGTATGTATTTTGAGAAGTGGTCCCCTAAATCCTGAAAAAGATGCGGTACAGGCAATGGGCAGAAATAGTCGCATGGGTCAGCCCCATGACGTGGAAAATATGGAGGCCAATGTAGTCGGCTCGTTCTAAAGTCGCCAACTATCCTTGCTCATTCATTGCTAAGGCAATAAGTACCTGCTGCTATTGCCGACCTTGCCAGTAGGTTACAGAGTGAGGTCAAGAATGAGGCCAACAAACATACAGACTGTCTGAACATCCGTCATCAAATGGATCGAAGAAGAACACAAACTCAATGTTGCTAGGTGCCATTCGAATATATTTGTAAGATGGTTCAAGCGCCCTGAAACGGCAGTCCGGTTTCTTGAGAGATTGCTCAGATCGAGCTGATTAGACGTCTGTTCTGACTTTCCGTCCACATAGAACCACTAAGACGACGGGTCTCGTTATGAGCAGCCCAAGCAGCCAGACTCGTCGGTCCTCGGAGATCGACCTGCTTGATTGCGACTAGCATGCTATGCTCTCTTGCAAGATAACAGTAGATTCTTCATTACATTAAAACGATTCAAAGAATGAGTAGTGAAAGAAAAAGAAAGGGTATTTATTGTATATACTCTCGAGATAGTCGGCTACAAGTCATGTCGTAATTTCGTTTTGGGTTGTCACTATTATAAGATACAATAATAAAAGTCGAAGCAAACAAACCACACCGCTTCTACATTAGAAGCAGAATTGGCAGAGGGGACGTGGTTTAGTGGTATAATGCTTCCTTAGCATGGAAGAGGTCCCGAGTTCGATTCTTGGCGTCTCCAATCTTTTGCTGGTTTCTTTTTACTTTTGATGTGTAGGACGTAGTATTTTTTGGAGGTTTGCTGAGGAATGTGGGTACAGTATTTCCACATCTTTTGCGACCGGACTTCCTCGCTAAGTTTCGGCGACAGACATTTTAAAGTTTAAGTTCGCTTAGTTTTATTTAGCTTGAATGCTAAGGTACCTTTCGTACGATAGTACTGTTAAGCTAGGTAATACCTCTAGTCGACTTACCTCGACTAGGTACTTCAAACATTGAAAAGCTAGAGTGTTTTCTTATTCTTGTTTAGAGAGGGAGAATCCTCACCTACGTAGCAGCTACCTGTTGGCTCTCTAATCGTCCCTCTGCCTATAGATTAGGCCGACCAATGTGTAGATATAGGACCGTCAAGCAATACTACATTATATAACAAATAAACCCCGATTATAGTATTAGCTTTCTATTTTACCTATTAATAATACTCTTAAAATACTATATAAAATAACAACGAATACCTCCACTAAGATACAGTCTAAATAGGCCTCGCTTATAACATCTATAAAGCTACCAAGAGTGTAGTAAGCTAGTTAAAGGTAGTACGACTAGTATTTTAACGTTCCTTTACTAGAAGTTTTATTTTGTTTTATTTTATTTTATCTATATAATCACTATCTTTATAGGATTCTTTATTTACTTTATATAATAGAAGATATTATCTAACCTTAGACAACTATTTTACTCTATTATCTATTTTCCTACTATATCTTAGTTATCTATACTTTGAAACCTTTATAATAGCTTTACTTAACCTTTCTCTACCTCTATCTAGTTATACTTTAAAAGTTAGAGAAGTTATTTTTAGTCATAGAATTTATTTATAAGTGTATATAGTGCGGCTATTAATAGTAAGGTGGCCCAAGGTTAGGTGATATCTTCTAGTCCTTGATTTAGGTCTGTGATGTAGATAGATGATAGTTGTGACAGAGTCGGTGGAACGGGCCTTTTAAAGCAGTAAGGCTAGGAGTTTTACAGCTTGGCTCCCACCTTGTATAATACTTGAGTTTTAAAGAAACAACACACCCTGAATTCATTCAGTTACATAGTCACATTCGAAGCGAGCAGAAAAAGGAAAATCACAGTCGAAGCGGGGCAAGTTTGAGTTGTGACGTTCCTTTATTCATGTCCCATGTCAAAAAATCAATCGCTTCGCTGCTCGTCCTATGAAGGTGATGCGAGATCTATCTCCTCTCCTTCCCCTCCCTATACCTAAAATACTGTCCATCGCGAAGTTACAAATAACAATCCCCGGAGTCTGAAAAAGCCAGCTAGCTACCCCGTCGAGATGTTTCCTCCAAACCTGGATAAAATCCTTCCTTATGATCGTTTCTTATCATCCGCCCATTATCATCATCGTCGCCGTATGAAAGAACCAAAGGCATTTGAAATAAAAGCTCCTCAACACTCCTGCTAATGTCACAATCTTATTTTTTCGTGTTATCGTTCTGTCATATCCGTTTTTCACTCTGCAGCATCCAGCAGCCCGGCTAGCTCTTTGCTGACTCAGCCTTTAACAGCGGCCATGGTTGTTGTAGCTGGTGTACTGTTCCTCAGAACTCCAGTCCATCTGGACATCCTGAACACTGACATTTGTGGTGACACGTGTGTAGAACTCCAGCAGTTCCGCAGCTGACATGCGTTGCAATGGCGACTCACTCTGGGTCTGAAATCCCGACATGTTTTGATTGTACGAAGGAATTTCGCCAAAGAGTGCTGGTGGTGTTGAGGAAGAAGCTGTGCCACTTCCGCTGTAGGAGTGATCGAAGAGCATGAAGTCCTGGTCGTCAAGTTTGAAGTTCCCCTTGAAGTTCTGACCAAGGTGTGTATTGCTAGGAACAAAGTCTTCGAAACCTTCATCGACATCTTTCATGGATGTAGGGGTGTACAGCATGTGGTTTCCATGGCCAATAGGAGAGATGTGTGGTGCTGCGTTGCAGTTATAGTTCATATTGGGTGGTTGGAAGATGTTCCGATAAGCCGAGCTATCGGGTGGAGAAAAATGAACTTGAGCGTTGTAGAGGTCTTCATCGGGAAAGAGGTTGAAGTCGGCGCTGTTGCCGCCAAGCGTGTTCTGATCTGGCAAGCCATCTGCCATAAAGGGAGAGGTGTTTGAGGAAGAACCGAGGGAGAGGGTGTTATCTGAGGTAGGGGAGTAATAAAACGGTGGTTGCTGGGGAAACATGTCCGATTCTGTGTTGGGTGTTGGCCACATAAGATCATCAGGGAGTGTGTTTTGAAGAAGTGGGTTTTGAAACATGTCCAGATTCTCCAGATCCATCTTGTGATCAGAATCCTCAGGTGTGTTGACGCCATAACCATCACTGCTTGGAGTGTGCATGTTGGTCATTACAGGTGTAAGTAGGGCACCTACAACACTAGAGCCTTTACGGGAAGCCTTGCTTGTCTTGTCCGGGCCGTGACCATTGTTCTTGGAGCGGACATACTCCCAGCCGTGCGCCTTCTCCATGTGTTGCTTGCAGTTGGATTCACGCTTGGACTTGTACGGGCAGGGCTTGAAGATGCATTCATACAGAGCAGGAGCAGAGGAGTGCTTGTCGTTGTGATGTCTGTCCATCTCCTTTTCGGTTGGCCAGCCATACGTGTGGTATTTGCATGACTCGACAGGACACTTCCAAGGTCGAGAGTGAGTCTTTTCGTGTTTGGTAAGATCACAAGGACGCTTGAATTCTTTGTCGCAACCAGGCTCACGGCATCGCTTCGGTGCAAGCTCAGCTGCAGAAGCAGAGCGCTTGCGTCTGGCCATGGACCGCATGATGGCCTCGTCATCTTCAGCTTCTTCACTCATGGACCGCTTCATCCTCAAGGCTGATTTGCTGTCTTCCTCGAGGCTTTCAATGGGTTTGCCAGTGGCGATGGAGATAGTTTGACCGTTTTTCTTAACCCGGACGAGCTCAGCGGGCTTACCATTCTTTGTCAGACCACCGTGAAGTTTAATCTCATCAGACCTGAGGGGGAATTCTTTAGCAAATGCGTCTTTTGAGTAGTGAATCAAGATGGACGATCCACTTCTCGGTGAGTCTGAGTCACTCGCATGAGGAGGCTCAACCAAGTTGCGAACCATCCGTGGTGAGGCAGACAAGAGGGCAACATACGGGTCGGCATCCATCTCGCCTAATTTCTCGCCCTTGGCCTCTTTCTCTTTGGTTTCTTGAATCTGTTGCGCGTATTGCTTGATCTGGTCGACGAGATCAACAAAGTAACCGTTAGTGTATGGGCGGTCGTGAGGTCGTGTCTGTTCGCGGTCGCTGAAGAACTCTACCGTTGCTTGAATGCACCGGATGGACGAAATGCAGAAATCGAGGTACAAGGCGGCACTCTTGGTCCTCTCCTTCATGCAGAACAACCAGTGAGCAACTCCCCCTACAACGTCATCTCGGGATTCACTTACGGGTGCCATAAATATCAATGTCTTCTCGAGATCACGAAGACATACTATCTCTTTCCCGTGGATTCGTCTTGGGCAATCTTTCACAATCGGATGAAAGTCTTTCAAAGAGGATTTGGCAAGCAGCGGTTTCAGGATATACTCGTGGATACGATTGCTAGCGCGAGAACTGAGTCTGGGAAGACTCTCCATGGCGGAGGAATGGGCAGCAGCAGACCTAGTTATAGCTGATGCAGTGACAATTGACTTGGCGCGATGGTCCTCGGAGTGGGCAGCCTCAACAGCCTGCTTCTCTGGTGCTGAGACGATGGAAGATCCCAGCCCGCTATCTGATGCATGGGTCCGCGAAGGGCGGCGATTAGGACGAGGGCGAAGGGAGTGTCTCCCAATGTTGAGCTCCGAAGGCTCCTTGGACATGACCCCATCCATGATGGGACCGTAGGACTCGGTAGAGGGGCTACCGACGTTTAGAAAACCTTGGGGGACAGGCAGACCTTCGTCAGGGAAGGATTGTCTGCTGGTTGGAGAGCCGTCTTCGACAGCAGAGAGACCTCGGTCGATGTCACCGAGAGTCAAGGCAACGCGACGTTTGTGAGCATCAACAACATCCTCGAGCGTAGTCTGGGAACGTCGAGGGAGCGAGGGGACTTTGAAGTAATATGAAGCTGCTTCGCTTTCGGGTGATGATGGAGGGGTATGGAAGGTAGCTCCTTTGCGAAGGGACATGTTGGTGTTGACAGATGGACGGCCTGACGCATTCGATGTGGGAGTCAGAGCAGACGATGCGGTCTTTGTAGTTCTGCGGGGGTGGTTGAACGACATCCTGAGCGTGCAGGGGTCAAGGAGACTTGTGTTGGTAACTGATCAGGACTGGGGGACTGTTAGCCTTGGAGTCCTTCCTAATTCATGCAGGACCTCCAGATGACTCAGAGATCATATAGCTCCTGTCCTAATTGCAGCTTGCCGACAGAAGACGTTCAATGGAAGAGATACATCAAGGACTGATTCGTCAATGGGGGCAGTTGACTTTGAGTGGTGGTGGGTGCTGCTTGGAGAACAGAAGAAGATGGAAGAGTGCATACAGGACTTGTACCAGCGGTGGGTACCTCCACACTGACAAGCAAGCAACACGGCAACACAGGTCGGGACAAGATGGCAAGACGTCGCTGGCCAGAGATGGTGGTGCAGGGCAATGTTCGTCGTCGAGGAGTGCGTATTGGGGGGGGGATGAGGCTTGGACTGGAAGAAGTACCCGATGACAAGGCGTCCCAGGCTGCAGCGGGATGGCTTGGACGAGGAGGTGGACGAGCAGACAGGTATATAGGAGGGAGGGTCGTCCCTCTGGGTCTGCAAACAGGCCGCAGGTGAATGGCAGACCGGACACGACCAGAATCGGGGGGGGGGGGGTGCAACGCAATGTGGATTCGTGGCCAGGACCGGATGGAGGTGATGGTGGAAGGTCGAGGGCACGGCGAGATGGGTGCAATGGAGGAGGAGGAGGAGGAGGCGCGCGAAATGTCAAGGTAAGGTAAGAAGGTAAGAAGGTAAGAAGGTAAGAAGGTAACAAGGTAACAAGGTAAGAAGGTGTCGAGAATGGAGCTTTCGTCGTGGTGGCCGTTCTGCCCTGCCCACGAGAACGCCTTACGGGAGCGCGCTGGACATTTGCTTTGTCAGGCCCTTAGGGCGGCGACGGGCGCTCCAGGCAGCAGTCGACGGTCGATATGGAACGTCGCTTACATCGCCCGTTCGGGGCTAGAGCGATGCTTAGCTGGGCTTAGCGAGGGGGCGAAGCGGCTGGACGTGGACGTGGTGGTTCCAATATGTTCATGTTCACAGACTGACTGACTGACTGACTGACTGACTGACTGACTGTCGGTGCATGATGATGAACATGACGCTGTTGATGCGATGGATATGCACCTTTCCATCTGCTTTCTACGCTTTTTGCTGTCTTTTGCAGTTGGCACTTTGGGCAATTCTGGCACCATGTTCCATTCTCTGCACGCTCTGTAAACTCCGTCGCCCTCGGGCCCTCGGTCCCGACACAACCCCAGCAGGCACCTCAAGCACATCAAGCACATCCATCACGCACATCACCCACATCGTACGTCAAACATTGATGAATCGTGCTGGTCCGACCTTCTGATTCGCTGTCCCGAGATTCCGTAAGACGGACGAATTGCTACGCCGATCGCGTGTCATCTCGTCGACAGACTCACCGAGTACAGTCCAGTGCAGGATCGTGAGAGCCGCAATCACAGATGCAAGGCGCCCTCCACAGCCACCCCCGACTCGCCCGTGTATGGACCTGCTGCAGTTGATCGAGCACCCGGTGAGGCATTTGAGGCTCGGTGACAAGAGAGCGAGAGAGCAAGAGAGCAAGACACCCCAGCGCTCCATACACTTACTTGCCTTCGTCGCGGGTGCGCAGAAAGTCCCCCGCGAAAACACTTGTGATTGCTGCTTTTCGCCCTCTCTCGGCGTAAGCAGAGCAGAGACGCGCTTGGCAACGTACGAACGCAACATCAATGGTCAAGCATTGCGTCTCCCATCCCCAGCGGCCACATCACACGGCGAACCGTTTCTGGGAGAGATAGATTGACTTACGCGTGCCACACCGAGTCTTGAGGGGATTCACGTCAATTAGGCGGCATGATTGGGGTTCGTCTGTGCTTTAAGCTTGAATGTGTCTCGAAGAGGAGGAAACTTGGGATGCATTGTGTGCGCAGTAGTCGTCAGCGACCTCCCGTCCTCTATCTCTGGCATGTGCATTCCCACGTTAGGTTCACCAGGTTCCTCATCACCAAGGTAGGAATATATCGTCACGCTTTGCTTTCTGATCGCGTCATGGTACGAGTATGTAAACGGCGGAAGCGGATTCATGCGAATCGGATACTCCCCCTCATTCTGACGACCCCGACGGAGCTCAGACCTTAACTACCTGATCATATCGTGAGTCAACGCTCCGGTCGCTGCTTGGTGTGAATTGGGGACATCTGCAGCCCTGCGGCGCGCAAGCTTCAGGGAACAGTCTGGCCACCCGCACGAGGACAGATCTTCAACCATCCGCCACACTCTGTTCCTCTGATGGGAACCCTCAACACCAGAGCATTGGACAGCCCTACGACCTTCGTCGCCGAGATGCGCTATTTTATTCTGCAGTGCCGGATTGCGAAGTCTGTTGGATCAATTCCTGTGTGGATGCTGGTATGCTGCCATTGCGCCATGTATGTTTGCATCATGGTGCCGTACATTTACGACCAAGAGGCCTGGGAATGCGTGAAAGCAGCGACGTGGAGTGCAGGCTGTGCAGTGAATGTCCTTGAGAACTGCCAACCGCTGCTGTGAGGCTCCCAAGTTACAACTCGCCGAGATGAGGATTGCACGATGAGGGACATTGGTGTTTTGTGGTCCTCTGGTGGGTTGCTCTGTCGGTACAAGCAGCACCGTAGTAGAAGTCATCTCCAGCGGCTGAGTTGGTTGTGGAAACCGAGAACAGGTAGCGGATGGAGCCCATGTAGAAAACGGAGGATTTCAATTCTACACTCAATGAGAGCCTGGCTACCATGCGCAGCCATTGCAACACAAAGACCATAGGAATCGAGCTGAACACTAGGACAACCTGACTAAATTTCAGCCATATCGAGTGGGTGTTACTTGTAGAACTACCCGTATGCCGCGGAAAGTTCTGTGTATCTCCCGCTGAGCCTAGGAGTGGTAGTCTGTGTACCGGGTACCTACCAAGGTACATGTGAGTCTGTAGATGGTCGGAAGCTTTGATTATTGGAAGAAGCATGCGCGCTTGTGAAGGCACAACTTGGTATCAGGCCTCTCGCCTCCGTCCTGTGGAAGGGGACACAAAAAGACGACAGGGAAATAAAAGGGGTCGGTCAGGTCAGGATCAGGTACGCAATCTCTGCTGTCTCCTCCATGCGTATTCGCCACGAGCCTTTCTTCTTGACAACAAGCACAAACACCGAGTTCTCTGGTCTCTGTGCCCTTTGTGCCCTTTACCATCCACTTCCAATAAATGGACAACCGAATCTTCCCTCCACTTGGCCAGAGATGTCCCTTTTTGAAACTCGGGTGCTCGATGGCGCACTCATCGTGATGTGCCTCCGAACGAACGATTGGCTGGGCAAAGGCAATCCCACTGGTACGCCTGAAACAGGTGTGCTCCAAAGGTTCAGCTTCGAGCTTCCGTTGGCCATGGTGATCCAAGCTTCTTCACCTTCGCATTCACTGCCAATTTGCCCCTCATCGCTTCTGCGTGATCGTGAAAGTTGAACAACGCCTCTTCCAGAGGTCGTCGACCTCGAAAGGCGATGTCTTCCCCTTGCTATTCTTTACTGATGCAGAGCTGCCCAACTTCGCCGACATTCATTTAGTCCTTTGCTGTTCCCAACTAACGACACTGGAGAAAGTCACTCTTTGTCCTGCTTCTTTCAATTCACTCTTTCCATTGTACTTTAGCCATCGCTGTGCTTGAACAATCACTTTGCTTCGAACAACCGCTATACAATCACATTGTCTCAAGTATTTAAAGCCCATCGGGACACCTCGATTTTTCTCGCAGCAGCAACACTTGCAAAACATACCCAACATACAACCATACGGAGCACGAAGCCTCTTCACCACAAGACCCAAAAGCCCAGGCATGATGCTCTCCAAAATCACCATCCAGACGCTGCTTCTAGCAGTCCTCACCTCCGCCGCCGTCATCCCCTCTGTCAACTTCAGTTTTGGCACTTCTTCCTTGTCACGCCGACAAGCCGGTACCTCAGCAGCATCTCAAATCCTACAGATCGCACCGACGGCCAATACATGCACAGGCGCAACCTTCCCCGATGAGTGCGAGACGGCCGAACAGGCAGCTCCATACCTCATCTCAGCCATGACGTCCTACTCAGTCTACTCCCCATCCGAAATGGCAGCGCTCATCTCCCTCATGGCTTACGAATCCGGCGATTTCAAGTACGCCATCAACCACTACCCAAGCCCAGGCAGACCCGGTCAAGGCACGAGAAACATGCAGATGGCAAACTACAACCTGATGTACGCACAGTCCATCCCGGCTCTCTCGACGGCTCTCGCAGCTATCACAACGGCTACCTCGACGGATGGGCTTACAGACGATCAGTTGAACGATATTCGGGCCTTGGTTCTGCCGGACAAGTACGCATGGGCATCGGCTGCTTGGTTCTTAACTACACAATGTAGCGCTGATGTGCGAACATCATTGCAGGCTGGAGGACAGACTGGCTTCGAGGCCTACATGGGCTGTGTGGGCGCAAGCGCAACCGACGACCGGTTGGCCTACTTCACTAGAGCCGAGGCAGCATTTGGGCTCTCATAGAGTAGTAGAGAGTCTTTGCCGGCGAAGACGAGGACGCCGAGACAAATTCTTTGTGCATATCTTGACCGTAATGAAGCTATGACAAACCCCCTGTTTGCAAGTACCCAATATCGATGCAAGTGATGTTCAAGTGACTTACGATATGGTTTTCCTCTTCCCATCTGCTATTGATCTGATATCTAGGAATACTAGGCCAGAATCTGGTTTAAAAAATACAGTAGTAAGGGTCAGGTGACATTAAATTCATCGCCGGCCTAGCAACGGTTTGAACTTTATATGGGACATGTTTGTCAGGTTTTTAGTATCATCGACGATTTTAGGAGGAAGTTGATTTGAATAGTCAGTACCGAGTGTGTAATGCCTTCTCTCGGACACTTAGGGATCGCACTAACTGAACCGCAGCCTAAATGGCTCAAAAAAAAGAACCTGCCCAAAGTGACCAGACGAGAACGGCTGATAAAGTACTTGAGAAAGTCTAGCGGCGCGTGGAAAGCCGTGATGCTTGGCTTAGATCAGATAAGTACGCAATAACGATCAACAGGATCCAATAGGACATTGACATGATAGATAAGCTTGTGAGTGGAAGCGTGGAAGTGCCAGGTTGGAGAGCCACAACAAGCCGTGCCATGAATCCAAAAAGTTTCTATCGACTATCCGAGACTATGCTTCTAGCCTGTTTGATTCTATAGCTTGGCATTGCCCTTGTGGACCAAGTCATACCACACACCTACCTACAGTTACGAACAAGAAGGCCTAGAGCTGACTATAAAACTCGTTACGGCTTCAAGGTAGCCTTTACGATCCCTCCAACCTCTGCAACAATCTCCACTCCAAGATGTTAGCAAGAAGCTGAGCTTTTCCAGCATCTTTACTTTCCAGGTCCAGAGGCCATCGAACTTAATCGGGCCCGAGACCGTACAGCGGACTATTTACTCCTTACAGGATGTCTTGGCGTCTAATGATTCAACTTCTAAATGCTCTTTATATCTTAAAGGCTGTAAACTCGACGATATCCGAGAGAGATATGATCTATCACGCAAGCTTGCCTCAACTGTCTTGTACTTACAGTCTACACCGTGGCTGGATCATAACTGGTGCAAAAATGACCTTTATTCCATTCGAAACGAGACAGACCCAATGTGAGAGCATCTTTACGTCTTAAAACGTATACCTGCTGTAGGTTCCCATCACTTAAGTGCCTCTGCATCCTTCAGCAATTCCATCCATGTACAAACTTAGAATTGTCCTACTTGAATTTACACTTGGTTACCCTCTGGAAAAGGTTCCCTATCACGTAAGTGATTTGGACGCCCAAGGTCAACCGCACGTAGAGACGGAACGCAATAAAGCAAGTCGTTTACTTAAACAAGTTGAACGGCACGAAGGTGTAACCTTCGTAGACGTCATTAAACGATACCTTTAGGAAGATTTAGTATAACTTCAAGGAGCCTTTAGGATTAGTAGTCAGTAGAGCTCTTTTATTAGAACGTTGTTATTCCTCTAGAAGAGTGTTATAAGTTTATAACTAAACGAGATAATATATGACTAGACTTATAGGAGCAGTGTATAAATAAAGTATAATGTGTTATTTACTACCTTAGATCTTTTATTAGTGTACTATTATATGTTACTATATTCGGTATAGTTTAATTAGTTGTTTCTTAATTTCTGTTTCCTAAAACCTCTAGTATTAAATTATAATTTAACGTTACTAGAATTACTATATAAAACACTAGTGTTAAAACGTATATATAATTATTTAAGTTTTACAACTAGAGATATTACTACTCTAGACTATCTTCTCTATTCTTGTCTCTACTACTATCTATTATACCTCTAAGTTTTCCTTATATATCCTTCTATACCTTATTGTCCCTAGATAATATAATATATTAAGTTACCTTAACCTATTATTGAATTGCACATATGTAAAAACGACGTGAGTTAGAATTCGTCTTCGGAACACAGTTGATATTTATAGTATCTTCTTCCCACTCGCTTGCAGTGGTTTTTCTTCTCAAACGGAACGATGTCAATGGCATGGAATATAACTAGGACTACATGAGTATAGTAGCCTACTTTTGATATTATAAACCCGATGTATAGCAAACAATGAAAAGACAAGAAGAAGCTAATACCCCCTTTAGGAGTAGTTAGTCTTCATAGCCAAGAAAGTCTTCAAAGCCATCCGAGACAAAACCTTTCCGATAGTATGCAGCTTTCAAGATGGAAGGCACTGCGAATAGTAGTCACTGGAAGCTGTGCAAGTATACCCAGCAACACAAGTCGTCCCGCCAGTCCACCCAGTTCCCCCACACTGAGCATAAGCAGCTACAGCCACTCCAGACCCAGAAGCAGCAGCTGAACTTGCGGTAGAAGAACCCGTACTAGTACTCGAGCTCGTACCAGCACTTGCCGTGTATGTAGGCACAACCGAAGAACCAGTGGGCTGCTCGCTGATACTATCGTCTGCTCTCACGCACCCGGACTTTGCTGTAATCGCAGCAGGACATGTAACCTGCTTGAAAGTTACAGCCGGGTTATCGGCATTCTGGAACCAATCAAAGCGCCAGTAACATCCTGGTTGGAGGTGTTCTGGAAAGGCGTCACACTGAGAGCGAGAAGAGATGCCGCCGTATTGAGCTCCCCAGCCTGTTGATGGAGTTCCCCATTCATCCGTACAGCCATTGAAGATTCCGAAGCCACCTCCTGGCATCTGTATCACCTCTGTCAGTTCCTGCATCTCACGATAACTTAACGGTTTCTGCTTACAGCGAGATCAAACTGATTGGAACTTAAGTCTCCGCCAGTGTTTGTAGCTTGCACAATCATTGTCTTGCCCGAAATAACCGTGCTCGTAAAGGTCAACTCGTAACAAGCACAACACCAGCTGGCCTCTGTTCCACCTGAAATAGTTGTTGCTGCAAATCCATAGCTCAGTGTATCGGATACGGCCCATGGTGACTGATCGCTGCACATGTAGGCTGAACCGCCAGAAGTGCAACCTGAGACGGCATTGTAGTCAGTCAGCGGGCTGTCGCTGGAACTACAAGACCTCACGGGATTGGACCCGGTGGCCAGTGTGATTTTCGACGGCCAGCCACACGACGCTTTGCAGCAGTCCCAGTAGCGGGTTGTTGTTCCACTTCCGGAAGCTTGGGCGTGTACGTGGATGAAAAAGGGGAGGAGAGTAAAGACTTCTTTTAAAAGAAACATTCTGCGATATTTTTCGGGGTACAAAACGACAAGCTGATACTAGGACTTGAGATTGTGTACGACTTCAAGTGAATGTACTAAAGTGCGAAGATACTGAGAGCACTTCTTTAAAGGAGGGACAGCGCTCTTTGACCATGCCATGCCACTGGGCGCCATGACATTGATCGGTCATGAGGACATGCGTATTCCTTACATTCAACTTTCAATGATAAAGGCTAAATAAAACAGAATGGAAACGGCGGGCCGCCAGCAAGGTCGACCTTTAACCCTGAATTGTCTCTTGAAAGGATGTGGACATTATCCGGGGTAGCTCCAAACGGCAGAATAATATATCCTTGGCACACCTTGACTGGGATCGCTTGATTCAGGCACGATCAATTTCCAGCTACGATCAGTTGCCTTCTTTGGGAGTGTATGGTCCCATTCAAGGTTCGGGACTCATTACTCCAGGAATCCGGTTCTCCATGTCGGGGAAGAAGATGCCGAGTTGAGCTTCTCTTTCAATCTTTTCGAAAGGCGTTCGAACTTGGCCTTACGGTTGAAAATTCCGTGGCGATAAGGCCCATTTCGTTGCAGTACACGAACTGGCTCAATGGAATAAATACTGGGCAGCTCTCCCATACACTGTATTTGGAACAAGATATAAAAGAATGAGCGAGAACCCAGCCCAGAAAATTAGAAGGTTAAATAGGGGTGAATGTAACTATCGCTAGAGTCGATACTTTCGTTGGTCCCCTTAATATACACTTGCAACATCTTTCTCTTTTTTGACACAGGCGGAAGCAGAACCACAAATTTATATCCAATATACTCCCACTCTCGCCTGCAAGTTAGTAACTGAAATCTTGGCATGCGGAATAATGGGAAGGCTGGTCGGTCCTTCGTTGAGAAAAAATTGTCTTGGCAATTAGATTGCAGAGTACCTAAAGACATCCAAGTTAAACGACACGCATACTCAAAACCGTAATACCAATTTGCAAGCGCACACTGCGTACTACCACCAGTGCGGATTCTTGATTTTAGGCAGTCCACTTTGTTCTAAATTCGTTGCGCCGTTGTTTGATACTATCATATCAGAACAGCTCCTTTTTCAACCCTCTGCCGTACGTTTACTCGACGGGTATTCATTCGTGTCTTTCCTGAACGCGTCCTCGGCTAAACTTTTGGACATCAAACACAAACCAGGCTGGGGAACTTTGAAAATTGTCATTGATATCAACAGTACCTTTCCTCTCTGTAAAAGTATTATCTGGGTTAACCTGTTCATAAAACTAACGATACCGAGAATGATGTGGTTAGTACTGCGCATTTATCATTATATGTATACGTCTCGATGCTCGGTAATTGCTCGAGGGGAGTGTTATTTTTAGATTTCTTTTTGTAAGTATGTTGCTAGAGCGGGTGTAAGTGGCTAGGAGAATATTCAAGTTACTTTACTGCAGATAATCAAAAGTCTCTGCCTCTGAGACATCTACGTTACTTTGTAGAGATATTTAGAGCTTCGAGCTAAAATCTCCTAAGGTATCAACCAATAACCACCATTATACAATTTCAGAAATATTATCGATCTATACATTGAATTATCTACATAAACATACATCAACTGGGTCTGCGTTACTAGTCACGGCACTCCTGCAATAGAAGCAGCAAGGATTGTTCGGATGCGCGACGCTCGTGTGTGCATTTTAGTTGTCGCTCTCGCAAGTCAGTGTAATAGACAACTGATAACTGATCGATACGGAAAAAACTCGAATGCGTATAAAGCCGAGTGTAGCAAGGCTAATAGAGGAGAAATTAAGTTTATTATTTCTGTGGGCTACTCTGTTTGTTGTTTCTTGAGTAGGCGAAGAACGTAGGCGAGATATCCGGACCTCTCTTATTGTACTTCACTAATTTTTCGACTAAGTACTGATTTCCTGTGGAAATTAAGGGATAGCTCGGACTTAGTAAGGTCCGGTCTTACGGTTAACTACACATTTATACATGAAAATATAAGAAGTAGACTGTAGCTACCAATCTATTTATATCAGCATTTTAGCGCTACAATACACTGTCTTATATACGACGTACATTTGAATCCTATATTATGTGTTACATTTGGCTGTTTATACAAGGTTACCTTACTTATAAGCTATTCTAGGTTACTACTGGTCTATAAAGCTCCTACCATTTTCGTCGCATCTAGATCTTATGTCGCTAACATAGACATGATAACCGACCGTCACATAATCACATTTGTAGGTAGAAGTAACAAAGTGCCATTTAATCCTACTTTAACTTCTTAAAAAAGAACGGATCACTTTCGTCTACTCTACCGTCTAGTGCGAATGGTTATAAGAGGGTTTACTGCGTTATCACGTGACTATAAAACTAGGGGATGCTCTTAGTTTGTCTTGTGACATTTCTATCGCCCCATTACCCTGTAGTTCTAATCCATCTTACAAATCTAAGATACAGGCATCAGATTACTAGGAACTTCGAAGCTTAAGGTAAGTGTCACATGCCATCGGCTCCGGCGGTAAACGATTGCCAAGACATCCATGCTGGAAGAGAAGATTGATTAGATAAGATCCAAATTTTCCGTTGGTGCCGGATCTGATAAGAGCCCAACCTAACCTCCAAAGCTCTTCATCGCCAACATCCTTCGCGATGCTCCTGTTGCTTTTGACGCTCGCATGCTGGTGCTCTTCCATACTTGCTGCTCGTACGAGTGACTTCTGCTTCGGGGGTTGCCAGCAGGCCCTTCGTGCGGTAGTCTTCACCGACACCAACCAAAAAGCCAGACTAGCGCTGTGCCAGGGTGGACTTGGGACTTCGTCCTTATATCTATGCTCTAGGGTCTATTGCTCAGAAGAATCTCAAAATGAAGGTTTAGCTGCCCTCGACGAAACCTGCCAGAGACTTACCAATGCACATCGACCAGCTTTTAGCATTGTAGCCAATTATACCGACGATGACATTACCCACTTACGGCAGCTTCGACCTGAAGAGGCTACAAGGACTGTGAGGACGGAAGCAGGAGAGGTTGTCATACCGTCAGAGAAGTTGTTTCGTTTAGCTTTGTATACACTTGTGCGGCAACCTTCGCATGGTTGAGAAGCCTTCCGACTAAATACTAGATAGGCTACGGTTCATTTTGAGAGCGAGACGCATCTGCTCTATGGGTTCGCCAGCCTCTGCAACTTAGTGCTTCATTTACTCTCCTTAGACTAACGTTTTCTCTAGTTACGCTATGTACTACTTCTGGGCAGTGGTTATCAGCATTGGCCTGTCCACGCACCTGTTAACTCTTATCAAAAGCATACAGAGGCAAGAATTGGCTTGGCAGCCTATCCTAGACAGAGATGATCTAAGCCCCGAAGAAGGTACAGTCAAACAAGCAAACATCTTGAGCATGCCACATAAGTTGTTGAAAAGATATCTTATTGTGCCAGCTACCTTTGGCTACCGCTGCTCGCAGAATATTCAATGGTGCACAATTCCACCACGAATCCAAAGCCTGACCATTTTAGCTTTCATTGTCTTGAATATTGTTCTTTGTTCAATAAGTTATCGTGTGTTTCAAGACAATTTGTAGTATGTTTAGTTGTATCTTCATTTCTTTACAAGTTTTACTGACTTCTGTTGTAGCTGGCCCGATGTTTCAAGTCAGTTATACCGCTATGTTTCAGACCGAACAGGCATCATATCCCTTGCAAATCTACCTCTGATATGGCTATTTGGTATACGTAACAATGCACTTTTATGGTTGACTGGCTGGGACTTTGCGACCTACAATCACTTCCATCGCTGGGTAGCCCGAGTCGCAACTGTGGAAGCCGTTGTGCACTCTATTGGATATACGATCATGGTGATGGACGGTAATTCTACTCGCTCTTGGAATTCTGCCGTGTTCTAACTCCAAAGTCAGGTGGTGGTTGGCATTCCTACAAGGTCTACTGGTACAAGCGGTATTTCTTTTATGGCGAGATTGTAAGTTACTTACGCCCGAACTCCTCATACTTTCTGGTTTGACACTGACAATTTTTAAGGCGACTATTTTCATGGTTATGGTCTGCGTCTTCTCGGTCTATAGCCTACGGCGGAGATTCTACGAAGTGTTTCTTCAAATACATATTATTCTCTCAATCTTCATCTTGATAGGGATGTGGTAGTGAGTACTCATCACGCTAACCCTCACCACTTTAACGGCACTGACGCAGTGTTAGCCACGTCGAGATTTTCCGCGGCGAATACAATGGCTATATCTGGCCTTGCGTAATCGTGTGGGTTTTCGACAGAATTTTCCGTTCATGTCGAATTCTCTCTTTCAACCCAAAGTTTTGGAATACTATAGCAGTGAACACATACGACCCAGATTCAAATATCATTCGTCTCGTTGTCCCATACTCGACTAGCTTTCTAAAACCGCAGCCTGGAATGTTCTATTACCTATATGTGTTAAGCGACCGTCGGCCCTGGGAAAATCATCCTTTCACACTGGCCCATTCCACCGACGAAGAGATATTCTCAGGCACTTCTTCAATGTCTCTGGGGACCATAACTCCACCACAGAGAGAACTGTCTCCACGCTCCCATGAGAGTCGTCTCGGTGCTAGAAGCACAATACCTCGCGAGTTCGAAACTCTACTTACATCCTCCCCAAGCGCCGCCCCTTCTTCGATGACATTCCTCATCCGTCCTTATGATGGCTTCACTAAACGTCTCCAAGAATCAGCAATAGCAGGCTCTGCAAAGCTACGCGTCCTCATTGAAGGCCCCTACGGTCACACTCAAGCCTTTCACAAGTTCGACAATATCCTTTTTATTGCCGGCGGAACAGGAATTGCAATGCCATTGTCATACATGGCGAAGCTTCTGGGCGATGACTCCAACACCACTTCTGTCCGCATTGTCTGGGCTGTGCGAGAGGACGAGTTCCTTGCCGATGTCGTAAGGACCGACTTCAAAACCATGCTCGATAACCCGAAGGTGACACTGGCTGCTTACATGACCCGAGCCACTGATATTCAAAAGGATCAGGAGTTGCAGAATTGGTCCAAGGGAATCTGCGTTTACCAGGGTAGACCTAATGTTTACAATGAAGTAGACGAAGCTGCGAAAGACTCACGACATGGTAGTCTAGCAGTTATTGCTTGTGGACCAGGACAAATGGCCGACGATGCTAGGACGTCGGTTGTAAATTCTCTAGCTAGAGGATGGGGGCAAGTTGAGTACTTTGAAGAGAACTTTAACTGGTAGCCTGAATGAACAACTGGTTAAATTGAGGTTATACATAGATCAAAGACATATATTAGACATATAGAAGCTTTCTTTCTACATGAGATCTCCAAAAGAAGAAATTTCTCTGTACTAAGGCTCTTCCCTCTTGAAAATTCTGCTAGGTGTATTCTATGCGCCATCCGCCGGCTAGTAGGTCCATTGTCTCTTAGACCTGAGAAGTTAGTTAGGTGCTTTCGTACATCGGACCTTTACGCTCCCTTTTCCAAGGGTTGGCAGCGCAAGGAATACTTCAAGAAACGATGTAGTACTTTTTAATCTCATTTCTGCACACTTGGTTTCATAAAACAATATGGAGAAGATATAAGCAATAGCACAAAGTTGAAACTAATGACATTTGCAACTTTGGGTGGCTATTCTTCCGTAGACATCGGCACCGGCAATTTAATTTCGTACATGCCTCGATTGATTCCCGATAAACTTTGACCTCCTACCAATGCGTTCTTCTGCAATTAACATGGATAAAATTACGAATGAGTTCAAATGTTTCTTGGTTCGTGGTCTACTTGGCATTGACAGAATAGGATTTGCCTTGTTCCGTTTTTGTTTTTCGGCATGTATGAAACTGTACGGTACAGTACCGAGTATATCGTCGGATCTATCACCCCTGACTAGTTACCTCGCTTAATGAAGAGGACTGAAGAACAAGTATCGAGCAATTGGATTGCATAACATTATTGAGGGCCAATAGGTCATTTAATATAACGTAGTAAGATTAATACGCGAGCCAGTTGATTGTTTTTACATGATTTGTGACCAAAGTTCGTTCAGGTGTACGTACCTATTGCAAGTCTCCCCACTATTGTGCTTGTGGTCGCTTAGCGAGAATTAGGGTTTTGTGACAGCTAGCGCACAAACTGGGCATTTCACGCACGAATACACGGACAACGCTGCCGCTTGACAATTCATGGATTCTTCTCAAGTCTACGGAGTCGCTAAGTACGAAAGTATCAACAACGCGTGCGCTTCACGCCTACGAATCCGGTACTAAGTTTATTCGCCATTGATTGTGAATCTTCACCCCCCGGTGTTAAGCTTTGACCTTGTCTTGACCAGCTTTTGTGACCAACTCGATCCCTTCTACAACCTTCTCAGGCTGGCTTAAGAAGGGTGAATGGGACGAGTCGATGTGGAAAGTGGTGATGTCCTTTCCCATTGCGGCCGCAATACTCTCCTGCACGAAAAGAGGGATGGCTGCATCCTTGTTGCAGAAGATGTATGAACACGGCATATAATGCCACGGCTCGTGGGTGGACTTCCCAGAGAATACTGCAGTTGCTGAGTGCTTCAGTTGAGCTATCCAGATTTTCTGGTCCGCTTCCGAAAGATCGTGGTAGAAAACAACCTCTGGGGTTGAGGAGTGGCAGTAATCGCCCTGTGCAAGTGTTACTTGTGATGTCGAGCTAGCAATGGAGGGGAAGGGTAGCATACGTTGACCTTCATCCAAGGAAGCCAGTTTCCTCCAAGGGCATCCAACAGACTTGCGCCCTTTGGAAGAGCAAAAGCACTCAGGTAAACCAGCCTTCATGATTCAGAAGTCAGCCTCACTTCTGGGGAGCAGTTTAGAAGGAAAAGGTGATTCAATAATATATCTCAGATGCTGCGAGACGTATCTCTTGGTGCAATCAAAGTCGTACAACACCAGGAACTTGTATGACTAGAGTCAACTTACTGAATAACACCACCAGTCTTTCCAGCAGTCTTCCTCTGGGTGAATCCCAGATTCTCAACTGCGCAAGAACCAACGACCCCTCCATAGGAGTGTGCTGCAACGACAATCTCCTTGCCTGCATCAGCCAAACTCTCTATTACTGCTCGTAGGTTGGCAGAATCATCGACGAGGTTTGCTTTTGGGGGCTCTTCTCCGATGGACGGGTGAGCAACAGCTTCGGTAGGGTAGCCGAGGGTCTTCAGCTGCTCACGAACGACATCAAAGCCGGCCGGGAGATGCCATGCACCTGGCACAAAGAGGATTGTCGGTTTTTCGGACATGATATCTGTTGAAAATTCGACTGCTTTTGGAATTTACTAAACTTTACCAACGACTTGAGGAGAAGAAACTATGTTTTGAATCACAAAGGGTAGAGGAACAGCAATGGTATGAGACCCACCTCATATGCGATTAGTAGTTTCGCAATCGGTAGATGGATATTGAGGACCGCATTGATACATCGGCCTCAACCTGATGTGGGCTTAAGGCGTGTAATCGTTAAATTGCCTACGCGGATTAGTGGATCTATGCCTCTCCTGACTCCCAGGCGCACCACTCGAGACATTTGATGATGTACCTTACGGGGCACGTCCATCCTCTCTCGTTTCCAGTATTGTCAGTTCTCTGAAATGGATTGATTTGTGGCCAGTTGAGATGTACCATTGTGCCGGGGTTTGGTGGTCGTTAGCCGACGGGACTCCACATACCAACAATTTGATCGGGCCCGGACTCTTTATGGATGCTTCCGGGGACGCGGATGCGCGCCTAAGACCGGTAGTTTATCTCGGTAAATGCACTGCTGTTTTAGGCCTGTTACCCGCTATAAGCTACCCCAAAGGAGCTATGAGTGCACTGGTCACGGTCTCCTTGTCAACCCACCTAAGTCGAGTTTGGGCTTTTGGTGCTCCAAAATAGATCCATTTACGCATACCTAGAGTAAAATGCCGCCTTGATAGTTCAATGTTGTACTATCTCCCGAATCCCCCCACTAAACGATCTTAAAACTCTTGCTAGCCCCGCTACAAAGTGGAAGTACTGTAACTAAGAACCTTGCCTGATCTGTAGCACCGAATATAATTCGGCCTTTCATCAGTGCTGGAATCGATGTAGAAGGTCTAAGAGGGCTGCTAGAGCATAACAACACTCTTTCTCATTTCCCTAGCACCTTGGACAGCTATGTACACGAGCTTTATGCCCGCTAGTTTAGAGCTCATCAAGGGATGGGGCGATATTAGAAGGACTTGAGTCTGCTCAACCGAACACCATGAGCCGGCGGCTTCCAGGCCTTTAATACAGCATGAATTCCTGGCAGCGTTGTGTTGTGCCAAGTGCAAAGCTACGCCGCGTTCTGACCACTGGCCCGGCGAAAGACGTGGGATCATGCACTTATCAGAGTATAGGAAGAACTCGACAGTGAAACAAGATCGAACGTAGTAGTCGCTACTGAAGTCCTCTCGTGGAAGTTTTGTAGTCGATCCTTTTATCTTGGTAACCGATCGCGAGTCTAGGCTCTCCTTGACTGACTTATGTTGATCTTACTAAGTCCTGGGACCACTATGTTAGTCTTCAGTCTGTGCCTCAAGGGGGTTGTTTGAGATTGAAATGAAAGATTTTTAACTTCATCTTATGCCTTTGTGTCGGGATGAACATTCGAACAGACTCTTCCCGTCGACTCGGAACAATGTCTTGCGTGGCTTCGAACTAGAACCTCTCTCTCGATGTCGTCTACCATAGACCTTTCACAGAATCGTGGGTCGGAGTTGAGGGCAACAACAATATCCATCGTCATCTTAGCATGCTTTTTTGTCGGCCTCCGCCTATCGGCGAGAATGACTACAGGAATGGGTTTGGGCATGGATGATTATACACTACTTGTGGCAGTGGTAAATTCATTTCCCCCAAACTACGATACACTAGCTAAATTAATCTGCGTAGTTTCTCTTATTTGCAGCAGCCACTTTGGCCCTGTTAGGTACATACAATATATGCGCCAGCTTTCTACGGGATGCAAAGCTCACAGGGTACAGGAATACATTTTGGCTTGGGACAACATGCAGGCGCCTTAACAGCATCGATTCTAGTACATTGGGGAAAGGCATGAAACTACCTTACAAAGTCTTCTGAGTTACACCGACTAACAATCTAGCAGACGCTTATGGCTTTCGAGTGTGTATATGTCACATGTGTTTGCATTACGAAAGTCTCTCTAGTCATGATGTACTGCCGCATCTTCCCAATCCGCAACATCAGAATAGGTGCTTATATCCTCGGATGCCTTTCCATCGCATGGGCAATCTCCATCATCATGGTTTCAATCTTCCAATGCTCCCCAATTGCAAAGACATGGAACCCGACCCTACCTGGACATTGCATTAACCTCAAAAAATCCTTCGTTGGAAACGCGGTGCCCAATATCTTAACTGATGTAGCCATCTTGATGTTACCTATGCGACAGGTATGGTTGCTTCAGACAAGCAAGATCCAAAGGGCAGAACTTTCTTTTGTCTTCTTACTCGGGTCTTTGTAAGTGCTAATATGCCATTGAGTTTATATATTATTAAAGTCAACTAAGTCACGGTTTACAGTGTAGTTTTCACTAGCATCTACCGCTTCTCGACTCTCTTTCAATTTACACAGACAGATCCTTCATGGACATTGGCAACTGCTTGGATATGGTGTGTCGTCGAGTCTGCTTCTGGCATTATCTCAGCGTAAGTACACTCCCCAAGCCAAAATCCCTGTTTGAGGCAGGTTCATAAGCTGCAAGACATGTTTCCAGAGTTGGCACATATCTTGAAGTTCGTGAATCATGTGTTACCCAGCTAAACCTAAACGAAAGAGTAATACTAAACCGAACTTCTAGTTGTTTGCCAACACTCGGTGTCTACGTGAAGGCAGCAAACCGCGCGCTCGGCTTGTCTAGCGCATCAAGAAGTAGTCGGCCCACAAGGTCCGGTACAGCTCTAAAGACAATCGGAGGAAGCGGCGCTGCGAGTAGAAATCTGAGCCATGCTGAAAATGGTATCTATGATGGGTCGAGAGCGAAGAATATTGGATCGAGGCCATTTCAACGACTGGATGAAGATGGGCTGAGATTGGAAGGGAATAAAATGGCTGTGCCACAGTATGGTTCCAATGTGACGAGTAATAGTGTACACAATGTGCATGAGGTTGGGGATGGACACAGTACTGATGGGGATGAGTCACCCTTGAAGGGAATTATGGTTCGGACCGATGTTGAGTGGAGTGAGGATACAAAGAAGGGTATGGCAAGGGAAGGTACAGGGAGGAAATTTAGAGTGTAATATTATAAAAATTGTAAACTTAACAGCCTAAAAATATTCGATATGAAGAATATATATTACTTTACTAGAGTATTATAAAGCATAGATAGTTTTGGCAGATCTGGCAATCCTTAATCCTTGAATAATACTTTGTGTTGAGCAGTGAGGTATGTTCTGATAAAGGTTGTGACCCATTTAACTTCATGAAAATGGACACATTTCGTCACCATAAGTCCCGTATAATGCACAATACAACCTCATTACCCATATAATATTATTTTACTACTCCCTGTAGCTGTTCCACTCCGTGTAAATGCAAGTAGTAGACTAGTAGTGCCGAAGTGGCTAGTTCCGACTAGAAACGATCGGTTAGCAAAAAGGGCTATGCAGTTCTGGCGTGATGTCTATGGAAGGAAAGTATCACCCTATGTAAATTCAATTAATATATATATAGAGGCGAGGTGATGTGCTTAAAGCATCTTTTAGTAGTTGTGCATTATCATTTTAGTCCGTAGTGCGATTTGTGGCGCAGCACAATGCGTCAAGTCTTAAACTAGCATGTTTATCACTTTCTTATCACTCGGCGAATGTGGACTTAATTTCTAATACTTTGTAGGCTGGTGTGGCATTCCACCACATAAGACGACAGGTATACGGCTGCACAGCAGACTAAGAGATAAAACAAAATAAGGTGGGCGTGTGAGAGGAGAGCGGGATGTTGTGCAGAACGGAAGGTCTGAGATTAGCTCATGATCAGATCTTCAAAGCACCAAAACTATTTGTTCTGTATTTAATGTCTTCGTGCCTTTAGATTTTACAGCGCACCACAGGCGGTCGCGGTCATGTCAGAGCATATCTCGCTTACACCAATAATTGAGTCACTAAATTTTATCTGGCATGCGACACTTCTTTTTTTAAACTTTACAAGACAAACTTCCTTCAGTGATAGATTAATTCCTAACTTAAAACACACAAGAGTCACAGAAGTCAATATTTATATACTTACCTTAACTTAAGGTCGAAGTGCTGAACACAAACAGTGCCATATTGGTGAAAGGTTTAGCGACATAATTTCGGGAATATCGGTGTAACATTCCAACTACACATCTTGTCGAGCTCTGCCCCTATTGCCCTGGGACACACATTACTCTTCATAATACTATAAGTTGCTTATCTGAGAGTTGAGTTATTATGTATACTTACTTGTGGCCACCAAGAAGCATGAATTGCAAGTACTGTGCTGAGATTTATATGAAAGCCTTTCGACTTGGCTAGGTACGAAACTGCTTCTGCGACTACTATGATTACTTCCTTTGGGATATTGTGGTGCACATTCTATATAGTTATGCTCCCCAAACGCCGTAGTCTATAGCACTTCAGCTCTCAAGAAGTCCAAGACTGTCTCCTGGAACTTCTCCGGCTCATCAGACGGTGGATTGTGTCCCGAGTGCTCGAAGATTTCCAACCTCGAATGCGGAATGCCGTTTGCTATTGTTTCGCTGAACGTTACTGGAGCGACATAGTCGTGGCGCCCAACGACTACGAGCGTGGGAGTCTGGCATACGAGTCAGATGCAGTAAAGAAGGTGATTATTGTTTTCTATTTACCTTGATCTCTTTGAGTTGATGGCGCACATCAAAGAGTGGCATGTTCACACTGAAAGCTGCATTTTGCGTGGCTGAGTGATAATAACCCGAACCTTCATCCGTGGCAACCAATCCTTCGAATTTCTTTGTCACAGCATTATCTTTGGCTGATACTATGCTTGAAGAATCTTCTGGTGGGTCATATATTGGCAAGATTTCCTGAACCGATTCCTCGAAATCTTTATCATCATACAGATTGCCCGACCAAACTCGTATTTGACGTGCTACATCAACCTTCGTGAGCCTGTCCGATGTCAAAACATGGGCTAGAGCGGTCATCATGCCCAATACCCCGTTTGCCCAAGTATCTCTCAGAATCAATCCAAGTAATCTATCGCCGTGTAGGATAGCATAGTCGAGCGAGATGAAGCCTCCATAGGATCCTCCAGCAAGGACAAATTTCTCTGCGCCTGCCCATCGCCTGAAAGTCTCAAGTTAGTTTCGTAACCTTGGACGGCGACATTTCAATTACCTCAGGTTTTCAATATCTTTGATCCAACGATCATGAGTATATGGCCCAGTGAGATCAGAAACGCCGCTTCCTCGAGCGTCAAACACCAAAACTCGGAAGATGTTAGAGAGAAAAGCGTAGGCAGCCTCTGGTTCTGCGTGAGTGGACAAGCCAGGTGCGCCATGAAGGGCAATGAGGAGCGGTTTCGTGGGTTTCGAATCCTCTCCAAGCACTTTAACATGCAAACGAACTCCGTCATCCATCTGGACTGTCGAAGTTGTTGTGGTATTACTTTCTGCCATCTTTGCGACCTTGAGTCTTGAATGATCTGGGGGAATGGCAAGAAAGAACTCTAGGTGGATAGCTCACAGATTGCAGAGCACCAAGCTTCCGATAAAACAAGATCGTTTGTGCAATATATAGTTCACTTTTCAATTTCTTGGACTTCCAAACCTCAAGCGAGCTCTGACAAATCGTACTGCTCACCTAATCAAAAGCTTGAGATGACCTACTTCATGTTGTGATATCATACTGGGCTCTCTTTCTGATTTCAAATCCATGAAGAGACACCGATGGGGAAAAATGAAAAACACCTGGCAAATCTATGGGTGTCAATCATCTCTCTGTCTTTGTCTGGCACAAGTATAGGGGGCTTCGCGAAACTAACTACATATGGTTAGTGTACAGTCCCACGTTGAAGAGTTGAAGATTGAAATACATGCATACATTTAGCCCTTGACATTGCGATGTCTCCGCGGTACAATAAGAGTGGAGTGTTGCTGGTACCTCGCGAAGCTAACCACGTTGGAGACTGCTTACAGACTCATGAATCCATGATCGGAGTTATGGGGGTTGATTTCAAATCATGCAAGCAACCTTCAAGAATGGGGTGATTGCTTCTGAAGAAGGCCGACTTGTATGGGTAGGAATGAAGCCAGACGTTCCTGTGGCCTTTGATGAGAATGGCTCGAACTGCTGGACGAAGTAGGGGTTGTCGCATCTGCCGGCAACGTCGCATCAAGGTAAGTAGATCTCGAGATGATCTCCTGCCTCTCTACAATTTATATGTTCCTCACGCCTGTAGTGCGACGAGGCGCTTCCTGAATGCACGCAATGCAAGAAAAATCGAAAGAAATGCCCGGGACCAATAACTGGCATCTTCTATATCATTGCCTCAGAGCCACGCAGTACATGGCTGTCGAGCAGTCTCACTAATTTCTCAGAACCAAGCCAGAGTAGCAGAATCTCTGGATCCGGCTATCATTCTCCCAAGTCTGGCAGCTCCAATGAAATATCATGGCCGGTAGTGCAGTATACTCTCCCTACCGTGGACGCACCAATATCTTGGCTCTCTGGCACTCCAGCTATGACCGAACCATCAAACGATATATTCCTCCCAATCATGCCATCCTATTATCAACCGTCACGCGCTGTGGCATTTGATCAATTATTCTTTTCCCATTTCTTCGATGCATATGGTAGAGGAATCGAGACAATGGGTGCATGTTCATGGTTGAGCAAACTGCCTGCTCGAATGGCGGCCTCGTTTTCAAGTCTGACGATGAAATACTCTGCCCGTGCTACATGCATGGCATTCTATGGGATCCTCAATGGCGAAGTATCCATTCATACTGAAGCTCGAAGAGCCTATGCCAAGGCGTTAGGAACTCGACGTGCCGATATATGCCGGGGCACAATGCAACAGCATGCAAGTCAAACCCCGACATCTGAGGAAGCCATTTGTGCCACCGTCATGATGTGTTACTTTGAGCTTGTCGTTAAGACTACACCGTTGGCTTGGATACAGCATCTTCATGCAGCCGCTGCAATGTTAGAGGCGAAAGGTCCTGAAGGGTGTCAATCTGGTTTTGCACACCAACTGTTTCGAACAGTAAGGCTTGGAGTAGTAAGTGTTTCTTAAAAAATCATTCCTGAGAAAAGACCATTTCATCCGACTCTAATAGCTTATCATAGGGATTTTCATCTCTCGTACTGAAAACGCCACACATATTTGCTCAGGAATGTTGGAAAACAATACCATTTCAGAGACCAAAATTGCAGCTCGATAAACTAGTAGATGTCATCCTTTCGATTCCTGAGCACATATTCCTTGCAGAGAGCATGACCTATATGACTTCCGCTTGCGACTTGCAAGACTCGATGCAGAAATTCCGGGCTGGCCTATCTATTTTGATCTCAAGCCTGGACGAACAGAGTCAGAATGCTGAAGAGCTTCCCACTCAAATTGGGTCATCGCTCACGGCATATTCACTCGACGATGGTAGTTCACAGCCGGTCTTGTGTTCGGATGCTTTTGGCGGGTGTCTAGCTGCGATCCGCCACGCCGCCTACTTGATCTGCATTTCTCTCCTGGCCTCGATGGAAACAAGAAGTAGTGGCGATCAAGATCAAGTCATGCACCACTGCGATGCAGTATTAAGTGCCATTGCTTATGTGGACACCTGTTCGCAATCCTCTGCTAGCAGTCTTTATATAACAACAGTCTTCTCACTGAATGTCATATCCACATGGAGTCCTTCGCCAGTGCATCGGTCATATGCTCTGAAGAAATTGGAAAATTTCTTCAATAGAGAAATTCCCCTAGAGAGGACACATTAAAGGGGAACGAACTGAATATGAACAATCTTCAGCCATTCGCAACGAGTTTTCCCCATTGCTCGTAACTTACGATAACAGCGAGCGTATCAAGCAATTCCTTATATTCCGACCTCTAGTTGGACTTTGCTTTTGTATCTATTGGTCTAGAAGTCTTAAGACACAAAATAGATAACTTAACCTAGCGCCCTATTTGTTAAATAATTGGTCACGCCCTTCACACGCTACCTAGGTCATCTAGCAAGTTACGTTACAACCAAACATATCATTTAAAAGACCAACAGTCTATAATAAAATGAAATACTCTTCAAGTCGCCCTTCCTCGCACAAATGAGCACCAATCTGCAGCAGTGTACCAGACATCGAAAGGTAACCACTGTATTTTCCATTTGATATTCAACATTCACCATTTAGCATTGTTTTGTAGGTAACGACCAGGGGCAGAAACAGGCCGCGTCGCCCAGTCATACGAGAACTTCGCGGGCCCGCTAGTATCGAATTACTTGCGAATTTGTTACTGCAAGAGACAATTGGGGTTACGTTTATCGGAAAAGATTTCGAATGCCTTTCGACCAAGGGCAACTCAATCACTGAGATGGGGATTTTAACTCTACAGACGAATGGAGGCGATTTTCGCCCACCAAGAAGAACAGTATTCATTCACGACGTCTTATCACGCGGCCAGCCCAGCCCATCATCCGGGCGTACCTTCTTATTCGAGGAATCAGAACGCAAATTGAGGAGAGATATACTACAGTTTCTGAAAGATGCTATCTCGATCAGATCTCCCGCTGGTGCACAGTGCAAAGTTGTGCTTGTGGGCCATCACATATCTTCAAGTCTGGATATCATGGAGAAGATCGGGACCAATTTGCGGGACCAGGAACTCTTTTCATTCGAGGGTATTCTCGACATTTCTACCATCACTAAAGGCTTAGGACTACTAATCTCTCAGCGTCCTTACCCAGGAAGAATCTTGGGATTTCTGGGTATTCCATTTCAAAAATGTTACCTTCACATTGCAAGAAATGATGCTCATTTTGCACTCAGAGCGCATCTTATGCTAGCGGCGACAGCATTTCACAGAATGGAACTGGAAGCTTTTCCAAAGGCTATAGCTCGAATCTTCGACCTGAAAACGATTGCGCGGGATCCGATTGATTTCGATTCGCGGACACCTGATGCAGAAAGATTCCGCCTAGACGACAATGTAAAGAAGACAGCCACCAGAGCATGTTGCGGATTGAAACGGGAATATGCGATGAAGTTGGCTGACGACTGGTTGGGTGGCTCTGAGGAGGAGTCTTTGGGAACATCGCTGTTTGGAATGTCTGCTGATACATGAATTTCGCAACCCTCCGATCTGAACTCGAAATTAAGAAAACTTAATATCTCCAAATCGCAACTGCGACATCTTGAGTGCGTCGATATCTGAACAGCTCCGGCAATTTAACAACTTCGAGATCTCAACAGCTTGATTGCTAGATATTTCGGATAGCTCAATGTTTCTGATACTTCAAAATCTGGCTAACGCCAAAGTCTTATTGAGTCCAAGAGACTTAAGAAACCCCTGCCTAGGTAGATGGGGCCTGCTTGACTCCTTGTTAAAGTTGTCGATTGCTTCTTATAAGATGGTGAGCAGACCTGAGCCGAAGCTGAGCAAAGGTAGCGTGTGAAAGACAAGAAGTGTTGAAACGTCCATAGTATAATAGCTCTATTCACACAGCTTTCAATTTAACAGCCATCTAGTACTACCTTCTTGCAGTACTTCAGAGCCATGACAGTGGTTAAGTCCATCACTCTATGAGCTCAAAGATTTTCCATCCCCCCGGTTACTCACCTCTTCTACCCATTTGCTTTTGATCTCTGGAGAACTTCCCCCCTTTCTACGTAAAAAAAAGGCTAATTAGTTCAAGGCTTACTTACTACTTCCTCAACTCTCCCTTTCCATAGATTACCGCATATTTTAATTAAAAGGGACCGAGGTCTCGCGGTAAGTGTATGGTGGTAGCAATACCTGTTTGAAGACTCTACTTTACCAGCATCTCAATCTCGCTCACGTCCTGAACAAATCCAAATTCCAATCGGATTCCCCTTTAAACTACCTATGCAATAGGGGTAACACCCTTCTTCAAAATCACATTTCCATACTTCCTCGTCTCGCCAGTAACAACGATAGCAAAAGCCCCCCTAGCCCTCTCATAAAACGCAAACCTCTCCATCTTCTCAATCTCGCCCGTGTATCCTGACGCCAAGGCCTCACGAAAAGAGGACTCCACTGTTGAATCACATGAGTCGCCTGTAACCACATCCATCATGACTACTGGAGTTACACCATAGGTGTCTAGTTCGAAGAGAGGGATGATTGCCGCGAGGAGAGCTGACGTTGAGATTCCTGTTTGGTGATGGTTAGTCGGTGAGGTGGGTTTAAAGTGGTGTTTGCACGTGACGTACCGTCTGCTCTTACGACGGGAATGTGGGTTGGGCATATTGAGTGGGAGGGGAAGTGGGCGTCTGCTAGGACAATCTCATCGCCGTGGCCCATCCTAGAGAGTGAATGTTAATGTTGCTTGATCAGAAGAAATGCAACTTCTTGGACGTGGTTAGGACTATGGTCATAGCTCAAGGTGTCTATACTTGAGATAGAAGTTCTGTGATGGATTGTTACTTACTCGGCGAGAACCTTGAGAAGTGTTGGAGAAATGAGAGGAGAGATGCCCTTGAGAACCATGGTTGAAGATTTGTTTGTTAAAGCGTTACGGTGTGAGAGGAGAAGGTATACAAACGCGAGGCTTTGCAGAAGTTTGAGGCTACAAAGATAAAGAGAGAATGTTAGAAAGGTCTTATTAAGAGAATGGGCGATACTGTCTGTTTTCCCCCGAAGACGAGAGTCAAGTCGGTGTGGATATGAACTCAATGTGGGTACACACGTAAGTGTGTTTCACCGGTTGCACATCTGAAAATGTAAAACACCTCACACATTGAACAAAACAAAAGGAATGTTTTCCCGATACTTGGACGGTTGAATTCTGTGTACTATTTGCTAGCCTGCAGGTCTTGTGCTCTACAATGTTCTGTTGTACAAGACCGCCGTCTCAGCTATTATTGCCGTTATGTCATAGGCGGAATAGCCGAGGCGCCCTCCTGTTCCCACAAACTAAGAGATGTCTTGACCAAGGAAAAAGTTCTAAAAAAAAAGGATTATTCGCACTCCAAGTGGGACTCGAACCCACAGCCTCAAGATTAGAAGTCTTGCGCGCTACCATTGCGCCATTGGAGCGATGTTTGCTTTGTTTTTATATGACTTTTCCTACATCAGTATATGAACCCAATAGTCAGTCGCATCTATTTAACAACCAAACCTAAAACACTAAATTATACAGTTTTAATATTTAAAAATGATTCAATAAATATTCTATTATGAAGCCCTCTATCTTTAGCAGTATTATTCTTTTGTGCGAGCGTCTAAAATTAATTCTAAGTCTACACCCCAGAATCATGCTCTCTTCTCCGGCTCCATGATTTTATTCTCATATCCAACCAACTTCAAAGCTTCCCTCACTCTCGGGTACACCCTCTACGTGGTTAGTGACACCAATCAAATTCTCGCCATCAAAGAAGCCATTCTTTTGCGCCAAATTCTCAAATCCAAGCATCTTATTCTCTGCCATGCGGCAAGACCTTGACGGGCCAAATGAGGCAGAGCACTAAGTATATTAACCCGGCCATGAGTGGCTTAAAAGAAAACTGAGCTTGTACATGTTCTTCGATGCCTGATTGACCCTGCCTGACCTAGGCAACCATAGCTCGGAGATTCTAACCTTTGTAGTATCTATATAAACCTCGGTAGAACCATCGGACTGAAAGAATGTGGGTATTTCCGCGTCGCAAGCCTTCCAGTACGTCGTGCCAAGGAAGACTATGAGGATGGTTGAGCCAATAACAGCTGCAATGAGACTATGCCATCAAATAATAATACCACTAACCAGCGTAGCACCCAAATTGTAAGAACTAAGACTGAAAATCATATAGAACGCGAAGCAATGAAGTGCCCCCCAAGTTCATTATTCTTGAAGAGTTGGTGAACTACTACACCAGAAAGCCAAATCACTTACCAGGAAGTGCTGGCAACAAGTTGTCGTTGTATAGTACTGTTTCTCCCTCGGTAGAGTGATATTTACAAGGTACGATCAGGCCCAGCTACCATGAGAATGGAGAGTTATGAAGGGAGAAATTATTGACCTTTAGTTTGCAAGTATTCGTATAGATTTTGTCAAGAGGCAGATCTGACTTTCGCCTCCTCGATATGTTGCTTTATTTGTGAAGCCATCATTAGAATTGTAGCGAGATTTGACACGTAAGGTTGATGCTTCAATATAAGATGGGACTCAGGATTCGAGGAATATGCACTCTTATCATCTTACGCATCTTTCTTCCAAGACTTCAATTATCCTGCGCTCGCAGTCTTTTCTAAATAATGTGTATGTCAGATGACTGGCCTAAAAAGCTAAAAGGAATCTCCTGATCTGTAACTCATCAGCTCTGAGAAACCACATTTCAAAGTAGCCCGCTAAGGTTAGCGGTTATGCTCCGATGAGATGGTGGCTGCGCAACTTTGGCATATAAGCCCACCTGGGACAAAGCTGACACTTGATACTGTAACCTAAGCAGATTGGCAAGGACTTGGCAATTGAATCACAAGTGGGAGAACTTCATTACCCGACGCCTTTCGACTTGTGATACGCTTCCCTCCTGCCTGGACTTCACTCTCGTCCTCCTGGTGCTAATTTGGATGTTTTATGCCTAGGTGATATGTATTTAAGTCACTATACGTGCTTGGAATACTGAAAATAAATTAGTAACTTGAAAGGGTGTCTCGATTTACTACCTGTAGTAAGGGGAGGGAAAGGGAAGCGTGTATCACGATTCACGAGCCGTCTTTTGGCTAGTCTGCAAGAGGATTGACGATTAATTGTAAGGAGCAAAATATGTGGGAATTCCCAAATGGATTCCTCTGACCTGATTGCGAAAGTTTTTGTCAATCAAGTCTTCAAACATCTCCCATGCCTGCTCACCCGCGACTCCGCTAAAAGTGTGAGAGGCGGCCACAGGATGGAAGAAAGGATCTTGCATCTGCCAACGACCATGATCCCCCTGATTGAACACACTGTCAACTTCTGGTGCGCTTGTTGCCTGTATCTGTTCCCCTTGTTGCCAATTACCTCCTGTGGTGTTTCCGCCAAGGGTATCGGCAGCGTGGCCCGATTCAATAAGGTTGGCAACCAATTCTTCAAAGGCATCACGGTATTTCGTCGCTGCAGGCCAGCGTTCTGCAATGATATAGAGCACAGTTGAGCATGCACGGATGTCGCTGGAAAACTTGAAGTCGAAGATGCTGCGAGACATCCAGAAACCATATATCAATGTAAGTCCGGCCAAATACGTGGCGTGAAGGCCTAGAAGTGACCAAGACACTGATTGCGTGTGGTGTATCTGTTTTTGAAGCTGGCATATTTGGCCAGCGGCATGAATGCATTGGTGAAATTCTTGTGACGATGACGTAAAACCTGTGATGCGTGGAAGATACAGTAACCGTATCGATTTATAATACTGAAGCAGATGCATTTGCTTTGAGCCGTAGAGCTGATCTTCAACATTTACTGAAGCGCTATCTGGAATGTCATCTTTCCATTCTGTCAGTTGCAGCTGCAGGTCCTCGATATCTTCCAATGACACTGTGTCTGGGGCCCTGGCAGAGTATAGAGTCTCGTGGATACGGGATTCAATTATCTTTAACCGGAAAATGTGAATTGCAGCAGACATAGCCGTATTGCTTTTAGGAGATACGATAGAGGTTTGTATTGCCTGTCTCAGAGTCTCCTCGTCATCGATTGTATCATCAACATTTGCTGGGAGCTGTCAATTATCAGTGACATTTCTAAATGGCAACATGACTTCCACCAATATCGTAAGAATGGAATTTTGAAAGAATGGCACTTACATCAGCATCAATGTCTCTTTCACTGATACTGTGAGGTCTTCCAAGCGCCATAGCAACTTCTCTGTCTAGTCCATAAACGCACCAAAACAGCCTCTTTCTCCTCTCGTCTTCCAAGTGAGAAGAGACTCGAGCTTTGCGATGTAGACCTGTCTCCAGGCTGCTTGTCATTGCATGCCGTATAAGATGCCACATACCAGGATACGACGGGGACCTTAATTGATATAAGACGAGCAGAAGAAGGCTATCAATTGTCTCAAGATCTTTCACGCTTAATACAACGTCTATTTCCCTTGAAGCAGCATTGTAATACGCCTATCAGATTTTAATAAATTTCGATGAAGGAAGAATCTGGTTTATACCCTACCTGAGGAGTATTCTCTGAGGTTTTAGCTTGTCTCAGCTCTAAATATCGTGCTGAGATAGCATATATCATATTGAGCTTGAATAGAGCCACGTGAAGTTTCCTTCTGGTCGCTGCTTGTGCAGGCCACTGTCTTGGGCTACCGACAAGCTCCTGGGGGTCACCCTCGTGGCGACGAGTAGACAATTCGTGTCTCCGCTGGTTAAGTTCTACGATTTCTTTCCTGGCAAGGAAAGGATGTCTGGCATGGAACTTTTGCCAGTAGATTTGCAAAAGCTTTTCTGCAGTTTCGTCACTTGGCATGGGTGCTGGCGCTGCTGGATTAGGATTTGTCGTGGTATTTCCTTGTGGTTTGCTTATATCGCCAACAATCAACTGTTTGTTCACAACTGATTGTAGCATTCTTGATAGCGGATATCCCGAAGTGCTTCCAAGAAAAGCATGCTCTGTTGAAGCATAGAGGGATACGAGAGCAAATGAATCTCCCTGGATATTGTGAGGAGGCTCAGGATCTTGTATAGGTCTACCTTGTGCAACTGAGCCAGGAGAGATGCTGCTGTTGAATTCCGGATGGTGATCACTTGCCTCCTGGATTACTCTTTCGCCATTCTGTAATTTTGTCTCCAGATATGCAACCCTCTCTTCGAGTGACCGTACATAACTGAATTACATAAGCACGCGTTCATGTATCACGTATGAGACCTAGACATGAAAGTACCTCGTTGGGTATGCTTGCTCTGAATAAACACAGTCTACTCCAGCGACTGAACAATTTGTGCATGGGCTTGAATTGCTGCACTGCACAAAATCAGTAAGTCAACGTGATTTAAAAGACTAGACAGGCAATGACCTTTTGTCTATCGAGAGATGTCAGTGATGCCCATAGGCATAGGCCAGATTTGACTCACTTCCTGCTCTTGCAACGTTTACAAGCAGCTGCCGAGCGTTGACGCTTGGTACCACGCGTGGTTTCGTCGACTTCAGGTACAGGCGTTGAATCCATAATGTCTTTGGGGTTGTTCTTTCGTCCCCACAATGCACAGTCGATATGCTCTGCCCAAGGAGCATTGCCGTCGGGCTTTGAAGCGTCGGGAACATAGCGAGATCCAAAAGATGGGGGGGGGGGCTGCAGAACTGATGTATTCCTCGATGGTTGATTTCGGGCATTGCGATAACGCGCAACCTCGACGGGCCACTTCCGCCAGAAAACTGCTGGTCACGAGTTCGAGGCAGGGTGTGGAGCAATCAAAGACTAACGTGCTCGTACACAAAGACTCCGAATGAGTCCTCATTCCTTCTGAATGACTTCCTCGACCATGCTTTACTCCGTTCTATCTTAGCACGCATGCAGATGCACCAACAACGCCTGGTACGTGTCTCATATGTTCATTTCTACATCAACCAAACTAGCTAATATATTCGCTGCTTAACAGAGATGGCCAGGCCGGTAAGGGAATTTATCCTTGAAGTGCAAGGCAATCTCCTTTCTTGTAGCCACCCAGACTCCCTCCTTTGCGGCGATGTATTTCATAAAATTTCTGAGGGCTTCTGAGCGTCCTGCTTTACCAACTGCGAACCAGTTAGCGATTACCAAATGCAAAGAATACGATGACATACCGATTCGAGAATGCATGGGAATTGTCATCATCTTTCCACCTTCACGATAGAACATATCAAAGGTTGCTTTCAAGTATTCCTCGTACATGTGCGACCCCACAAACCCAGGGCTCATGTGGAATTTACCGTCTGAGGTATTGTCAGCAGCTGAAGCAATAGGGAGAGAGAAAGGGGTTCACCATTGCAATCATAGTTGTATGGAAGGATCAACAGCCCCTTCTTCTCCGACTCGGGAAGATCTTTCTCATGTGGAGCGTCTTGCCAGTATGGAACATCATCGTTATAGGCCTCGGAGCTCCAGAGCAACTCTTCGCCCATCTCCTCAAAGGCGACCTTGAACAATCCTCTAGTATTAGGTGTTCCGCGCCCGAAGTATACACCGCAGGGCATCTCTCCTGTCGTCTTCTTCAAGCTGACAAGAGCCTTTTTGATGTTCTCCTTGTCCTCCTCAACAGTCAAGTCCCACAAATCCAGCCAGCGGTATCCATGAGCTGCAATCTCATGTCCTTCTCTAACGCATGCCTTTGCAAACGTCGGGTTTCTCTCCATCGCTACAGCAATAGCATAGGTTGTCCATTGCCAGCCGAATTCCTTGAAAAGACGAAGCAATCTCCAAGCTCCGACACGGCTGCCATACTCATAATCACTCTCGGCATTAACGTATCTTGCGTTTTCTCGGTGGCCACCGCTTGCACCCTTCTCCCACAAGTAGGGCTCTGATATCCCGTCACCCATCTCGACTGAGCGCTCGGCTCCTTCTCTGAGCCAGTTAGTCCGTTAGTTGGACAGGAAGCCAAAATCTTCTTACTCGTAGTTTAGCACGAATGATACTGCTATACGTGCACCATTTGGCCATTGTGGGTCATGAGAATGCTCCCCATACCCTTCCATATCTCGTGGTATATCGTAGCGAGGGTCGACAATCATTTTGATATCTTTTGTGAAGAATCAGTGTTAATTAGGTTGGGTGTTTCGAGCTGGAAAGAGATGGGTTGAATAACTTCAGAATGGGATATTCAGAGCGGTGCGTCGACGAGGAGTATAAATACCGTAGTCATACCACAGGCTTCCATAGTATTCCTGATTATTGACAGTATCAAAGCAACCCCGCCGGCGACATTGCCCATCTATCGGCTATGCGCCGAAGAGATGGGACTCTAACAACAACGCCCCGCGCCCAAGGAGCGCCCTACTGATAAGCTGGTCGGGAATAAGAGACTTATTATAAGTGGACAACACAAAGCATACACAGCCAATCATCGAACATAATGTCCAGTCTGTCGACAATTATCTGGAAACTAGTACTGAGTCTCTTCCCGGCAAGATCAGGTAAACAAATAGCAAGAGTGGCGCTCACAAGATTCCCTATCATCCATCTAACTTTCAGTACCTACTTACCGAGTTACCTTGAAGTACTCAATATATCAAAGTCCAAATCACTAATTAGAGCTTTAGTCGACAGAGCATCAGCATCACATCATAGATTTCACAACTATTTTCTCTGTCAACCTCAATCATGTCTGTGTTTTCTCTGGACTACAGAGCAGATAATCCTGTGACACTGCAGCAAGTTGATGATCTTGCTGCTTCCTTCGGTGTCCAGATCACCGATGCACAAGAGAAAGATGATTTGCATCGCTTGCTGGCAGTCTACCACGAGTCGACGGAGCAGTTAATGGCTCTGGAGGGTGAGAATGCACCGCATGTCTGGTGTGATCAAAGCGCTAACTGGAATATACACCAGATTACACCCCTGCGCTTGACCTTGAAAGATTTTCACGCGAAGGGGTTCATTTCCCGGAAGCTGCTGATAATCTCTTGGGAGCATGGGCATGGAAAACCACAATCAAAGACTCAAGACCTAACAATGGTCCTCTGGCCGGCAAGACGATTGCAATCAAAGATTGTATAGCCATCGCAGGAGTTCCACTCCTGCTTGGGACCAACATGTTCAAAGATTATGTACCTGATATGGACGCGGTCTTGATAACCCGACTTCTGGAAGCTGGTGGTACCATCACCGGTAGAGCAGTGTGCGAGAATATGTGCCACTCAGCTACTAGCCATTCGGCTTCGACTGGCGTTGTTCATAATCCTTATGCAAAGGGCTACAGTACCGGTGGCAGCTCGAGCGGATGTGGTGCTCTTGTTGCTAATGGAGATGTTGACTTGGCTGTTGGTGCTGATCAAGGTGGCTCTATCCGGGTGCCTGCTGGTTGGTGTGGAATATATGGCTTGAAGCCGACTTTTGGATTAATCCCATTCACCGGATGCGCGTCGTAAGGCTCCCTTCTTCCAATTTCAGCTGATATTGCTAACAATTCGGTAGTAATGAAGCAACGTAAGAGCCGAACAAAAACTACTCTAAAGATTTATACTCACAAAGCTCTTAGCAACGATCATGTGGGTCCTATGACCAGAACCGTTTTGGACAACGCACTCATGCTCAAAGCAATGGCTGGAACTGATGGAATAGACGATAGAAGTTTCGGTAGCCCTCAACCAGCTGATGTTCCTGACTATTTCCAGCAACTGATCTCCTTGGAGGCACCCAAATCACTGGCTGGCAAAAGGATTGGGATCATAACAGAATCCCTCAACATGCCAGCGATGGATCCTAGAGTCAAGTCGCTCTTTCTGGAAAGTGCTGAGAAGTTCAAAGCACTAGGTGCTACAGTTGAGAAGGTCTCAATCCCTATGCACAAGTATGGCGCTGCTATATGGACTGGAGTCTCGAAATATGGTGGCTACATTACCAAAATGGGGGCCAATACTGGAAGAAGAGGATATGCTTTGAACGCTCTAAATGCGAAAGTATGGCCAATGACCCAAGACAAATGGGAAAACACTTACCCAAGGTATGTTCTTAACCTAGGTGCTAGGACTGGAACTGGGATTATCTGATCATGAATAACAGTACGAAAAACATCTTTCTCAATGGCGCCTATGCCCAGAAAGTCTTCCCAGGACTTCTCGGAAAAGCCATGAACCTCTCACTCAAGCTCAAGGAAGATTATAATAAAGCCCTTGAGAATTACGACGTTCTAATCTTACCAAACCTGCCTTATATCGCCAACACTCACTGTGGACCGGATGCCACATCTCTTGAGCTGATTGCAAAGCAGGCAAGTTATTCTCCGTTCACAGCATTTCTTTTTCTGAGAATATTCGTCTGACGACCCATAACAGGTGGGTCTAACTGCCAACACTGCTCCTTTCAACCAGAGTGGACATCCTGCACTTGCAATGCCGATTGGCATGCTGGAAATCCAAGAAGGTCCGCTTGCTGGAAGCGGCACGAAATTGCCTGTTAGCATGCAGGTTGTTGGGAAATGGTACGGCGAGAGTGAGGTTTATCGCGCTGCTTATGCTTGGAGTTTAGCATATGACTGGAAGTCACTGTAGATGTAATTGGTTGGACTGATTACCAGAAGAACCGGGTTTTTAAAAGTCACTGTTCATTACTTAAATATGCCTGCTACCCAGCTGTTTCTACTAAAGTGATGTGAAAAACCTACTCAAATTTTCTTGTAGCAATTGTATAAATATTGGGCGTTGTGTAATGCCAGCGATGCGAAAGATAGGTGGTTATGTGACAACATAGAATTCTGACTGTCCACCATTATTAGATATTGAAACATTGAAAATATATCCAACAAACATGGTACGACCGTACCGCCAAGCATCCTTGGTTTAGTGGTAAAATTAGCCCTTGCCAATCTCTCTTATAGAGATTCGAATTGGGCTAGCCCCGGGTTCGATTCCCGGAGAATGCATTAACTTTTGTATTTCTTGACTTTTTTTGACGTGAAATTAACAATTTTTTTCAATTTCACAATCTCTTTTTTTTCTTATTCGTGAAAAATGTTAATTGGTCGGCCGCTAGAGTGGGGTTAGGCGACCACCCAGACTCTTTTGGCGAGCAAGTGCAAGGTCAGATTTAACGAGTAAATTGAGAATGCTTGTTTTGGATTGCTCGCTTAGGTTGATAATTGGATAACCCAAGGACATGTTGGCGGGGTCTCTGTGTTTGGTTTCCTCGATAGCGGGTGCTCTGCGAAAGATGAACAATGGTATAAGGTGTTGAACATTGGGGCGAGGGCGTTCACAAATAAGAAGATCGTGAGTAGAAGGTTAATTAGTCTAAAGGAAATGATACACTAGTAGTGCTTTTGTAGAAGGTGGGTGGAACGATTTTTACTTTCTAGAAAGTGGCAGTGAATTAAGCAGCTGTATTTTACAATTTCGCAGCTTCTCTACGCAATCGTATTAGTTAGTACCACCCATTGCGTCTCCTTAAAGCTCTTCCCTAATGTTCCATTCGCTCCTCTTGAATAATCTAGCACTTCAACAACTCCCATTTAAGACGTAGAACTTATCAAAGAGACAGTAACCAAGTAGATTACAGACAACAATGTGGCACGGCTCCTCTATGCATATTCTTGCTAGAGTTTAGTATTGTCGATTAGAAAGTAATAAAATGAATTCTTAACAAAATTTATATTACTGTTAACGAGTCTGTGTGGCTTTGTTGTAAGAAGAGTATAAGAATTCTTTACTCTAGGATTTAGTGGGAAGTTGTCATGGTAAATAAACTAGTACATAGTAAACTACGCGTTGGTTTAGGTGTTCCTTGTACTTGCCTCCTCCAGTAATTTAGCAGCGGTGGTGGTTGTAGTAGTATTACCGCGGGGAATAGTGCTAGTTGTGTGTGATTCTTAACTTGCGCCACAGAGTGACTTAAACTAATTGTGTGGCGTGGAAGACGAGTTTTTATAAAAGCTCTTAGTAATGGAAATAAACATAAGCTTATTCTATAACCCTAAACAGCGAGAATGTTATAGTGGTAATCTCGGAACTGATCTTTAGATAGATAGCTTAACCACTGTATTCGCTAAGATGTGACACTATAGCTAGAAGACCGATGGTATTGTATTTCTAATATTGCTGTAGAGGTATTTAAGTCTTGGGAAGCGCAATTTACCGATTTCATAGGCTCTTTTAGCACTATAACAGTGAACATAGTTGGTTGAACGTTGGGCGCGACTAAGACTTAAACCATTCTGTAAAGCTCAGCTAATCTTTTCGATCTCTACTGTTAGACGACTCCCTAATAATAAGTCCCTGCTTAAGCTTAAAGTCCCTGCTTAAGCTTGTATTTGTAGGCGGCCTCAGTGAGCGAGTGGATTTTACTAATTGAATTTACCACTGCACTGGTAAATGACGCTAGGAAATTAGGTGGAAAATCATGTATATATACAGCCTTCTCCACAGACATTATCCTAGACCTCCTTTTCCTTGTGCGGTCGCAGTTTAATTGTAAGGTAAAGGTTTGAATTAAGCTGTACATGCTTGTCCCGGAGGACAGAGTGTGTCGACCTATCTTAGGAGCGTAAAAGCTGTAGATTGTAGTCTATAGAAGAGGCTGTATATACAGACTAAAGGATTACACAATTGAAAGATTTCATCCTGATCATCGGCTCACAGAGTGGAACTCCTTAGTCTCATATTAGATACACATCTCAGTCTTGTGTAGAAGCCTCAAGCTCCTAGCCATATAACATTCGCTCCTACTACAATGGTAAAACTTACACAGTCACCCTTGCCCTAGAGGATCCGAGACTCAAATGACGTAACTATGTCAAGCGCCATATTAGTTACACACTAAAGAGTGGGAGAAACTTCCATTGAAACCTAGGTAAGGATATAGGTAACAATAACAAATATGTAAGCAAGTAATAGGCAGGGCGGATAGCTCAACGGGCATCCGCGAACTTCCTAGTCCTGGTCCGAGAAGACAATAGAACAACTCATCTAGAGGATAAACAGCGATGACGGACGTTAACCACAAGGATGTAAGAAGCCTTCTGGGAATGCCGAACCTTTTTGCTTCCGAGTTCAATGATATGGAAGGAATTCTTTTCCTGTTGCATTCTTCTTTTGCTCTCGCAATCTTACTTGGCCATTTGGAAGACAAGGACTCGCTTTGCTTCGCTTCGTTACGCTTTGCTTGATAGTCGACTTAGTATCTATCGGTCCTCCATAGCGCTCGCTAAATCATTTTAAGTCCGCATAGACTGAGTAAAGCTGTTGGTCTTGCAACTAACACTAGAAAAAAGGTCTAGGAAACTACTTCCATCAGATTTTGTCCCCTGTAGATCTCAGCGTCAATAGCTAAGCTTACCTATATATAGTGGGTACTCCTTAGATATTATATCATCTATAGACGATGGAGAGGGAAGGTAAGAAACGGATGTAAACCACATGTGCAGTTCCATCATAAATTCAAATTGCCAAATACCAACCATTGAACAATCATGGATAAGAGTAAGATAACCATGCATTGTATGATACATTATTGAGAGAAACGTGGCAATAAAGAAAACAAGGCGACGATTTCTCTCAACCTTTTACCCATTTTCCTGGTCCATCCGAATACTCCACCCATCATCCTTAATGCTCCAAAGAAACTTTGAAGAAATACAGCCACCGAGAGCCACTCAATCGGAAAGGAGAAATAAGAGAAATACAAGTGATAGAATAATCCAAAAAACCGCCACCGCCCATATAACGTACAATGACGTACTTGTACAAGAAAGGAAATCGAGAGAATTAGGGGAAAATGATGTACTGGCCATCAAATTGTGGGCAAGAAGCATCATGCCGTTCTGAGAACCAGAAAGTAAGGGACTCGATAAGAAATTCATACACGGAATAAAATCCTTCCAAAGGAACTGCTATTTTGCGTCCCTCTCTACTCATATCTCACTTGACGAACAGCTGATGTCGGTGGAGGTGGAGCCGGATGGCGAGGATCATACTCTTCGTAATATGCAGGATCCGATCGTGACATTGGTACAGCCCTACGCGCCTCATAGACTGGTTGTCGGCCGTAAACCTCGTCTTCATAGGTCGCCCTATCCATGTAGATGGGTTCAGGTTCTCGTCGGACTGGCCTCCTTATCATGTAGTCACCACCCGGATCAGAAACCTGAACGTATTCGTAGGCTTCTGCATACTGAGGGGCAGGTTGACGTTGTCGAGGTTCATCAGCATACACGCGATAATACTCCTGACGTGGAGCCCTGTCGTAAGCGATTTCTTCTGGTGGTCCTTGAGGAGATCTGCGGTAGACTGGTTCTTGTTGCAAAGGATGAGGGACTGGACTACGGTCTCGGTATTGTCCCGGTGGTGCACCCATCTTAACGTATACTGGTGACCTCGAACGCGCGCGGTCATTCTCTAGTCGAACACTTTCATACCTAGCATATCTGCTTGGGGTACGGTGCATGCCTTGGCTATTCTGCCTATCTTCGCGATATACCACGTTGTTTAATTTGAACCGGCGATCAACTAACTCAGGAGATCGCTCGCGAGGAATCGCTTGAGCCGGAATAGATTCAATGTAAGGATTATCGTAAGATCGAATTTGTCTTGTCTGTGGAGCAGCTCGTTCATGCACGACATACCCATCGTTGACTTGACTGACAGGATGTCCAACCATAAACCTGCCATCGTCCTCGTAGCCTTCGCGCACACGTCGCTGTGGATCTGGCGTATGTTGGTAGACTCGTCGGACTCCCTGCTCAGCCTCCCACTGACTTCTCCGTTCATCCTCCCTGCGACGATCCACCTCTTGAGGTCTCTTCTGATCATCTTGTGTATTATTCGGGAGGAAGTCGTTGAGAAACCGCTCCGCAGCTCTGTCTGCTTCATCCACAGGCCGTAAGACATCGGCTGCTGGTTGGATCCCAGGCTCAGCTGGTAGTTCCCCATCTTCGGAGCCGGCATCCAGAGTTTCTTTCTTGATCTTCGCAGCTCTTGCTAGTTCGGTGATGACCTCAGTTATGGGCTTGTGTCGATGTGCCGATGATTCTACGGTACGTGGATGCGCATCTCTAGACGCAGAAGAAAGTTTCTGTTGCTCAGCAATTCGAGCCATAGCTGTGGGCAGATCTTCAGCATGGGGCCTGTACGACTGTGAATTTGGTTGCCTATAGTTAACATTGGAGAGCGCAGGTTCGGCAGGATCATAGCTTGTTCGACCCCGAGGTTCCACGGGATCTCCATCTCGATAGCGAGTAGTTCTATCGGAGTACAAAGGAGCCTCCTCTCGAACAATGTAACGTTCGTGATCACCCACAACTCTCACTTGCACGGGAGAGGCGCCTTGCTCGACGTAATTCCGACTCGATGGATCTTCATAGATGGGTTGGCGGTGCTCCAAGCTTCTCCGCGCTACCGTACCTCGAACTAATCGATCAGACTGATAATTGTGCGTTTCAGAGACATTTTGGTAGTTGACGTTTTCGATGTCCGATAGCCCAGTGTTGCCGGGCTTCTTGTAGTACTTATCATGATTGTCTTGAGATGGGGGTGGCTCATATGTACCACGCATGGTGTTCGGCTCGTAGGCTGGTACAGGCTCCGTGGACCTTTTCTCCTGGACCTTGGGCACCGGTTTTGCAACAATCTCTGGCAAAGCTTCCACGAACAGGCTTAGCTTTGTTTCGTCCATTCCAGGCGCGTGAGCTACTGCAGATAGCTTGGCTGTGTCGGGTAGCTCAACCATATCTTGGGTCCAATCAGGGACATGGCCCAGGCCCTTCTCGGCTACGGCCACCTCATGGACAGAATGAAAGTGGTTGACGAGCTGGGGCAGAGAAAAATGCTTCTTTTGCTGCCCTGCGGAACCAGCCATACCAAGAACGCATGCTCTGCACAGCAATCCATTGACGTTCCTAACCTGGCGCATGTCTTTGTTGTTATTAAGACCATCGCTGATCATTGAAAGAGGTGGGTCGCTCTGATACTTTGTCCTTGACATTTTCAGAATATGGTAGATAATGGTATATACCTTCACACTCCCTGGAACTTCCTTTACTCCATTAAGAGTCTTCCAGACGTCACGAGCAGCAATTGCAACGTCCAGAAGTAGAGTCTTATACTCCGCGGTTTGCGGAGGTCGCGTGGGGTTTGATGTTTGTTGGGGTTTGGCATTCTGGTAAACAGAGGGTTGCTGGTAACCCGGGCCGTATCCATTCCCTTGCGGATAGTACGCTGGTTGCTGTCCCACAGAATCCGGAAGTGAGGCAGGATAAGCCTGACCAGGGTGTGGCGATTCAAAAGTTCCCTGTGACGCCACAGGGTAATGTGCTGCATAAGCCTGCTGAGAATAATCCTGTGGAGCTTGGCTGTACCCATGAACATTGGTATGCGATGGTGGCGCAGAGTACTGCAGCTCTTGATATCCTTGGGAAGTATCCATGTAAGGCTGCTGCGGTGGCGGCGGCGCATAAGGTCCATTCTGGTGCCCTGTGTACTGTTCACCATATTGCGGATGACCATAGTAGGGAGCCGGGCTTTCCTGATATGCATGTGGATTCTGAGGCTGCATAGGAGCAGAGACAGGACCAGGCTGATGATATCCGCTATACCCATAATTCTGGTGCATGGTTTGGCCATATGGATCACTGGCACTTGGCGCAGCATTGTAATAGGAGTGAGTAGCAGCATTGGGATCCGGTTTGAAAGGAGGATATTCTGGCCACTCAGATTTCCAATGGACAACAACGCTACCAAGACTGAGGGCAGTGGTATGTTTAGCTGCAAAGTGCTGGATAACACCTTCAAAGCCATAATACTTGAAATTACCATCGCAATCATTGCAAAGAAAAAGTTCCTTACGATATTGTTCCGTGATGGGCTTGATCTTTGTGTCGAAAAGCCATTTCATGTTCTCCAAAATTAGTTTCAGGGTGTAGGGTCCATTGGGGGGATCCGTTGCTGGTGTTTGGCCAGCTGCGCGGCTTGCTGCTTCATCCTTGGCGATCTCTGCATAGAATCGTTTCCGGACATATACGAGAACTTCTGCTGCGAACGAAGTACAATTATCTCTGGTCACCTTGGCACCACCATTCCAACCATCTCGGATAATCTCATCGGCATACCCACCAATCCTGGTCCTGAGGGGTGCCTGAACATCTTCCCATTCCCTTTCAATGACCTCCTTGGAGTCCTCGATCTTGGAACCCTGCCAGCGGCTAGCATCAAATCGCTCTTGAACCACTCGGGTCTGAGCGATTCGATCCTTTTCTCGTTGTTCGGCCTCCCCGCGTTGTGAGAGCAGTCTCGGCTTCAAGACTTCCCAAGCTTGATCAGTGAGAGGCTGGATGATCTGGATGGCTGCTTGATATGAACTCATGTGTGCTAGAACACCTGGCATTAGCGGGGGATCGAGTAACATGCATCGGCGCTCAATTTCAGATCTTCGTGCTGCTTTCATCTCCGCAACTTCTTCTTTTGTCCTTTCATGCCGCACCTGAGGCTGTGAGCGAGACGGATGTGGACTAAAACCATTCTGTGATGGAGATTCGTAGCGTGTAGGAGGATTCGCTGAGTTTTTCCAGTATTAGCAGGATTTCACGTACATGAATATATCGAACAAACGAGCAAAACCTACGAAAGCTTGTGTGGACTGGCTGTGGTAGTTGATAATATTGCTTTGCATGTGGTAATACTGGTATGTTGCTTTTTGTAGTTGGAGGTGCAATTGGTAGGTTTGGAATACTGGCAAGCGGTGGAATCGTATTTTCGAGTTTGAATTTTTGAGCTTCATGGGGCTCGTTTCTTCGCATTCGTGATACTCCACCACTGGCTTCCCAACGCTCCCACCGCGCTGCATCGTTTCTTCGCTCTTTCCCCCTGTCATCAAGACCTTTCAACCATTCCTGAGCCGTAGCGGCTCCCATATTAGCGGTCACGTCAAGGTATTCCTGGTTGATATCATCTGCCATTTTCTGTAAAAACTGCTTGTTGAGTTGGATCGTAGACGGTGGTGAGCCTGTTTTCTGTAGTGTGGTAGGCGGAATGATGTGGAGTTCATTCGTCAGAAATACGAATGGTAAAGCTCCCATCAGTTTTTCTTCGAACGTGGGTGAAGTAAGAAGATCAATATGCTGACAAGATTAGCTAAAGTCTATTTGAGAATACATATAAAGAAAAGCGGCTTACCTTGGTTGTTCGCTTTTCAAGGCAAGGACCACATGTTCGTATAGCAAACGACCATATTGGAATAACACCAGTTTGTCCCGGACCAGGATGCCATTGATCCATTTGAGGCATATGGCTTGGCTGTCTTTTCTTGCCGCAAAATTGACAAGAGACACAGCATGCAAGTCTCCACATGTCGAGCTCTGAAATTCCTTTCAAAGGCAGTGGCTGATTAGGCCGAAAGAGCCTCCTGGCGGCTTGCCAAATGGCATCTGGCTTCAGTAACTGAGCACAGGATCTTGGAAGGGGAATAATAGGATTCGCGGATGAAGAAGAGTCAAGATAGGCATGAAATGTTTTGTTGACTTGCAACAATTGGCCCAGAACTCTTGGAGGGGTAAAAGTGAAGATACGCTGCCATATTTCTGCAGGCAACAAAGACCTATCCTGACACAATTGGCCATTCGCAGTCCAAAATTGCTGGTAAGCATCATCAGGCTTCAGACGTTTGGCAACTTCACAAGATATCCCATTTTCAACATGGCCATTGGACATAAATCCCCTGGTGTCGGAGAGCTTCCGTTTCCTGGATACTTCTGAGTCTGGATTGGAAGAGGCTAAAATATGTTGTTCCTTGGGAGGAATATCGTGGTTCACCTGGATTATTGGAGTGTGGACATGTTCTTCTTCGTCTTCGGTCTCGGCGGACATGGAAATATCCGAATCAGAGTCGTCCTCATCCACAGCAGGCATCGTTGCAGAATCGTTGGGGGTGCTATTGCTTGAAAGGTTCTGCGCAGGAGATTGCGTCGAGGAGTTCGCGCCCATAATATATGTTTGGGTAGTATTCGAGGCTATCCTGTTGCCTGGATCCATTGTTTTCCTCCAAGCATGGGGCAGTTCGATGAATGGAATGCGCCCGAGTAAAGCTTAGCCACAAGTTTCTCGAACCTTCAACATGAGAGGAGCGCAGGTAACGCTAGTAACACTTGTCATATGTAGATAGACTGCGCTCGTGATGATCTGCGGTCAGAGGAGCTGGTGTGCGAGGATCAGAGAACTGGCAGATCTGAGGAATCTGACAGGAAAAAAGACACGGCAGCGATGCGATAGGGGAGGATCGCGAACGAAAGTAAAGCAGAGACAAGAGTCGCTGCTGGGCGCGAGATGACGGAGTATAGGAGGAGGAGGAGGAGGAGGAGGAGGAGGAGGAGGAGGAGCAGGACGTGATCTGACGACGCAAAAGAGAAGATCTCGAGCTGGGCCTGGAGACCGAGGCGTGGTGCTGTTTTATGCCGGTAGCCTTGAGATGTTGCTGGGAAAAGGTGAAGCAAATGCTGTGAGGCTTGCTAACGATTGGTGACTGCACCATGAGGGTCGCCTTGTCGCGCTAAAATGCGCTAGCTGGTTTGGGAGCCTGGCTCTCTGAATATGACGATTCCAGCGCGAGCACGAACCAGAGTTGACCTGGAGAACACCCGCAACCCATCTTCAGAATTCCTCGTCTCATAACTCGTGCTTCAATATGGCCTCGTTGAACACATCTACAAATGGCCCATCGATCAAATCCTCGTACTCAGGAGTCGTCAATTCCGCCCCTCTTTCCGGCCCAGCCGCCAACAGTCCAACCTATGGCCAGTGGGCTCTGTTTTCCGTTTCAGCCCCTCTGGTGAATGCCTTCCAACAAGACAGTGGTGGCAAGGAAAGTGTGCTCAAGGTCCAAAGCACTGGAGGTTCGCCATGCCCAGAACTGCAAGTCCTGGACTTAAACTGACATCTGGAATTCAGAGGGCGAGCTACTCGACTTGATTGAGGACTTCTCCGAAGGCCGTGTGCAATTCGCGTTTGTCAAAGTCAAGGATCCGAATACGACTCTTCCAAAATATGTTCTCATCGGCTGGGTTAGTTATATGCAAGAGCATGCAGTCGGATTTGAAGCTGAAACAGTATACAGTGCGGCGAGGGCGTTCCTGAAAGAACCAAAGGCTACTTTACAAGTCACCTTGCAGCAGTCTCCAAGATCTTGCATGTTGGTGCCACGACCCCATCCACCCCGATTTGGTAGCTAAATGTTCCAGGGATATCATGTGCAAATCACAGCTCGATCAGACCGCGACCTCACACCTGAAGGTATAGTTCAGAAAGTTGAGGCTGCTTCTGGTGCCAAATATTCTGCCGGATCTGCCCCACCACCATCCACCAATCGTCCACCTCCCGTCGCTTCGAAGCCAGCATTCAACCCAACAAGATCCAGTGGAACGAGTGGGTTCAACCCCCTAGCGAGCTCGAGATCAAGAGCTGGTCCTGGAGACAGCCAGGTGGACGAAGATGGCTGGGGAGCTGATGCGCCGCAAGTAACCAGATCACAACTTGAGAAGGTCCAGCCAGCCTACAAGCCGACTAAGGTTGATATGGCGGAGTTGACGAAGCAAAAGCAGGAATCTTCCAGGTTCAATGGCAACAGTCGTGCTGATAATGATAGTGGTGATGTGGTTAAAGGTGGATACCAGCCAATTGGGAAAGTCGATATAGCAGCAATCCGTGCTCAGGCCAAAAAGAAGGAGGATGACCGTCCAACAATAGTGAAGGGCGCATACGAGCCAGTTGGAAAGGTCGACATCGCAGCTATTAGAGCGAAGGCCCAAAAGCCTTCGGACGGGCACCTGTCACCTGCCGCGACAGGCGCATCGGGAGCCAGCAATACAAGTGATGAGCATAGATCACTTGCAGATCGATCATCAGCATTCACTCAATCTGAACGCCTTACTTCCTTGCCAAAGCCCAAAGTTGCGAACCGATTTGGGGCTAGTGCAAGCAACTTTGCAGGCACAAAAGCACCAACACCAGGCGCATTTGGACTACAGTCTGCCCCAGCTCCCGCCGGTGCAGCTCCAGTTGGTGCAGCAAGTCGTACTTTTGCAGACGAAAATGGAATGACCCCAGCTCAGCAATGGGCTGCAAAGAAGGCAAGGGAGAGAGGTCTCAGTGGTGCTACTTCACCAAATGTTGTTTCGCCAAGCTTGACATCACCAATGCAAAGTCAGACAAGTGGAGGTGGAGAATGGAAGAGTGGTTATGCTGGTAAATCTTGGGCTCCCGTGGCTATCCATGCAACTGGTCGGTCTGGTGCAGGGAGCATTGGTCAGCAGAGGACTGGAGAAGAGGAGCGTGAAGAAGAAGCACCATCATCACCGGCCGGTGGAATTGGTGCATTGAAAGATCGCTTCCAGGGCGGGGCACCCCCTATGGGCGCACCTAGCATACCAAGAACGACAACTGGCGAGCAAACACCTCCTCCGATCAATGCCTCAAGCCGACCTGGCGGTGTGCCTATGCCTGGTCTACCCACCAGAGGACGACCTTCAGGTGATGATGAACATGATGGACCCAGCATTCCGCCACCACCTCGCGTTCAACGAAGTCCTACTCCTCCAACCCCCGAATCTCGTGAGGAGTCACCAGTTCGTATTGCCATGCCTGTTGCCCGAAGTCAGGAACGGGAGATTGAGGCTCCAGAAGAGCGATTTTCCCCTCCCGCTCTCCCTACAAACATTGGACGGAATGTCCCGCATGAAGACGACCTTACTGAAGAGCCATCAGGCCATGATCCAGCTCGTGGTGCGGGCGCTGCGGTTGCAGCAGCATCTTTTGGAGCAGTTGCAGCATCAGAAGCTCAAGGCTCAAACTCTGGCGGTAAGCGAGCGTTGGTGCAATACGATTATGAGAAGGCAGAAGACAACGAGTTAGAACTCGTCGAGGGAGATTACGTTAGCAATATTGAGATGGTTGACGAGGATTGGTGGATGGGTACGAACTCCAAGGGCGAGAGCGGTCTATTTCCCAGTAACTACGTCGAACTTGTTGAAGATGAAGAAGAGGCACCAGCTGAAGTTCATGCTCCGGCTCCTGTAGCAACCTCTGTTGAACCCTCTGGACCGACGGCTACGACTATCTATGATTATGAGGCTGCAGAGGACAACGAGTTGAGCTTTGCCGAAGGAACCACGATTACTGGATTGGTAAGCCATTGTTTTACCCGACGATTTGATCAAAGCTAACATTTTGCAATAGGAATTCCCTGATGAGGATTGGTGGTTTGGTCATCAAAATGGAAAGTCGGGTCTTTTCCCAGCAAACTATGTGCAACTCGATGAGTGAGTAAAACATTTGTAGATTTTTACTGTAGGGAGTAAGGTTGTCAAATGAAAGCAAAATATCCCACGTATGGCGGGTTGGAGAGGAGCTTTCCCGGTCCACCCTTGGCTATTAGTCCCATGACTATAACATGTGGTCCCCACAAGCAATAAAGCTGCACATAGGACAGCTTGAACAGCGTATGAGGTGGAAATACCGAGGTGATTTCATCTGCTCGTTGTTCTTACAAGGGTATCCATACCCTCACAGTTAGCAGCTAGAGCAAGATTGAAAAGAATAGCTATGGTGAACAAGTCGGATTCGACTTGGAAACAATTCTGAATTTGAAATCAACGCATGGGGGCAACAGTTGCACAAGGAAAATCTCTACTCTGAATAAAGGAAATCATCGAATTAGACTAGGTAGGTGGGTACTTTGCATTCACGACCAGCATTCCACGCGCAGAGTAAAACACAGCAAGGAAAAAAGAACGCAAAGAAAGGAAAACCAAGTAGCAAGAGCGTTCCCCGTTACAATTTGAAGCCCATCCGTCCAGAGGCTCTATGATATTGAATTCGCATAGCCATCCCCATCATATCGATCGAGGTCATTCCATCCCATTTCATTCCACCAATCTCCAACTCCATCTGCAATTTGCAGATCTCGTCCATCAAGCCATCGGGATTTTTGTTGCCTTCGTTCCGTAGCGGTCTTGGTCTCGGTATCGTTACTTTTACATTTGGTAGTTGTTGTGTGCTGTATTGCCGGGCTTTGCGTGATCTAGCAGCATCCCTCACAGCACTCGGCACAGTCGGCGCATGCTTCGCATCTGCGGAGTGAGGATTAGTCGAGTTCAGTGGACTCGGAATGGTTCAATGGAAGAACGTACCCTTCCTCTGCAACGCAGCAACAGCACAGGGCTGCCAGACAAGCTGTCAAGCATCCACCGCCACCGCCGCTCTTCTGTGGTGGTGCCTGCTGTTGGTAACCGCCTTGCTGGTATTGCATCTATTGATTGGGGAATTGACGTCAGCTTCCATCTCTAATGACCGTGTGCGATCGCATAGGATTGGGATATGGGGGCCTTACTCCTTGTGGTGGACCGCCTTGGGGTGGGTAGTAGCCTTGCTGAGGCGCGTAGGCCTGGTAATTGAGGTCAGTGAATGCGGATGACGATGGCGATGATGAGGTATCTCGATGATGATGATGATGATGATGATGATGCGCAGAGGGCTATCGTACCTGTTGAGGATATCCGGGGGCGCCTTGAGGGGGACCGTAGCCTTGTTGCTGTTGTCCACCACCATAGTAGGCCTGATTAGACATAATTGCGATTTGAGGGTTGGGGCGTTGATCTGTGATGGCGATGACGGGTCAGAGTCTGCTCTGGTCCCTTGTTGGGTGCGAAGGACGCGACGTGGTAATAAATGCAAAGTACGTACGTGGATCTGGGGGTGTTGGTGGTGTCTGGGACGGTGAATTGATGAACAGAGGTTCGTCGTTGGTGGTGTGTGTGTGTTTGATGATATGAAGGAAGAATGTTGCTGCAGGAGGAGGAGAGATGAGGTGAAGCGCTTGCTGTTTCTAATACACACTGCCACTGCGAGCGTCGCCAAGGCCAACGAAAGAATGGAGAGCGAGGGGGTGGCCCAATCGCACGGCCGGCAATGATCCTTCCAGAACACACGAGCATGCGTGCATTCATCCTGTCCTACATGCTCAGCCACCGTGTCGCTCAGCCCAAGATCGGTGGTCACTTGTCACTGCTTTCTCGACACCTCAGCTCAAATGACCATTGACGCCTCCCACAGAGGTACGTACAACACACCTGTGAGTACTCGCGCGCGCCTGTTTCCATGCCCGCAGCAGACGGTTGTGTACGATCTTATCTACAGAGGTGTATCCATGGATACCTACCTTACTCTGTGTTCACGAGTATGTAGGTATATATATATACATATACATATATACAAGGTATTATTCCTTATTCATATTCTTCCTATACAAGGTATCCAGGTGAGCTTGATGGCTTGATGGCTTGATGGCTCTAAGAAAAGCTTGTTCTGCGCATTCAAGCCGTCAGCCCGGCTTGGCCAGATGCCGAGTCCTGGGCCGGGTCTCCAGAAAGTCAAACGTCATACAGGAGCTGAACTTGCATAGGTGCCTACGTACCTGAGGTACCTGAGGGATGGGAGCGTACAATGATCACGTGTGTTCCGTTCCATTCGCTTCGAGGTCTTCTATTTTAGATCAGTCCTCGGCGCGTGCCACTCCACCCTCGTTCCTCAACTCCAACATCCTGTCCAATGTACCAGAGTACCAACGTACCGACGTACCAACGTACCAAAGTACCAAAAGACCAAAAGACAGAGGTGCTGCGTAGACTCGAGCTGAGTGACTCAACTGCCACATCTCTTCTCATGTTCATGCCTCTCCGCTCCTCTACAGCCTCTCTCGCCGCTCAGCTCCATCCATGGTCTTCCACAGTGCGCAGTGGCCAAGGATCGCCGTCCTGCAAGCGCAACAAGTCGACTCAAGACCACGCAAATGTCTAGTTGCGAGCAGCCAATGGCATCGTCTTCACTTGTTTCCTCAAAAGCGTCAATGTGTGGAGGTTGATGCCATTCTTGCCAATGCCGTTCCCCAAGAGCAGCAGAGTGGAGCTCCACACCAGCGGCATCCAAAGCCGACATATGACCGCAAAGCAGCTCCTCCGTCCTCGGCCGCCTATCTCGCCTTCTGTGCTAACAGTATCGAGTAAAGAAACGCCGTCACACTCCCCCAGCTTTTAGGACTGCTTTGCCTATCTCAGGCCGGCTAAGCAAAGTTGCAAGAAGGCAGTATATAGTCGGTAGGCCATCTCAACCTCACCCTGCCTTGAGCAGATTCCACATTGTACTCTCTCCCCCCTCTCTTCAACGCTTCTCCCAGCACTACCGACTCAAACAACATTATCAAGATGGCTGCAACACAAGTGGGTTGGGTTGGCCTTGGCTCCATGGGCATTGGGATGGCCAAGAATCTCCAGAAACATCTCACATCCACCTCAGCACCAGCTTTAGTGTACACCAACAGAACACTGTCTCGTGGCGAGCCCTTGGACGCACTTGGTGCAGTTCCAGTGAAGACAGTGACTGAGCTTGCCCAGAAGTCCGAGATCATCTTTTCTTGTGTAAGGGCACAACACTTCCACATGACGAAAGCCATCCTAACATGGCCGTATACAGGTCAGCAACGATGCCGTCCTGGAGGCTACAGCAGATGAGATTATTGCGTCAGGCAGTATCTCAGGGAAGATCTACGTCGACTGTTCAACAGTACACCCCGATACATCGGTCAAGATCGCAGAGAAGATCTCGGCTGCGGGTGGGCAATTCGTTGCTGGTAAGTGCCTCTCCAGGTGGATGTTCACCACCCATCTAACAACCTCAAAGGACCAGTCTTTGGGGCCTCGCCCATGGCCGAAGCCGGAAAGCTTATCTTCGTAGTTGCCGGTCCCACGGCAGCAACAGACAAGATTGCTCCCTACCTCAAGGACGTAATGGGTCGCTCCGTAATTTCGATGGGCACCGATGTCTCGAGATCCAGTCTCCTCAAGATTGCAGGCAACATCTGTGTTGTCTCGTTTATGGAAGTCATCTCAGAAGCTCACGTCTTTGCCGAGAAGACCGGCCTCGGTTCTCAAATTCTCGAGACCATGATTGGCGATATGTTCGGACCTGTGCTGGAGAGTTACAGCAAGCGCTTGACGACGGGCGCTTATGCTCCAGCTCCAGATGGCAAGGCCGGCTTCGATGTGCAGTTGGCCATGAAAGATGCTAGACATGCTCTGAACTGTGCGAAGACTGCTGGCACGAAGCTGCAAGTTAGCGAGGTAGCTTTGGCAAATATGGAGAAGGCGGCTGAGCTGCAGAAGGGAAGGCCATTGGATAGCAGTAGTATGTATGGTACTATTAGAACCGAGGCTGGCTTGGATTTCTACACGGATCTGTGCAAGGAGAGAGATAGCAAGAAGTAGCGGACAATACTACTGGAAATTAAGAAGAAATGCACAACCAGTCTCGAGAATCTGCTTTCAGGCTCTGCTCTAAGTTGTTCATTGCCATGTTCTGCGAGAGTGAGTCTCGAAATCTAAGTCTTGGATCTTATTTGAGTCTCACGTTCGAGGTCCCTGAAGTCAGCCTCTTGCACAATCAAACGACCGTCCTCAAAAGTTCGTCGGATTAGCAAGCGTTCATTCCAGCGAAAGTAATCAGTACCGTTGATTGGCGAGAGCTGGAGCATCAGTCAGCAGCAGACCAGCTCACGTGATGAATGACGCGATTACGAGAGATTGTCCGAGATAGGCGCGGGGAGAGGATCTGATTACTTTTACTTTTTGTCGGAGGTGAAGTTGCTCAGTTACGGCGACATACTCGAATCCCAATTCCATCCTCGTGCACGTCGACGCGACATCTCCTCCACATCTACTACACATCTACCACCAAGAACATTCAACCAAATCTGCCGTTTCTGTCCTCGCCACCATCGTTGCACAGCGGGGCACCTACGACAACCGCGGGGCAGCAAGATCACCAACGACGAGCTCACTCAACTCCTCCTACAAACACCCCGAAACACGCCCACAATGTCTACACTCATTGACATAAACTCCGAAGAGGAGTGGAACAAACACACCGCCTCGCTCCCTCCGAGCACCCTCCAAATAATCAACTTCCACGCACCATGGGCAGCACCCTGCGCACAGATGACTACAGTCCTCCAAACCCTTGCCTCCCAATATCCCGTCACCTCGCCGCTCAGCACATCATGGGTGTCAATGAATGCAGAGGACGTAATGGATGTCAGCGAAGCCTTCAACGTTACCGCCGTTCCCTTCCTCGTTTTGACGCGCAATGGACAAGTGCTTGAGGAGGTTAGTGGTAGCGATGCGAGCAAGGTGCGGACGGCGATTGAGAAACATGTCAATAGTTCTGCGATGGGAGGAGCTGCTGGTGCGACTGTCAACGGAGGAGAGAGGAAGGCTGACTCGGCTACATATGCGCCGGAGAAGGGAGACACCGCTTCGGCACCCGCATATTCAAGCCAGGAGAACCAGGGTAAAGAAGATTTGCATGAGCGATTAACGAAGCTGGTGAAGGCTGCGCCGGTTATGCTGTTCATGAAGGGTACGTCTCATTTTCAAGCTAGGGAGATGACGGCCAGTCTATTTTATTTGGTCTTCTGCAGGGCAAAGGCTAATATATTCTTTGAATCAGGCACACCCTCGGCGCCACAGTGCGGTTTCTCCAGACAGCTCGTCGCTCTACTGCGAGAAAACAGCGTCAAGTACGGCTTTTTCAACATCCTAGCAGACGACGAGGTACGACAGGGTTTGAAGGAGTTTGCAGACTGGCCAACATTCCCACAATTATGGGTCGATGGAGAACTGGTTGGAGGTCTAGATATTGTAAGTACTCCCTTTCCACAATACTGTCCTTCAGAGGATTCAAGGGCGTTAATGACTAACATTGGGATTGCTTAATAGGTCAAGGAGGAAATGGCAAATGATCCTGAATTCCTGAAGCCTTATAGCGTTGCAAAGGTTTGAATAATGAAGATGTATTTCAGGAGGAAATAAATCTAAACATAAACACGGAGCGATAGGAAAAGTCACCCTGTAATAGAGCGTCTGTGCTAACTTTCTGGGAACATTTTGCGTTAACTAAAAGAAATATAAAAAAAGGTAAAGAAACATACCCTATTGGAGCATTCATTTTCTTTACTGCGGAAGACTAGGTATAAGTGTGCTATTTTAGCATTTAGTGTCTCACAGGTTATTATATAATCAGATGGCTAAATAGCTGTATGATAGTAGTTAATAAACATTTAGGTATACAAATCGTCTATTACAATATACACACCTTCACTAAGCGGTGTTCTAATATTTAGTTTAACCTTAAGAAAGCACTCTCTTTTCCTACTTACTAAGATACTTAGGTCCTTCTCTTCTTCTCTTCCTTACTCTTAATATATCAATAGCTATATATATATATATAGATTATCACCTTGTTAGAATACTATACATACTATAAATAAAGTTTAGCTTTAAAGGATCCTTCAATTATACTAGAAATAAAGGCGAGGCTGGGAAGGAGATTAGTATCTTATGTATTATATATAGCAACAAGCTTATAGATCTATAACTTTATGAAGCGCGTCTCTATAGCCTAAGCTTTAAGTAGTATAGTGTCTATATGATAGTAAGAGCAAGAGAGAATAAGACAATAGGAAGAGATTAATTAATTAGGTTAAGACATGTTTACATAGTTTCTTATCTATAGATGTATTCTATACCTGTGACTCATTGAAAGAATCTACCTAGTTATCTATTGTACTTCCTCAATCTCAACAAATCCATTGTATTGATACTAGAATCAAACTCTAAACACCAGCTATTAAAAACTTTACCTATATCCCCTCCTCATGAAATCCTTTCCCATTCCTTTTTCTAAATCGATCTACTACCATCGATATTCTTTCTACCCGACCATCTATCAACATGCGCGCCTTGTTCAAACAAACCAGTTCAAGAAACTAGAGAAAGGGAACTCATTCATCATCCTCATCTCTCCCTCCTGCTTCTTCCATAGACCCATCGCTAAGCTCATCCTCCTCCGCAACTGCATGATCCTTCCCCACTACAGTCGTAGTCTTCCGTTCAACTCGCTTGTCTCGTTCAGAGCCGCTCTCCCTTCTCTGTGTTCGGCTTACAATACCAGGAAAAATCCTCGGCTCACTACCACTCAGGTGTAGGTCACCGAAACCCTCCACGGGCCAAGAAGTCTCGCGTGAGACACTCGTACTGCTGAGGTGAGGCGACGTCGTAACATGTTGGCCAGAGACATCGCGTGAGTTTGCAACCGCTATTGGAGAGCTTGAGGTTTGGTAGGAGTCAAGGTGCATTTGGGTGTGAGAGATTGGAATGCGTGCTGCTTGGGCCGGGAAGGGTGTGTATGATTGGGTTGTCGGGGTAGATTCAGTTGCTTGGGCGCTGGAGGAGAGGTTGGTTTTCATCGAGGAGGTTGGCGATGGTGGTGCTTGCTGAGGCGGTAACTGGTTTTCAAGTCTGCCAATTGGGACTGTGGGGGTTGCGGGTGTAGCCATAGCTGTGTAGCGCTCGATCCTATTGCCTATGTCAGTGTCCGCCTACGTGTGGGTGAAGAGCGTCTCAAGACTCACATGGCAAGTTCTTGTAAGAGGGTTTCGTGTCTGAAACCCTCTCTTATGTTCGGTACATTACTCTTTGCCATGGTGTTGCCTTTGACACCAGGCAAATCATAATCAGGACCCAGCCATCTTTGCTTTATAGCATGCTCAAACCCACTTTGCTTGACCGAGTTCTTTGCTAATTCGCACATATCTACGGCGCTCAACTTGTAAATCTGCGCAGCGACTGAGTATTCCTCAATTAAAGGCTCTTTGGTGAACGCGAACTGGAGGGGATCATCGGTAGACAAGGAAACGTTAAGGCCTCTCTTGAAATACTGAAGAAACGGGTTTCGCTCGTATGCTAAGAAGAGAGCGTTGTTGCTGAGTGGAGACATCGCTACTCCAATTTGCTCCAAGTAGAAGATGTATTGCAAAAGTGGCACTTTGCGGAGCAATAAGCCGTGGCTAATGCTATGACAGCAGAGCACAGCCGCAGCCAAATGATCGGTGTCACCAGCTTCACCACAGTGAGGTCGCAGCAAGAAAGTGTTGAAGCCACGCTGTTTTCGCCAGACGTTCAACGAAGCAATATTGGCAAATAGATAATAGATCCAATAGCTGTAAGGAGGGTTCTGCTTCGAGTCCCATACCTTTGGCACAGGGAACTTCCTATAAAGCCTGCGCTCGGCTTTGCTCTCGTCATCGACGCTGTCGAAACCAATGACCCGTTGGAGAAAGATATGTAGCTTAGGGTGACTCGATGGATCCTTTGTGACTTCGAATAAAGGCTGGAAGAGATTTATAATGACTTCTTCAAAATTCTGCATCAAGCCGCTTGACTTATAGACGTCAAATAAGCGAGGAACTTGGATTAACCATCGCACGTTATGGGAGAAGAGTTTGTTGTCGACGACCCAAGCGGCTAGTTTGTCCCATTCGTCGATGGTTCTGCCATAAACAGATATGCGCCATTCCACCATCTGGTACTTGCTTGACTCCAGGTCAGATATGACTTCCTTGGTGATCTCTGCGAGATAACGACCATTGATGAAATTATCCGTTTTCAAGAAGATTGTCCTCAGCCTTGATTCCCCAATTGGGTTATACTTGAGGTTGAATTTGTCGAAGCGATGGAAGGAGTCTGTGTGAGCCTGTTGGATATCAGCTACTGTCAAAGATGTTTTTTGACTGATACCTACATGCATATCAAGTGTGTCAATACTAAGATCATACGCGGTCAAATTGATACTCTGGAAAACCTCCTCAAGTGTGAGATGCTTTCCATCTCGAAACATAACAACTTCATCAGGACACTTCTTCATCTTGCTCTTGATGAATCGTAGTAAGTGCTTCTGGTTCATACAAGCCGAATGATGAACGTGAGTGTCCACCTTCCTGACATTATAAAAGTCCCTGTGAGGGACTCGTTTACTGTCCGCCATTTCTTGGTACTCATTAAGAAGCACATAAAGATTGAATTTGCCTTCCAGATACTGGAGTCGACGAAATGCAAAGCTCTTGCTGGGTCCATCGGACGAAACATTCAAGACTGCTTCCAGATCCATGTAGAACTCACGAATCGTTGGTATGTTGATGACTGGCGTACCAATGTCTTGCGCGCCCGACTGTTCATACACCTGATAGACACTATTCTCATCAAGCCGAAATGTCAACTCAATATCGCCAGTGCCAGGCACGGGAAGCACATCATTAAGTTCAAAATCAGTACCGATGTCTTGTCCTGGCTTTCGTTGTGGGCGAGGAGTTTTGGGGGCTTTTGGGCTCTGCTGTGTTGCTGAGCTTATCGATGCTCTATGATCACTACCTCTGGTACTTGGTCTTTCTTGAGGAAGCACCATGCTGTTAGCCATACTATTACCCATGCTGTTCATACCATTAGTACCCGCTCTATCGCGTCCCTCATACCAAGCAGGCTGGGGTGGTGGTGGATAAATAGTCCAGTTGGGCTCGTCCTTTGGATTATCGCCATCCATCTGCAAAGAAAGCCGCATGTACTTGTGGCGTATATCGAGGATCTTTTGGATGTTGGTATAAATAGTGCTCAGCTCCGCCGTGATGTGAGCATCATTATCTGCAAATCCACCAACTCCACTACCTAAACCTACGCCAGCACCAGCACCATGTAATCCCTCGGCCTGTAAGAACGGCTTTGGTTCATGTGGTAGATGCGGGTGTTCAGAATGATCTCTCGCAGCATGGTCTGCACGAAGAAGGGTATCCGTCCGATATAGTCCTATGGACGGTCCAAAACATCCGTATCCGTCTTGTTCGGCACTACTATCAAGAATCCTCCTACCATCAATGATACTAGTAGCAGTTTTGGATACTCCGTTTCCGCTCTTCATGGAAGTTGTGCTTCCAGACCTTTGCAAGCCTGCGTGTTCCGTGTCGAGAACACTTGAAAAACTCCTTGGTATGATAATTGGGCTTCCATGCTCACCATTTTGCGAATTTCCCCAATTGTTACTTCCTCCTGTCTTCTGGACTTCCAGTTGGCTTCGTTGGTAGAACAGTTTTGCGTCTGCCTGGCTCAACTGCTTCTCTGCCGCGTAGTCATAGTATGCTGTTTTGCGCTGAATGTCTCTTGGTAGCATGCCATCTTGTGCCTCGGAAGGCGTAGCTTCGCCGGGGGTTTCATCTTGTAGCCTCAGAGAAGCCTCTGGAAGCATTGAAGACTCGACGTCATGTCGTCCGTTCCACGATTCTTCGGAGCATGGACTGCGCCCTCTGTATTCCTCATCCTCTTCAGGTTGGGATTCAAAACGTGATGGATTGGAGGCTCCGTTGGACTCTGAGGCCGGGGCTTGAGGAATGGATCCTAGGTAGGACTGTAAGCTACTGCGAGATCTCCTCGTCTTGCCATTGACCAGAAAGCAGTCCTCGACGTTGCTGGGATTTCTGACATACCAGTCATCATTCAGTCATGTGTTCGATAGAGATTGTTTTTATACAATTCAGCCTGGCTACACAAATGGCAAGGAAAGAGAGAAACAGAGTCAAATACGAAGGAAGTCCGTAACCTGGTTGGTGGTACGTTGTTGACGTGACTTTGTAGCACCAAAATCAGAAGTTCTCGCAAGGCTGTACAAAGCACGAGTTTCGTGGTCGGGGGGCGCGCGCAAGGCTCGGTACGAGATAAAGCGGCACCCGAAGACAATTGAAAGCAGTCCGAGTTTCTAGGTACAAGTCTCACGTTGACCAAGTGGTGAAAACAACCTAGGTACCTACGGATGAAGGCCTTGGTGGAAAGCCATTGCCTGGCTTTCTTGATTTCACATAAGACACCGCTGGGTCATTACTGCAAAGATAATCACCAAAAGACTTTCCATGAACATAGTCTCTATTCATACCTATAGCCTGCCTTATGTACAGCCTTTACCCAGCCTTGCCATTGCTGGTAGCTCCACTCTTCAAGCTGACCGATCCAACACTCTGCCTGTGTCTGGGCCTGCCCGAGTGCTTGGACCCGTCTAGACTGTACATGCCTCCGGCAAAGAACACGATGCAAGCTCCTAACAATGTTCCTGGAGAGAGCCTGTTTCCAAACAACCATATGCTTAGTAATAAGCTGACCAGCTTTCGAACGTTCAGAACAATTGTTACTGTGAGCGCAGAAACTGCTGACGCAAGGAGATTGACGCCTCGGATGCAGGCATACTGGGTTAGTACGTTCATGACTAAAAATGCAAGTTGACTTGGGATATTCATGGTGCTCAGTATCTTCTGGTAATCCATGGGAAGATTCACCAGGGCTTCGGAAGCTGGGAATGACAAGGGTGGTGATGCGGCCAGTCGCAGGAACTGTTTCCAAATCGAGGGTAGAAACGGTATAAACAGCGGCAAAGACAGCAGATGCGAGTAGAATAGATTTTCCTTCCAATGGGGTCCATACTCTTTATACGTCTCTTCCGTGTAGAGGCCCATGATAGCAGACAATATCTGGGCAATGAACAGTACAGCGAGGCCAGTACTGAAGGCGGGTATCCCTTGTTCAGTCTCCACGGATCTCTGAGTGGAAGTTAGCATAGCCGGTTACTAACTCATATTTGGACTCTACCTTTGACTGCGCATCGGAATATGCGGCAACGATCACGCCAATTGTCAGCAGCGTGACAGAGAAGACTTGAATTCGTGAGAACCGCTTGCCCCAGATAAAGCCTGCAACCAGAGTTGTAATGCTTCCTCCCGATCTCAAAATTATATGCACCGGGACTGAAATGTTGTAGCTAAACGCATGATTATTCAGCACATTGATTGTAAAGAATAGAACGATATTGATGAGCCATCGGCGGATGGGCACTCGGTTCTGTCTGAGGAAGAACTTGCTGGGCCTGTGCCTGTCGAACTGCGAAACATAACCAAGGACCGAGACGAAGATGAATTGGACAAAGGTCATGAGTGTTCCTTGTCAAAGTTAGAACTTGTGAGGGAACAGTACATATGTATAAAGCGTACCACTATCTGGCTCAATTCTATTCAGAGTGTCAGCATGAGCCCAGAAAGGAGAGAGCTTCCGAGAGCTCCGCCAGACTTACTTTACAATGGCCTCCAACGCGAAGACCTAGTATGTGTTATGAGTCTTTGTCCACGGCCAGCTGCATCCACCAAGAGACTCACATTCGAGCAGCAACCACCAAATATGAGAGCCAGCATACCACCAACGGCAAGCCATTGGGGAATCGTCTCTATAAAAATGCGCCCAGCCAGTGCCATCATCCGTGAGGATGCCGGGCGTTCATCGTCTATGCCATACATTTCGGCCTTTTCCAGGGAGGGCGCAGCGTTGATGACCTTCGGAACTATGACATCGCCATCAGAAGCAGGCGATTGGATCTTTTGAAGGGTCGAGCGACGACGTGCCGTGGATTGGACGGTCATGGGGCTCGACTGGTTGCTACTGGAGTCAGCTCTGCGTTTTCTCGCCATAGCAGTATGGCGGCGCTGTGTTGTCGACGGGCTGCATGTGCTTGTTGCGTAGTTCTCTCGTCCAAGATCTTCGTGGAGACTGGAGGAAAAGCAGTTGGTGCAGTGAGTGGCGTGTAATGCAGATACTGTCTGTAATGCAGCGAGCGTGTTGTGCGATTTGACACGTATATGTCCAGGCTGCGGGACCCGGTGCTTTTATTCAATGAGCGACGAGGACGTACCTGGGCAGAAGAATCACGCTTCAGGCATCAATGCCGAGATTGGCACAAGATTGACGTCGCGAATGCCAGCCAGGTATGGGGTATGGCGCGTGGATGAATAGCGATATGGGTACGGTGGTGGTTCGCTGCGCGGTATGTGGTAATAGTCGTCTTTGGCATGCTGTCAGCCGCCAATTGCCCTGAACGAACCCCTGGTCCGATGCCCAAAGTGCGCCATCCAAGCTCGACTTGAACCACGATTGCCGGCGCGGCTGTGGCTTGACAGAACGAGAAATACGGCAACGACTCCCGCCTGTGTTTTTTGGGAATCAGGTTTTATGCTTAAATTTGCAGGGCTGGTCATCTGCGTGTCATGCATGGGGGACCGACCAGAGGCAGATCCATCTCTCCTCACTGCACACAGCACGTTACTTTGCATTTGTTTTCGTTATTCGTCTGCATTTGGCTACGTAGTTTACTTGATTGCGGAAGAAGGCACTCGCCCAAAGGTACATGTAGAGCAGTAGCCTCTGCACATTGCCAAACGTTGGAAAGGTGCCCCCTTGAAAATGCCGAGCAAGCAGAGCAGAGAACTGTGCTCCACGCGACCTTGTTTTGACTGCCAATCACCAGTCATCCATGCAAATCAACTCCTGCTCGCTGTGGTTTATGACAACCGCTCTATCATTGATGGTATTGTATTCGTCTCTCGTGACCTCAGAAGCCCGAGGATGAATGGAATCGGGAATCCGGGAACAAGAGAAGTCTGGGAATGCTGTAGCCAACCTCGCACTGAAACGCCGATGGAATATGACCATGACACCTCTTCCAAGTACTAATCAATTTCTACAATGCAGAGAAAACGAACAACTAAGAAGAATCCATGTTAGTCTTGTATCCTTAACCACGGCAAGGATTTCTTACGTTATTGGTTGCCGCAATAGCAATGCTATCTTCAAATGGATGCCAACTCATATGCAAGATCTTCTTGTTGAAATCAATCTGATCGGCATCGGTCTCCTTTCTCATTCGACCACCCTGGCCAGATGCTCCCGCCGCAGGGCTACCAGCTCGAGAACCACCCTTCTTACCGTTTGTTGCAGTTGGGCTCGTAGATGAGTTGATAGGCGTTGGAACACCCACCTTCTTCGCCTTGAATGCAGACTTATCTGCTTGCAAGACCACTTCCACTTCCTTGTCCGGATCTGAAGGATAGATCATGAAGTTGTTGTTGTAGCTACCAGTCATCACATTCTTGGCATCTCCCGAAAAGACAACTTCAAACTTGTCGAAAATGCTGTCATTCTCATAAGTGTCACATAAGCGAGGACGAAGATGCTCATGGATGGGGATCGTCTTGACTGGCTGGCGTTCCATGTTTACATCCCAGATCTTGACAGTGAGATAATCACGTGAAAGAATGTAACGACCATCGTGAGAGAATCGAACATCTGAGATGGATGATATGATCTCGGAAAAGAACGACCGTGCTGAGGGATCTTCTTCTTGTTCAAATTCTATATGCCTTGTTAGTAAAGTCGGGCAACAAGCTCGTAACTAAAACTTACGCTTGGCATGTTGATCGCAAAGAGCGCTCTCTCTCATATCTGCAAGCTTGATTGTGCCCTTCGAACTCGCATACATGAACCAGTTGCAGCTCTGTGGGTGGAACTCTGCTGCTGTAATGACCTCGGTCAACTCCTCCATATTGGCAGGCTTGATGTCCACAATATTGAAACTCTGGTCCTGAATGTTCAAGTTCCATAAGTTTATTCGTAGATCATCGCTGCTGATGAAGGTTTCTCCATCACTGTTGACAGAGATACTGTTGATATGATAGGCGTGAGCATTTGCATAAGTTCGTCGAGGTACAGCTGCAACAACTGTGTCATGGTGTGTGAGGCGGGGTAATTTGAGGTCGTGGGAGCTGTTGAAGTGGACATTTGAAATCGGCCTGACCCCGCCGCCTCCAGATACACCTCCTGCTGGGGTAAGGTCGTGTGAAAGGTTATTCTCAGCCACCACCTTCAGTGACTTTTCAAAGACCTTCCACAACTTGATGGTCTTGTCATTTGTTGATAATAGGTAGTGCGACGCATTTTGTCTCCGGCACCACTTGATCTTGTTGATTTTCTCTTCGATCTCAAGGGATTTAAGATAATCGAATTCGGGTTCATGGGATTGGAACTCGGTGTGGAATTTGTACTCGCATGTTTTTTTCTGCGTATGTCAGCCTCCTGTATCCGGCCTAGTTGAAGCAAACCCAGTGTCCCATGCACATACCGTCTCGTTCCTCTCGAAAAGAACCACCCGCCCGCCCTTATCTCCAGTAGCAAGATAGTTTCCAGTGTGATCAAATTCGACCGTCGATATGATATCCGCTATAGAAACGAAGTGTTAGCTTTGTATTGACGGGTACCTCGATGCAGAGAGGGGCAGATCGTATGGCGTGAACAACCCCCAAGATAGAAGCTGTATGATGACTCGTTAAACACTGCCACGCACCTTCTGTGATATCCTCTACGTCGCCTTTATCACCGAAACATCTGCACACACGTTAGCGCTGTCCGACCAGTGCCGCTGATTGCGCCAGAGTATGATGACCATCCGCTCTGGAGCCCCGCACAAGATCTGCAAAGGTGAAAAAGCCGAGCAGCCTTGACGGGCATCAAGAACGTAGCAAGTGTGTACTGACTGAGTGAACTTCCATGTAGGAGAGTTCGGTTCTCCTTCTACCATCTTTTCCTGCCCGTGTTGAGGATTACGGTTCCTCGCCGAGTATCTGGATGGCGGAGAAGAAGAGGACGCTGAGCAGACAAGCGTTTGTCAGTTCGATCGCGGTGAGAACGTTTATGGGCGGGCAGTCGCGAGAGGCTGAGAACGGGATGGGCAAGGTTTGGACTGAAGGCGACACCGACGGTGAGGTGGCCAGGACTGCTAACAGATATTCGGGAGCGTTGGCGGATTGGGGAGAGGGCTGCGCGTGTAAATGCGTCGCAGTGTCAATGCAGGAGGAGATTGATGATGGGTATTGGCGTGGTGTGTCGAAGTTACTTGAAGTGTCGTGGGGTTTGGACGTCTCTTGGCGAGAAGCAAGACACAGCAGCGCAGTGACGAGGGACGAGGGAAAGCCTTAGCCAGGCAAGGCCAACAAAATAATGCAGCCGCGATATATTGCTGACACAACCGCTAGGCTCAACGTTCTTTGCTGGCTGCCTTTCGTGGGTTCTGGCGATCAATGGCCTTTTCGAAGAACGCTTTTATGTTGCATTTCGGGGGTTGCATCTCTTCCACGCAACCGCAAACAATCAATACGTGATGAAGCCCTTTTCCCAAGGCGTCCATACTCGAGCGGGAGGTCTTGGCGCGATTCACGTGCAGCTCGGTTGAACATCAGTTCCAACACCGACAGCGAAAGCGACTCCACCAACCTTCTACAACCTCCTCGCGCAATTTCGTCTTCTGCTTCAATGTTGGGCCAGATATGGGCGACGACAAAGGGAAAGGACGCGCCGTGCCTGAGGATGAGGTTGAAACAACACAGCAAGATGCATCTTCGCAAGGCTCCGTGTTTTCACGAATCGCAGCCTCGGCAAGTGGGCTGACGAAGAGTGCTCTGGCAACGCCTGGCAATAATGAGCTCAATAACGGAGCTGCTGCTGCTCTTGCAAATGCTGGCAAAGGTCAAATTCCAAGACAAGGGGAAAGTTCCGCTTGGGCAGAAAGACACGCAAGACCCGAACAACGTTCTCAGAACACTAGTCAGCAAGGAAACGGGTTCAGACTCGGGCACAAGGATGAACACATGAATAATGCAGAGAACGAGTTTCGGTCGTTCTTGGACAGTACAGAACCTTTTACTTCATCTCACAATGTTGGAGATCCTTCGTTTGAACATTCGGACATGGGGAATTCGTGGGGAGACGCATGGGCACGGTCACAGCATTTCGACGAGTCTTTAGAATCGGACCTACAGCAGAGCTCTAACAATAGGAATGTTGCCGATCAGGAGAGACGTGATGGCGAAGAAGTTCTGGCTTTGCTTTCTGGGCCCATAGAAAATGAAAAACTGGAGGACCCAGAAATAGAAGAGGCCGATTGGAATCTCAGCGCGGAACAAATGGCTCAACTCCGAGCCATGACCAAGGATCTATTTCCTCCGCCTGAACCACACAAGTCCGTTGCTTCTGACCATCCTCTCAATTTGTTACCCGAGTTTGGAGCCTCAAACATCATGAGGTTACCTCCGACTGAGATGAATGGAGAAGAGTCATATATATATACTGGACTTAACAGAGAAACTTTTAAGGAGCAATGGGAAGATGTATTAACTCGGTATACCGACGAGGTCTGGGGAGGTCTTCTGCCGTTCGTCAAGGAAGCACGTCAAGAAGTTGAGGAAATAGAAAACGCTGGGCCAAGCATGGAAGAACCGCAGGCTCTCAGAAGACTGAGAGCCATATTGGCACATCTCAAGCACTGAGCCATAGCGAGTGATGGTCGTCGACTTGGTCTCCACGGATTAAAGAGAACTACGCTCTATGTACAGATCAAGTGCAGTGCCTTCTGCTACTGAATTAAGCATGGAGGTCTATTTAAGCTCCTGTCCGGCCAAGTCCCATCGTACCCTCGCTACCCCCGATTGTCCCACGATCCAGAACTCCTTGTAGTCTACGCCCGTCCAGGCGAAATTTTGCACTGTAAAGTTCGTCTGCACCCTTACCAACAAAGTTCCCTCAGGGTCCAAAACATCAACTCCCTTACCAGCACCAGCCACTACAGAAATCAGCTCTACCATTCTGCAGCCATCTGGAACGAGGAGAAAAACTTACAAACATAACCATTCCCGGCTACCTTCAGCCCGTCAGGCACCCAGTCTTGAGCTAGGTAAATAGGTCTCTTATTGATAATATGATTCCCGTCCTCGGTTAAATCGTAAGCATAAACCGTCCTCTTGCCAGTGGTGTTGAATTTCGAGCCCTGGGAGCCGATAGACTGCAGAATTGGTCCCTGAACTGCTCCACTATCGGTGATATACACCGTCTGAGATGAAGAGTTGGCTAAGCGGGGAGAGATTGCTATGCCGTTTGGTTGGATGATGGAGTCGTCAATCATGCTCACTGCACCCGTTGAAGGACGGAAACGATAGGATGCTGTTTCGAGTTGTGGTGCAGTATCGGTTAAAGAATTGAACCAAGAGTATTCTGTTTTTTATTAGCTCTACAGAATCTCAGAAGTATCATCAGAGCACTTACGAGGATCTGTAAACCTGTATCATAGCATTTAGCACAAGTATTCAAACACCGACAACCCCAGCAGACACTCACCAGATATCGCCCTTATCATCCACGAATATATCATCAATAGTATTGAAATAATACCCGAAATAATTGTTCAACAGTGTCACTGTCTTATTTGTCGTAGGATCCAAAGTCGCTATACCAGGCCTCTCTTCAATACCATCAATGCTATCATTCCCGCCTGATACAGCCCAATAAATCCTTCGGGTAATTATTAGCGACTAAGATCGAATCTAACGACACAGAAAACGAAACCTACAATCCATTATGAATTGTCCCTCCATTTGGAGCATAAATTGGAGGATCAGAAACCAACTCTCCAAGGTAAGGAGGATCATAATTCAAATTCACAACCAACTGCGGCAAGAAGCCCGGTGGACTCGTCGCTCCAGTCAGCTGCGAAAAGTACAACTTGTTCGTAACAGGCGACCATACAGGAGCTTCATGAACAGCATCACTGACTTGAAACATGTACTCATAGGTAGGAGCTGCACCCAGGAGTTCCAGACCTCGTTGTTGGTCGAAGACGAGGAAGTCGGCTGTGCTGACTAGGCCGAAGGAGGTATCGTTGGGAACGGATGTCGAGGCGTATGTATCTTCGTAGGAGCCGTTTGTGTCTGCTTGGCGGTAAAAGTGATAGGGCATCACAGCGGCGTACTTGTTGATGCATATGATGCTTGGAGAAGGACCGCAGGCTTGGGCAAGGGGAGTTATTGTTCCCGGTGGCTGGGCGAGGGATTGTGAGAATAGTGCCAGTAATACTGGGAATAAAAGTTGATCCCGCATCTTGAAGTAGTTGTAAGAGATCATGAGACCTATTGGACTTGAAGAGTTAAGCAATTGGAAATCAAAGTTTGAGTGTGTGACCTCTTATTTGTAGGAAAGGAGGGAAGTAGTGAACACCGGAAAACCTCCTTCAACCACCAGATGGGCGCGGGGTAATTAAGCCCTGGATTCCTGACGAACATCACAATTGCTCTTAGCAGTTCATCTCGTATTTAATATGACAGTTGCAATCCGAATTGACTTTTTCAATACCCGACCGCCCTTGCAGTGAGGGGTTCTGAGGATATACCCTGGGACTTGCAGTCGCTTAGCGTTGCTATGATGCGGGGTGATATTAACCTTCTGCAAGTACCGAACGAGGGGAACAGATGACGGAACTGTTCCTGGCTCATGCTCTTCAGATAAAATACCGAAGTCTGCTCTCGCTCTTGAAATGTAGCGAGCTGGCGAGGTGGGAAGTTCTGAGGTAATACTTTTGCAGTGAGTGATAAGTTCCCAGGCGCGTAGTACCTAGGTGCTATGAGTGGGATGAACTCTCATTTGGCTCATTTTGGAGAAGGTTGTGGGGTTGTACGAAAGGTACTTCATACTTGCGGGCTTCAGTTCCCCTTCTTGCGCTTGTATCGATGGTGGATGGGGTTGATTTTAAGATCATGAGGTACTCAGTTGGGTTTGATAACTCAAATTAATCATTTGTACTTTTTCCGCCCACCACTTTTTGAAAAGAACCCCCCCCACCCCCAGTTCCTCAGTTCTCCCAACTTACACAATTCATGACCAAGACAAACAATCTGGACGTTCCATCCCTAGTACTTGGTGATTCGGAGCGCTCGTCTCTCAGCATCCTCGTGACAATATCGGCAAGTCACTGTTTCTTGTTCTTTTCAATGAAGAAGTTAGCACCTACAACCTTCAGACCCTCCCTTTTAGCCCAATCTCTAACACCGTGTCTCTCCTTTCCAGTTCCCCAGTGCTGCCTTTCTTCTGGTGCCGTGATATTGCTGTTATCGCCTTCCAGGAGCATAAAGACATATCGATGATATCCTGTCTTTGGTGGGGGTCCTGGGGGTTTATCTGGAAGTGTACCTTTAATACAAAGACACTCATAATGGGAATTAAGTAGTACTTACACTCTACAACCTCTTCCAGATCGCTACCCGGTATGCTTAGACCATCAGCATGTTTATCACCGGTAGGAACAATCCCAATGAAGTGGCACATCTCTGACCACTTTGGATCATCCCTTGACGGCGCATCAGGATCGGTGAGAACAAGCGTAAGCCCGGGTGTTTCTTTGTGGTGTGGGCATGCAATTTTCACAGAGGGAACCTCCTTTGTCTGGGAATTCTTGAATATGTTGCCTAAGGCTACAGGATGTTGTTTGTTGCCATAGAAGGGGGCAACGAAGCAACTGGGAGTGAAGTCATCGACGACTTCGTCTATGATCGAGGCTTTTTTCAACCTTTGCGTACCTTCTCAGTTCCTCGGCCGACTGGTATAGATGGAGGTAACGTACTCAGCTCGGATAGAGTCAAAGATTCCCTTGTGGTTTTCAATAACATACTGCTCTGGGACGATTGAGTCACTGAAGCAGAGCTGGGATAGGCTCACGAGAAAGAGCAGAGCAGAAAGGCGGTGCATTTGCATGATGAAAACGCGACAGCAATGAAAATGAAGGTACTTGGATAATTGTAAGGGCGAGAAAGTCGACTTGGCCTCAAATGCAGTTTGCGAGGTTGTCTATGAAGAACTGCGAAACTCCCCGCATCAAAACATATCGACCACCAGGACGTCAAGTTTATATGAGGTCATTGCTCGTGAGGCAAGCGAACACGTGCTGTGCAAGAATAGGGGGAAGCGCGACCGAAGGACAATAGTGTAACCTAGGTAGATACCAAGGTCAGCAGGTAACGCAATGGAAGGTACCTAGGCAGGAATTCACAGAGCCCTTTCTTTCGATGTTTTGAGGTCGGTACCTCAACAAGGACCGTGTCAATAACGGACACATGTCTAAGGCAAGGAAGCAAGATTTAGTTGGACATTGTGACTGCAACCTGTGACCACACGCACATCTTCTGGCTAGTTGAAGCAGTGAAGGTGCTCCCTTAGTCACCTGCGCGGTGCTGCTATAGACAGGACGGGAGGCTCAACGCAGGTAGGTACTCTAGATCTGTTCCGGGATTCTGTTCTTCAAGAAAACTCGAACACGTTGTGAAATACGACAAGTGACAGTAGTCGGAGCGAGGAAAGAGAGATAATACTGCACCAGTCAAGTTCTCAAGGGAGGTAGTATTGTGGCGAATGTTGTGGCTCGACAGTGCTGCCTCATTCGTGCCTTAGGATCAAACTCGCGAGTTGAACCATGCTGGACCTAGGAAAGAGCATGAACTTCGAATCTCGAAATAAAGTAACCTCTGACCTTTTTCCTTCCCCCCTCCAGTACTCCCCTATTTTGGGCTTCGTAGACGTCTGTCTGCCCCTGAGATATCTTCTGCCATCTCAGCAAGGTCCAGGGCTCACCTATCGCTTTGCTTTTCAGCACTTTAGTCTATACCGTATTTGTTACCTTGCTTGGCTTAGGTTACGCCAGACGCGACCTCCTCGAAACTCGCCCGTTTCCCTCCGACTTCCTTTGGGGTTTTCACCAACTCTTCCTCACAACAGCCCTTCAGCACAATGGCAGCTCTCGGTGAGGATCTGCTTGGGATAGTCAACAAGCTCCAGGATCTCGTTTTCAACACCATCGGCAATGACAGCTTGGACCTGCCCCAGATTGTATGACGCCCCTCAACCACAATATGGGATGAACTATGTACTAACTTTGTCCCCAAGGTTGTCGTTGGCTCCCAGTCCTCCGGAAAGTCTTCAGTTCTCGAGAACATCGTCGGCCGTGACTTTCTTCCTCGCGGCAGCGGTATTGTTACCCGAAGGCCTCTCATCCTCCAACTCATCAATATCCCCTCGGACGAAGAAGATGCGGCAGAACCCCATACAGCACATAGTGTAGCAACAGAGCCTGAATGGGCAGAGTTTCATCATATTCCAAACCGGCGGTTTACTGAGTTCCAGGATGTGAAACGGGAAATTGAGAACGAGACAGCGAGAATAGCAGGTAACAACAAGGGCATCAACCGCTCGCCGATCAACCTCAAAATCTACTCTCCGCATGTCTTGAGTTTAACGTTGGTGGATCTGCCTGGGTTAACAAAGGTAGGTTGCTCCTGGCATGCAATGGCCAGAGGACTTTTGGCTGATTTCTGATTGTGCAGGTTCCCATTGGTGATCAACCAACCGACATCGAAAAGCAAACTCGAAATCTCATCTCAGAATACATTGCGAAGCCCAACAGCATAATATTGGCTGTTTCTCCAGCCAACGTGGATATTGTGAATTCGGAAGCGCTGAAGCTTGCACGACATGTTGATCCTCTTGGTCGCAGGACAATCGGTGTTCTTACTAAAATTGATCTGATGGACCACGGCACGAACGCATTGGATATTCTTTCAGGGAGGGTGTATCCTTTGAAACTCGGGTTTATCGGCGTTGTGAACCGGTCGCAACAAGATATCCAGGGCAATAAGTCACTCGCGGAAGCACTGAGGTCTGAATCAGACTTCTTCAAACATCATCCTGCATACCGCAATATGGCCAATAGATGCGGTACCCAATTTTTGGCAAAGAGCCTCAACACCACCTTGATGTCGCATATCCGAGAAAGGTTACCAGATATTAAGGCCAGGCTCAATACTTTGATGGGGCAATGCCAGCAGGAGCTTGCTGGTTATGGTGATCAGCACTTCAGCGGCAAGGAGCACCGCGGTTCTTTGGTCCTCCAGCTGATGACTCGTTTCGCAACGTCTTTTATCTCATCCATTGATGGTACTTCCACCGAGATATCTACTAAAGAACTGTGTGGTGGTGCCCGGATCTATTATATCTTCAACTCGGTGTTTGGCAACTCGTTGGAAACAATTGACCCAACAACCAATCTCTCCGCTCTTGACATTAGAACTGCAATCAGAAACTCTACTGGACCTAGACCGAGTTTGTTTGTTCCAGAGCTCGCTTTTGACCTACTTGTTAAGCCACAGATCAAGTTATTGGAGATTCCTAGTCAGAGATGTGTGGAGCTCGTGTATGAGGAGCTCATCAAAATCTGTCATACTTGCGGTTCCACAGAGCTGACTAGATTTCCCCGCCTTCAAGGAAAGCTCATCGAAGTTGTTTCTGACCTTCTTCGAGAACGTTTGGGTCCTGCATCGTCATATGTGGAATCCCTTATCTCTATACAGCGGGCTTACATCAACACCAATCATCCCAACTTTTTGGGAGCAGCAGCAGCAATGAGCAACGTAGTGAGCAATAGGCAAGAGAAGGAGAGGAAGAGACTTTTGCAAGAAGAGCGGGAGAGAAGAGATCGCCGACGTCAAAAAGAGCTTAGTGGTGTGAATGGTACCGAGACCCCTGAAGACGACGAGGAGAATGGGATTGAGAAGGTTGAAAATGCTCTCCCCGTTCGGAAGCACCCACACAAGACCGCACGAGAGCTGTCTCCTCATGTCCGAGAGAACGGCATAAGTGGGATTACGGCAACAATGAATGGTGTTAACGGCCAAGGCGCAGGCGGTGCTAAAGACTCGTTCCTGAATTATTTCTTTGGCAAGGATGGTATGCCAGGCGGTACTGCGGCGCAAAACGCTTCGGCAAACCCCAACCTAGGTCGCCATGTGAGCCAGAGTGCGGAGCCAAGCTTCAGTCAAAGTATTCGAAGACAGGAGGAACGACCAATCCATAAAACACCCGCACAACAGTCTCGGGAAGATGACTATGAGCTTGGAAGAGCACAGAGAGACTATGATTACAACTCTCCATTCGTGCGTTTCCTTCTTCAATCCTAGGAGAACCGTGCTAACACAAAACTTTAGGGCAATAATAGCGAGCCAGCACTCACAGATCGCGAGGCCATGGAAACAGAACTCATTCGAGCGCTCATCTCATCGTACTTTAATATCGTCCGCGAATCAATAGCTGATCAAGTGCCGAAAGCCGTCATGCACTTGTTGGTGAACCACTCCAAGGATGTGGTGCAGAATCGATTGGTTAGCGAGCTCTACCGGGAAGATCTCTTCGAGGAGCTCTTGTACGAAGATGATGCCGTTAAGAAGGAACGAGAGAAGTGTGAAAAGCTGCTGAAGACCTACAAGGAGGCGGCGAAAATTGTGGGCGAAGTGGGTATATAAGGATAGAGGGAATACAGGCGCATGTGTTTATGACCGCAGGGATGGGGATGAAGGAAGGACGACGCATGGACCTTTTGTAGAATACTGTACTGTTGATCTGGGGAGGCTGGCTTGTATCTTAGTCTCCGATATCTCTACTTGGTGATATCTCTACTTAGTGGGGGTCTTGGAGTCCAAGACGATTGTGTATAAGCAGGCATGATTTTTCTGTTGTACCTCGTCGTCGGTGTCTCGACGACCCCGCCTGTTAAATGGTAGCACAGTCGTAGTAGCAGCAGCAGTACCCAGTGCGTACAATGCGGCAGGTTCCCGTCATGTCACCGGCGCTCGCTTCCGTTCCTAGGCAGGTTACTTCCGGACGAAGATCGGAATCGATGGCTTCATTATCTGCGCAGTCCTACCGGTGCTATCTCTCGTACAAGCCACTCGACTCCGTACTGTCCAGTATATATACACAAGTCGGCACAGCTTCAAACACTAACGCCTTTCGGCAATCAAGAGCCGATTGCGGCACCCGGTGTTCTCTGTGCCACGCAGGATGTCGGTATGCACCTTGCAGCGACCGTCTTTTAGCTTTTTGCCCACCTTCTTGTTTGGACAACGAAAGAGGCACACAAATCCTGACTCTTTTCCATATGCTGCTGCTACATACCTTAGGTAGGTACGACGTGATTGATTTCAACTCTGTACAAGCCTTACGAAGATTCCCTTGGATCCTCTTATAAAGCCCTTCTGATCTCTCCCTGGCGTGAGAAGGCACATGTGTTGAATACATTGCCTTGATTGTGCACGATCCAGCACACAAAATGAGTTCGGCGAAAAGCGACGTCCCCGCCCCCGTCGGCATTGGGAAGATTGGGGTTGTCGATGAGGTGACGCGCAATGAAAATGGAGCCTTTGACGACGATTTGGTCGAAAGGAAGACCTTGGAACGCAAGCTTGTCAGAAAGATCGACTGGAGACTTTGTACCATTGCTGGTATCCTGTGCTCGTTGAATCTGCTTGATTCTGGCATCATTTCGAGCGCTAGCGTCACGAGTATTTTTGAGGACTTGGGGATGGGAGTCGGGAATCGTTATGTAAGTCTCTTCTTAAGCTAACAAGGCGTATTTTGGGGGTTTGGGCTGGGCTAAGTTTTGGGTTGCAGTCGGTTTCCATCTTGGTTTATACTGTTGCTAGTGTGGCGTTCCAGTTACCTGCTACGGTTGCGGTGAGGATTGTGGGACCAAGGGTTATGTTCACATGTATTACTGTTGCGTTTGGACTCATTACAATGGTGAGTTCTGAGTCCTTATCGAGACTGAGGGAGGATTGTTGACATGCTCAGTGCACCGCCTTCATCACCAATTGGAAACAGATGGTGGTCATGAGGTTGCTGCTTGGAATGAGTCAAGCTTGTGTTTTCCCGGGTCTCTCGTATTTGATCAGCACCTGGTACACGAGAAAAGAGCAACAGCTCCGATTTGCTTTCTTACTTACAGGAGAGGTGACCGTGATAGGATTGGGAGCTTTCTCGAATTATGGCCTTGACCACTTAGATGGCAAAGGTGGACTTGCTGGTTGGAGGTATACTTGCCGAAACTACTAGTTGACTTTTGCTTATGCTCTGTAGGTGGATGTTTTTGGTTCAGGGTTTGATCGCAATTGGTAAGTCCCCCCTCTGTCATTGTGTGCTAAGTATTTCCTGACTGATGACTTAGCAATTGGGCTTACCGTTTACGTGTGGATCGTTGATTTTCCCGAGAATAGTCACAAGAGTTTCCGGTTCCTCACACCGGAAGAGCAGGCTTTAGCAGAACGTCGCGTCACTGAAGACCGAGGAGATGTCCAAGCGGAAGATTTCTCATGGAGCAAGTGTATAATACACTTTGCCGACCCAAAGCTCTATGGCTTCTGTGCCCTGATGTTCCTTCTGAACTTAGTCTCGACATCACTGTCATACTTCCTCCCAATCATCTTGCAAAGCGGAATGGGCTTCTCAACAGACCAAGCAATCCTGCTTTCCGCACCGCCATACTTCTACGCCGTCATTCCCGTGATCCTCTCTTCCATCGTCGGCGACTACTATCAGATGCGTGGTCTCGTCATTACCTTCAATTGCATCTGCACCATTGTCGGCTTTTGCATGCTTGGACTTACTTCACAGGTCACGGTTCGGTACATTGGGACATATCTCGCTACAGGAGCATATGTCAGCAACTGGGCAGCGATGAATGCCTACCAAGCCAACAACATTGTGGGACAGTGGAAGAGAGCAACCTTCGCAGCTGCCATCACTGCATGTAATGGTCTTGGGGGGATCTCTGGTGCTTTCATCGTGAGGGCGGTCGAAGCCCCGAGCTATATGACGGCTATCTGGGTCAGCATCGGGTCCCATATTCTCATCATCATCATTGTAGCAGTGTTTACTACGTATTTCTGGATTGCGAATGGGAATCAGAAAAAAGGAAAGGTTGTGCTAGAGAAAACTCTGGGTTTTAGATATACTTATTGATCGAAGAAAGTGGGGAAAGGGACCACATGGGAGTACTTGTCCTTGTACTTGCTGCGTGAAAGTCTGTCAGCCAAGCCAGTACGTTACGTGAAAGGTGCTTACAGCTTGTTTCTAATGATTGGATTTTGGACAACTCTACATCTACCACCACACTGTGACTGTTCGGGTGAAGACTGAGATGGGGCCTCTCACCTGGCACAAGAACCAAATACTCATTTCTAGCCGAGACAAGCGTTGCTTGATCGTCCTGAACGCAGATTCTGGCGCTCTTGTAGAGACACTCTTTGCGAAAGAATGAAGGCTCTTCCCATTATCATTTTCATAGATATTTGAGGGTTATTGATCATTATTGTTGCATTATCAATATTGTTATACACACCTAAGCGCATTGAAACGACTCTAGAGGTGTTCGAAAAAGCGGAGACAGGCCATTCGAGTGACGTTGTCTCGACTCGAGGAAAGCCAAGCTGCTTCTGCCTGAGCCTTAAGGCCACATCGACTTTCGTGAACCTCCACGACCTGGATTCGGACAGTGCAACCTTCGTAATCTCGCCGACTATCACCCCTCTACCTCTATCCTTGGGCTTACGCGCTCAATGTCCGTCGAAGCAACCCAAATTGTGATATTCGTGGCAACAACATTGCTTCTCAGCTGGTTCATCAACAAGCTATTGTGAAAGCATTTCGGAATCGCGGCTCTCAGGCTTGGAACGAAGGCATCCCCGACATTGTATGGGGCAATCCTGACCAAGGTTCGCAGGACGACACTCACCTGGAATCAACGATTGCAAGGAGGAGGGTCTGCTGTTAGCCGGGGTCTCTCTCGAAAATGGGGTTCCTTGGTGTTTACAAGGCCATCTACGACTATGTGCCTCAGGGCGAGGCGGAGCTCGCGATCACCGAGGGAGATACTTTGTTCGTCTTGGAGAAGAGCGGAGAGGATGACTGGTGGAGGGCGAAGAAGGCTGCCTCTGGTGATGAGGATGACGAGCCCGTTGGGCTGATCCCAAATAATTATATCGAAGAGGTGCGTACCAGCTAGGTCATGGATGTCCCTTGGCTATTGTGCTGCGCTGCGTATTGGGGAGACTTGTATACCATGAAGCAACGTCCCATGTGCGAGCGATTCTGATATGGATGAACTTGCTGCTGACCATGGTGCAATTATAGGCACGCCCTACCCACCATGCTCGCGCGCTTTACGATTATACTAGGCAGACTGATGAAGAGCTCTCCTTCACTGAAGACGCTAAATTAGAAGTTTTTGACATGTCCGACCCCGATTGGATACTGGTTGGGCTTGAAGGAGAATATGGATTTGCGCCAGCGAACTACATCGAAATTCAAGATGAATTATCTGGAGCCGTAACCGCAGCCGCAGCCGCAGCTTCCACTCCGGCTCTTCCCAGGCGGCCCACTGTTGTCCAGGAGGAGGAGGAGGAGGAGGTACAGCATGAACCAGAGCCTTCCCGAAGTTCTGCACCCAATCCAGCAGCGGCTCTGGCTACTATCATGGGAGGGAGGCAATCTTCAGCATCTACTACTGTACACAGGCCTCAGTATACGCCTGAAGAGTCGGATGAAGAGACGCCTCCGACCCCAACACTACCAGCTCGTCCCGTCCCGCAGGCTCAGGCTGCAGATACATACTCTCCAAGATCACCTATTTCTCCTGGTGTTGTAGCATCACCGCCATACAACAGAGTCTCGCATCGAGGCGGCGACGATGACTATGCGTCACGCGCTCCGGCAGGCTTCCATTTGTACAATGTCAACGAGATGGTAACAATAATGGGGAAGAAGAAGAAGATACCCACAATACTTGGAATAAACAATGCGACGGGTGTGATTATGATCACTCCTGACAAAGCTGAAAATGGAGCAGAGCAGCGATGGACGGCCGAGAAGATGGAACACTATGCAATTGAAGGAAAGCATGTATTCATTGACCTAGTGCGACCTAGCAAAAACACCGACTTCCACGCAGGGGCCAAAGATACTGCCCAAGAAATTATAAACGCTCTTGGGGAACTAGCAGGTGCAGCAAGGGCCGGTGGAGCTTTGCATGAAGTCTGGGATGCTGCGTCTGGTAAGAGCCAGAGAAAGGGCCAAGTCCTCTACGATTTCGAAGCACAAGGCGAGGATGAGGTCTCCGTTAATGTCGGTGATGAAGTTATCGTGATTGATGATACGAAGAGCGAAGAGTGGTGGCAGGTTCGACGGTTGAAGAGTGGCAAGGAGGGTGTGGTTCCCAGCAGCTATATTGAGATCACCGGCACCGTCCAACCGGCCGCGAGTTCTGCTGGAATAAACGCGGGCAGATCTACGGTTGAGCAGAACAGACTTGAGGAGGAGCGATTGGCAAAGGAATCGTTGAAAGCGGCACGGAGGGCGGAGGAACGAGGGTCAGAGGTAGGCCCTGGAATGAAACTGCCCGAAAGGGGAAGCAGTTTGTCGGCTCGTGTCAATAGTAACAGTACTGGTCAGCAGCATAGCAAACACGAGAACGGCCGAGGCGAAGGCGCTTCATCACGATCTAAATCGAGTAAGTCAAACATCACAATGGCCCAAATTTGTGCTAACTTCTGCAGAACCTGATCCATCTAAGGTTCGGACATGGACTGATCGTTCGGATACATTCAGCGTCGAAGCTCAATTTTTGGCGTTGAAAGATGGCAAATTTAATCTTCATAAGATGAATGGCGTAAAAATCGCCGTACCTATTGTTAAAATGTCACTCGCTGATTTAGAATATGTCGAACGGCTGACTGGAGTATCCCTGGATGAAGATAAACCTTTATCGGCTGTCAAGAAACAGCGATCGCAAGCTTCAAACGGCAGGTCCAGCGGTTCGAGTCCTGGAGCCGGTGCTTCTATTGAACGCCAACGGAAGCCTGAATACGATTGGTTTCAGTTCTTTCTGTCGTGTGAAGTTGCTGTTGGACTTTGCGAACGATACGCGCAGACGTTCCACAGGGACTCAATGGATGAGAGTGTCTTACCTGATGTTGATGCTACTGTACTTAGAACTCTGGGCCTTAGGGAGGGAGACATCATCAAGGTCATGAGGTTTCTGGACAAGAAATACGGTCGACAAGGCGCGAAGCGAAATGTGAGTTTCGGGGGTGAAGAGGTCATTGATGGTGAATCCTCTGGGGGGCTTTTCTCGGGACCAGGAGGTACTCTGAGAAACAATACTCGGAAAGGTCGACCTGCACCCGCAGTGCAAACCAACGATGTTGTGGACCCAAAGGCTTTCTCTCAGGACTCACCGTCCACTTCTAGACCTGACGCTGTTGCAACTCCCCTGGCTTCGGCTCCTACCCCAGCACAAAAGGACGTACAGAGGAGTGGATTCGACGATGATGCTTGGGATGTGAAGCCGTCAAAACAACCGCAGCAACTCCAAGAAGCTCCTAAACCGGCTGCTCAGCCAACTGCAGCCCCTCAGCAACCGTCTATAACAGGATCGATGCAAGAATTATCATTGCTTTCGCAACCGTTAGAACCAGTAAAGGCTCAGCCCACTGCTCCTCAGCCCCAAATTCCTCAACAGCAACAAGCACCTCAACAAGCACCTCAGCCTACAGGGGCGACTCCGTCTTTTTTCAGTGGCATTGGCAACCAGCAAACTGGTGTTCCCAACTTGCAAACAAACGCTTCTCAATTTCAGCCCCAGAACTTCGCGCAACAGCAGCAGCAAGCAAATATTGCTCGCCAACGCCCTACACCTCCGCAGTTCAATCAGTCTCAGAGCGGACTAATGCCTCCGCTTCCTCCCTCCCGACCTTTGTCAGCTCCTCAAAATCAAAGTTCATTTGCTCCGCCGCCATTGCAACCCCAGATGACCGGTATCCAAAACTCAAGTGGCTACCAACCTCAAATTGCGCCTCCAGGGCAAAGCTTGAACGACCTAAACCAGCAGAAGTTGCAGCAGCAATACACTGCTCAACAACAGCAAATGCAACCGCAGATGACAGGTTATGGCGGCCCGCAAATGATGCCCCAGCAAACTGGATTCGGCCAATTTAACAATGGACAGCAACAGCCCAATGGTTTCCCGCAACAGCAATTCCAGCCGCAGCAGACTGGTTTCCAACAGAACTTTATGAATGGCCAAGCTCCAGCAACCTCTCCATTTGCCGATCCTCGGTCTCAGCAGTTCTCACCGATCCAGCAGCAACCTACAGGATTTCAAAGTTCGTTCCCACAACAACAACAACAACAACAACAGTATCCGCAACAGACCGGCATCAACTCCTTCCTGCCTCCCGCATTGCAACCTCAGCAAACTGGAGCACCAATGCAGCCTCAACAGACAGGCATGAACGGGTTCGGCGGACAAGGATTCGGTCAACCCCCTCCACCTGTTCCACCTATGCCACAGCAACAGACAGCGGCCCCTCTTATGCCACAAAAAACAGGCCCCCCTCCTCCCGTACGTTTTGGTATGAGTGCCGATTCCAAGAAGTTGATGCCGCAGGCTACAGGTCGAAAAGCAAATCTGTCGCAAGCTAGTAAGCATTTCCCCATATCTTGCTCACCTAATGAATACTAACCCTCTGCTTTCCAGCCCCCCAAAATCCTTTCGGGTTTTAAATCACTGGATGATGGTAAAATATATATTTCTTCCCAGGACTTCGACTTGGCCGTCTGTTTTGTAGAATAAGCATAGCTGGGCATTTATGGCAAGCAAGCGGTCCTTTTTACATAATTCTTTTTGAGTGACAGAGACACTGTTACTTAGAACTGCAGCCCCTTATTGGCTTTAGGGGGGTAGGATGTAAATACACGGTTACTATGCATAGATGATTTTATTGAGGATGAAGCAAGACTTCGGATGGTTCATTCATCATACGTGAGTGATTGTTGCCCACGTGGCAATTTCAGTATCCAAGCCAAGGCGCAGAACGTAAGTGTGAAATGAGGGTCAAAAGAACGTGTTGCATATACCTGGAATACGAGCGGTGTAGATGAATGGATATCAATGAACGTAGTGAGTGCTGTCTCTCTTTGAGCACTTCCAGGCTGCAGTGTCTTCGCATGAGCTGATGGTCTTTTTCAATGTTTCTTCGAAGACGGACATTGCCTCGCACCTGTTGGCACGCTAGTCAGTGATTATGTAAACAGCCCTTCACTCCCACCAGTCCATCTTTCTCTCACCTCAACCTGTCGCATCACGACTCGCAACTCATACCTAGCTACTCTCCCTCTCCATCCTCAGTCTATCCAGTTCAGTTCCCTGCGAACCTACGGCCAATCCTTCCCACCAGACATAAACGCGATAGTCTAATTTGATCGACACATGGAACTTTCACTACCGTCGTTATGACGATTGTTTCGACGGCTTGGAGCCTTGGACGGCCATTGTTTGGTGATCAAACGTCAAACAGTCTCGCGTTGCAGAACGCTCGCACAGCGCCTCGGGAACAGTATCGTGCGTGTCACAGTTATTGGATGATCAAGATGTCGATCATGAGCTTGTTTATTCCTACAGCGCCGTCTCTCAAGGAAAGTTTGGCTATGTTTTGGTTCTCTAGCTTTCAATCCTCACCTAGGACTAGGGAGGCAGCTTTGACTTGTCACCATTATTGTTTGGGCCTCACTGGCCTTTGCACTCCAGATTCCAAGCTGGATGCCGTCATGACCGACTGTGTATTGTCATACCAACCCCAAGCACAGCCTCCTCAAGTCAATTCTGAAGCCATTGCATGACTGCCATCGTATCAAGAGCTGGGCGTCTGAACTTGTTGTTCGATTTCACAAGAGCGTACACAACGGAAGCCTCACAATAGCCTTGGTCTCTATTGAAAGAACCTTTAGGCCGGGTTTGCAATAAGGAAACCCAGGCCTAACAGTCCACCGCAGGAAGTGCCATATCTGACTAGTACAACGCGCGCTTGCACAGTACTGGGTAGCTGCGCTGATTTTATCCAAGCTCTTGATGCCATTGCATGTTATGCTCTTGTCGAGTTGACTTCTGCAAAAGAATTGAAGCCAAACTGATGCAGAATCAGTCTCTCTTCAAATAGTCATAGAGGTTCATAACGTCTCCCGTTTCCGGCACCAGGTAGTGCCTTTTGATTTCATCTCACTCAAGTCTTGCCACAATTACTCTGTAGAGCACTTCACCACAACAGTGAATTGCACAGACATTGACTTCCTCGCCGTTATTTGTGCCAAGGATGTCAAGCTCGGTTCTCTATGTCGACATCAGACTTTGTTTTAAGTCTAAAAGTCTTCAATCGAGTAATTACTAGCGACTACTCCGGGATACGGTATATGTTGTTATGAAGATCATTGGTCTTTGATTCTCCATATTTGAAGTACATCATGGGTTGCCAGTCGATCATGAAAACTCCAATGTTTCTAGATCTAAAACACGTGGTCAACTACGTCAAGTGCAGCCAATATAATTGACTTGTCCCCGAGGCCTTCCTCTCTCAGTACGCACTCCTCGCTTCACAATTTCTTCCATATCATATTTCTATTCTACGCAGGCTTGACGCCCGTTACATTGTATTTAACCTCTCTATATTATATTATTCTTTTACACCCTTTTGTCAACTCAATATGCGTGGACAAACTATCTACTTCGCGTTGGTCGCACTTGCTTTCTCGGCACAAGCTTCACCACTCGAGAAGCGCGCAGGACTTGACGCTCGACAACCCGATGGTGCAGCAACTGGCGGGGCAGGTAAGACAATCCAAGCATGTTGGAGCTGCGAGACATATCTATACTCAGTGCATCCTCTGATCTGTAGGGAAAGCAGGCTTTCATTTACTAATCCAACTTGATACTTCTCAGATCTTAGTTGATTCTCTCATTCCTGCCATGCACTGCAATCCTTTATTTGAGCAATTGCTAACTTTACAACGCAGGAGGGGCTGAGGATGCTCTCGCAGGTTTACTTGGCCGCGCTGGAGATGCTGGAGGAGCAAGTAAGAGCTTACAGACCCTTTTGAAGTTGAAACATAGCTTAAAGGAGTCTTTTGGTCTTCGGAGTAAAGTTGGCTCTAGTTACGTCCTGGGGCCAACCCAATCTTTCTTGGACCACACGTGGCTCTCTCTTAGATTCAAGCACATATACTCTAAACTTGTTTCAATCAAGTACTAACTTCGCATAGGAGTCGACGCGGCTGGTGCGACTGGTGCGGCTGGTGCGACTAACACGACTGGTGCGGCTGGTGCAGGAAAAGGTGGTGCAGGAAAAGGCGGTGCTGGAGCCAAAGGTGGTGCTGGAGCTAAAGACGGTGCTGGAGCCAAAGGTGGTGCTGGAGCCAAAGGTGCTGGCGGAGCTGCTGGCGGAGCTGCTGGCGCAACTGGTGCAACAAAAGGTGGAGCTGGAGCCAAGGGAAACTCTACCAGTACTGCAGGTGAGTTCTGGCATACAGATACTCCTTCATGATATGAATTAGTAGCTAACGTATATTGTCAGATCGCTAAGTAACCCATTTACATGGCCACGGCCTGAAGAAAATGCTGCTCTGCGAAACCGAATATTTAGATCTGAGGCTAGCTAGCAACGAAGGGGGAACACGGGAGGTTGAAATTACTTGAGGTTCACTATTATTTGTGGAAGGGGGGCTAGCGAAAAAACGATACAGATGGCATGTGATGTGATGTGATGACGGGTGTTTTACCTTTCAAACTCACATAATTTAACGATTCTGTGATATGTTATACTTATTACATATATACCCACTATCCCCAGGCTAGCTTGTCTTTCATGACACTTTCGAATACTTATGTTGCTGATCTGTGTTTGTTTTTGGTGAAGGATAGTGATGTAACGCTTTAGTAACTAGCAAAGTAAGTACGTCGTCCGTTGAGAGAAGGTTGTATCCCTTACTCTGTTGCGAGCCTGGCGTCCCTCCAAAACGGTTTCGAAGTTAAGAATAGTAGAACTTATATTAAAGCGCATCTAGCTAATGGGCTCCTGACAGAGTAATGGATGGTTGTGAAATACATAGCGAGTTAACTTAATACTGGTGATAATCGGTAGTTGTTTATATAAGTCTGTGTAGCTTCTACTAATACTTCTACTAATACTTCTTCTTTGTCTTTCATTGTAATTTCCCACGTTTCTTTCTCCTTCCATTTCTTATTAAGCAGAGTAGGTTAAAGAGATGAGAGTATGTTGGTAGGTCGGTAGGTACCTTTATCTAGAACACTTCTATTCAATCTATTAGTATTTTATAATAGGGCTGTTACTACTAGGATTATTTAACGTCTTATAGTGCTAGTATCGTAGGCTAACTGTTTTCAGCTAGGCCATGACAATGTGTGTGTAGTAGGTAGCTAGTATGTCTATTTAGTATGTTCTATTCTATTTTTATTAAGTATACAGGTATATTTCATGCCTCGGCTTTCTTGTTATTGCGCCTGTCATTTGAGGCTTCCTTGATCCTATCAATGGCTGCGGTTTGGTCTGGTTCCGTTATCGAGAAGCTGCTTTGCGCTTCGTGGCTATTCTGTCATATTCGATCGATCGTATGATCGATCTCTTGACCTGTCCATCTTGATCTCTTGGCCTCCCCCGGTGACTTTCCTACTCACACGGCTGGGTATTCAGTTTCAATCTTCACTTCATATCGTCATTTCCTCTTTCAGCCCTTTCATCCCCCAACCCCAAATCCAAACCAAGTCTCATCCTTCGGTGGTGCCCCCTTCTCCAATTCCTCCACCCCAGCATCACAGAGCTCACGATTCGCCACGGGAATCTCCCACTTCGCAACTTCATCCACGCGACTCAAAAATTGCATGGCCATGCCTGCTTCGGAATGCCACGCCATATGACAGTGGAATGCCCAGACGCCGGGATTATCAGCTACAAATCGGAGAGCAATCCATCCAAAGCCTTCAGCACTCGCGACGTCGCGTCGAATTAGGTTGCTAAATTTGTCTTTACCGCCTTCTGAAGCTAGCAGTCCCTTTCCTTGGTCTTGAAGTCCGAGGGAGGCATAGCCCGGGTACATGCCGTGGCCTTGACCTAGGACCCAGAATTTGTGTCCGTGGAGATGCATGGGGTGGTTGCCCTCGTCAAAGTTTTGGATTATCAGGTCTACTGTTTTGATGCCGGAATGTTGGATTACGAAATCGTTCTTCCGGTCGTAAGATACGGCATTTACGCCGTCGCTTGTTGCCATGCTGATAAAGGTTTCGTTCTGAGTGCTGAGTCCTTCAATGGTGCGGTGCAGGGTTGGTTGTTTGAGGTTTGGGCGGAAGGTGCTTGTGTTGAAGAAACCACGTTCGAGACGCCAGTTGCCGATCTCGAGGTTCGAGCGAATGTAATAGCTGTGGTCTGCTACTTCTGGTGGGCCGGATTCAAGCGGGAGCGGAATATAGCAGGTTGTGTTCATGTCTTTGCATTGAACCTCCATTCCTTTGGACCAGCCTCGTGTTGTTGGCTGGGCGAGGGGGGGTTTGGGTGTTTGCCGTGGTGCGGTGTACTGGACTATTGCTTTGACTTCGTCGGCGCCTGGGCCTGGGAGTTGTGGGTCTTTCCAGCAGTGTGTCACCATGCGGGCACGCAGCCAGAAAGAATCGGCTGATGTGAGGTTTGTGTTGACAACTATGCTATATCGCTGTGCTGGGCTAAGCATCAATCTGGTGTCTCTTGAAGGGACTATGTCTGTTCCATCGACTTCTGTAATATCGAATTCGTGCTCGTCTATCTCCACCTGGAACCAAGCAAATGCTCCTACATTGATAAACCGTAGGCGATGCTTCGCATTGGCTTCCAGGTCAAAGGAGGGCATTGTGGTGGTAGAATTATCACATAGTCTGTTTGTGATTCGGGAGCAGTCTCGGCGGTTCAAACCGTTGATCAATGCACCATTTGGTATGGGAGATGCTTCGCTACCAGGTTCGAGAGTGGCTTTCAGGAGACCACTGCTGAGTTCGTGATAGTAATCTTGCAGCATGACTACTCGGTCTGAGGCGTAAGGGATTTGCTGCAATTCCTTCTCGTCCTTTGAATGAACTACGATAGGTCCGTAAAGTCCATCTGCGAGCTGCACTGCTTGATGACCGTGGTAATAATAAGTCCCAGACTGGCCAGTAACTGTGAATTCGTAGCGGAATTTCCGATTTGGCGCAATTGGGCATTGAGTGACGCCTGTAGTGCCATCCATCCAGTTTGTGCCATTTTGAAATAATCCGTGAAAGTGCAGAGATGTTGCGTTCTCGCTCTGGTTATCCACCTCGATCACCAGAGTGTCCCCTTCATTGCACTCAATCATGGGTCCTGGGAACTGTCCATCAATCGTAAGCATGGGCCTAAAGACACCATCTGGGTTCGCGACGATTTCCGTGATTTTCCACAGGTACTCTCGGACTCTTGGTGCAGCATTCACATTCCACTTAGCGTCCAGTATATAATCGCTCGCAGGTCTCCGAAAGCCTCCAATGCCACTCTGCAGAGCTTCTGCTACTTCGATTTTCTCGTTTGGAACAATCACATATTTTGTGAAAATGACCATGCCGGAGAACACGAGTCCAGCAAGGAGCACCGAGAGAGCTATTGCCCACCCTGTTCGCAGATGCCATTCGACCTTGTACTTGGTGTCTACAGCATCTATAAGTTGTCCATCTGAGAGCAGGCGGTCTTGTTCCTCCTCCTCGTCGTCGTCTTCAAAGGAATCGTCGCGCTCCTGCATCTCAACGTCGTGCATGTTGCCGTTGTCGCTATGGCTCCGGCTACCTCGCGGCGAGGGTTCGTCCTTGTACGAATGCACAGCCATTTTGGACATTTCTTCCAACAATTGTCTGTGTTCAATTGCGGAAGAAGGAGAAGAAGGACAGGAATTGGCACGTCGTTCGATTTCTTGGAGTGGCCCCAGCTGGATCGTTTCAATGGTTCATCACTGAAACGATTCACACGCAGCCTCGGCAGCCTTGCTCCTTTTCGGATTGGAGACGGCTGTGCACGACAGCAATGATCACCTCCAGGGATGGGCAAGGTCAACCAAGAATGAACGAGTGACTGCGAGTATAGGAATACAGGCAAATAAAAGGACAAGAGGTAGACAAGAGGATCGAAGTGCAGGCAGACAACGAGTCGTGCGAGTGGGACAGGAAATACAGCAGTCGCAGGCCATCTATTTGGCTGGACAGGACCGGTACTGTCGATTGTCGTGGTCAGATGGCGAGGTGGTCGTGCACTGATGAAGCTGGATCCTTTCGATCATTGCCATTCTACCAGCTTCCCCTGCTCCCCTGCCCTGCCTGACCCTGGTAGGGACGTATGTACCTTTCGTACCTTCGTACTGTGCTGGACGTGCTGGACGGTCCTGGCACGAGCTGAAGGCCTGAAAAGAGCAGCAAAAGCCAAATGCAAGTATCTGGTGTCGGAGAATCATGTCGAGGGGGTTCGGCAGATGCATAACATGGAGCATGCTGCCGTCTCGAATGGCGATGCGAGCATGTTGGCGCGTGCAAGACTGCAAGTTGTCTTGATGTTGAGGACCTTGAGGTGTCGTTGAACATGGCCAATCAAGAAGCGTGGTTCAAACACGCGTCGGTTCTGCAGGACTGTTCTACGGACTACATACCACGGTCGTACGACACAAAGCTACGAAAGCACCGACGAGAAACGAAAATGCCGTCGAGGACCGGGGGAGGCGTTCATCTGGTGTTTCTCCGACTTCCTTCACCTTCCTGTTCGTGGTTAGACTCCGCAAAGCTTCATAGTATGGACCTGGCAAACAGCTTCAACGGCTCTGCTCTCCACTCCACCACCACCACCAGCTCCCACAACTGTACACCACCACTCTCCCCCAGTCGACAACAGAATGCGAGCAAGGCCTTGGACATGGCTGCTCCATGCATGCAATCTCAAGCATACCTATGCAGCATCCACCATCCACCATCCACCGCCGAGTCCATACTCCCAGCCCATGTAGCCTCTACGACCCAGCAGACCAGGCCCCTCGTCGCCAATCAAGGCGTCCACGATGCTCAACACGCTGACCTGTGGCCGGCCTGTTGACTGCGACCGCGTCCCTGGTCCCTGTGCGTCCACGCTGGGTGCTGCCGTTCAAGCTTCCTAGGAGCAGATGCGCATCCACAATGTCCTCTCGGACGGACACTCAACGCTCGTACCTGGCGAGCCCCGCACCAGGACAATCGCGAGCATGTCGATTCGTGAAAGGTGGAGGGCTGTCATCCTGGAAGCTGCTCCCTCGTGCGTGTATTCTGTGGCCAGGAGCCAAGAGTGATGGGTAAGCGGATCCTTCTTCGCCCTTCTTCATGAAATATTGCCTTGTTTTCTCTTAGTCAACCCCACGACCCTGTTGGTTGAGCTGAGAGAGCTACAATGTACCTTCGTGTGCACAGGAGGTAGGATTACCATCACGGCCATTGTTACTCGCCGTGCTTGCCCACGAGACTGCTTGGCATGCCCCGAGAGGATGTTGCGAGGTGGGTTGTAACTTGTCGGTGGCTGTGGAATCCCGGAAATCACCTGAAGACATCAACTGCCTCTCGCGTGACAACCGCGGAACAGAAATCCAGGGCTCTTCTCCTTCTAGTCTGGCGGTCCCAAGGACCAAAGTTCAGGTACGCAGCTCTGGGGCACGACGATCAAGTGACCAAGTGCATGAAGTACAAGTATCCTGCCGATCCCAAGCTCTTGCAACTTCTTGTCTTTCCTTCCCAGTCAGCCTCGCCAATCCCAAGACTTGACCCCAGCTTGACAAGCAAGATGCGTTTCTCTACCGTGGCAGTCCTAGCTGCTTCAGCTTCAGTGACCATTGCTGCCCCAGCAGTCACCATTACGGTCCCAACCACGGCCTATGACTGTAGTGCGACCTTGCCAACCTCGATCTCGGCCAACTCGTCGTCGAGTGTATCCGCGTCTACCACAGCTCTCGCCAGCTCTGCCAGTGCAGTTTCCTCTGACTCTGGCGATGGCACTGTAACTGCGACTGACGTTGCTGATGTCTACGCTGCTCAGGCTACTGCTAAGACCGACAGCCCAACTAGTCACGTCAAAGGCAAGGCTTTCGATCGCTATGTCTCAATCTGGTTCGAAAACACTGATTATGACATGGCCGCTGCCGACCGTATGTACATACCTTTCCCCGTGAGCTGATTAGTCCAATTGCTAACTCTTCATAGCCAATTTTGCATTCTTTGCTGAGAAGGGTATTACCTTGTACAACAACTTTGCTCTTACTCACCCTTCTGAGCCAAACTATATGGCAGCTGTTGGTGGTGATTATTTTGGTCTTGATGGTGATGCATTCACCCAAATCCCCGAGAACGTCTCATCTGTCGTTGATTTGCTCGAGGACAAGAGAATTAGCTGGGGTCTCTACCAGGAGGATATGCCATACACTGGTTTCCAAGTGAGTTTCTCGGAGCGTAATTTTCTCTTTGAGGCATATTTGGGAGTTGAGGCCTGTTTCAACTCCCGAACTACTCCCGCTTCTCTGTATAACAAGTAAACTAACTCTGAGCTTCTACTGCCAGGGCTTTGATTGGGTAAATCAACAAAATGGCGCCAACGACTATGTTCGCAAGCACAAGTAAGGAAAATACCTTTCCGTCAAACTTGCCGCAAGAATCTCCAGCTGACCGATCTTAAAGCCCCGAGATTCTCTACAACTCTGTTGTAAACAAGCCAGAGCGCCTCGCCAATATTAAGAACACCACCATGTTCTTCGAGGATCTCAAGAATGATGAGCTCCCCCAGTGGTTGTTCGTCACCCCAAACATGACCTCTGACGGTCACGATACCTCTGTCACGGTTGCTGGTGTTTGGCTCAGAAACTTTCTCGAGCCTCTCTTGACCGACAAGAACTTCATGCAAAATACTATGGTTCTCATTACCTTTGATGAAAACGAGACCTACACCATCCAGAACCGTGTCTTCAGTATTCTCCTCGGTGACTCTATCCCATCTAACCTTGTTGGCACAACCGATACCAACTTCTACGACCACTACTCTGAGATTGCCACCGTCGAGGCCAATTGGGACCTGCACACACTCGGACGATGGGATGTAGGCGCGAACGTCTTCGCTCACGTTGCCAGCAAAACCGGCGATGCCGAGCGCACGTGGTCTGCATCCCCAGCACTCGAGGACCGCTTTTTCAACTACTCCTACCCAGGAATCTTCAACTCGGCCGGTAAATGGGCTCCTCAACCAGTACCAGACACCCACTCCAACCGCAACGGACGTACCACCTTGCCTGCTATCCAGAAGGAATGGGAGAGTCAACAAGCGAAGAACTACTACCACGGAGAGCTTGAAATCCCTGACGGATACAATCCACCTGTCTACCCTAACTCTTACTAAGTGTTTGAGTGGAGAGTTGCGGGTATGAGATATGACATATGAAAACCAGTGATAGAATGGTCATATATAGATTGTTCTAAAAATGTAATTCTATTGTTTAGTTGAAAGATTCTTCTAAGCTTCTCCTTGCTATCAAGGCATCAAACCTGCGTGCATCTTCTTATTAAAGAGTGACGCGTGTTCTGAGAAAAGGCACGGGACTAAACCAGCGGGACACAAATGCAAGGGAAAGAGCGGAGGAACATTCAATGTCTTTTCAAATGAACAAATACAAGATACAGTTGCTAGTAACGATAAATCTTATGAGTGAACTTAAATACCTTGCTTAGAAGGAAGGGCAGTGCCTCTGTGTTGCTTTTAAACTTACCAAATTCATTAAGAGAGAAAATGTGTTATGTTGACAAAGAGTACAAAAGCATCCAGTGAATGGCTATAATGTTTACAAGAACTTCTACGTAGATACGTTACTGGCTTGATTTGATTTGACTGCACCAGCTGCTTTATAGTTAAATTTGTTAACCAGTGAGGTGTGTCACGGAACCCTAACCCGACCCGACAGTCACGCTAATGTATCACGTGGTTGATTCCTTTGACGTCGTTAAAAAGGGGTTTCTACACATATTACAATACAACCACGTTGCCTACATGCTATGTGATCTTTCGACACATCTTCCTTTGACAAACGTAGCTCCCCCAAAGCTCACGACAACGCTCGTCGCAGAGCGATCCAACTGGCTAGACCTCAGACCCTCCAAATTCAAACATGAACCCATGAAGGATGTTGGCCTCGCAGCGTTTGCAAGCCGTGGCCACGCTATGTCTGAGGAATCAAATACCACGCCTTTCCAACAAAGCTGTGGCAAGTGCCAGACCCTTTTTACATCTGCGAAAACCTTCTCAACTTTCTCTTCTGCCATCTTCATCGTATGTGACAGTACCCACTAAAGCCACTACATACAATCCTACAACAACACTGTGGGCTTTTCTCTGTGCCATGAAAGACAAGAGCAGCATCCAAACACTCTACATCGATATCGAAGGCATCAATCTCTCCCGCCGAGGCTCCATCTCCATCCTGACCATCCTCGTCGACAAGGCCGCCTTCGTAATTGATATCCACACACTCGGAGCAAGCGCATTCTCCTTCCCCGGACCATCAGGAGAAACTCTCTCCAGCATCCTCAGCGACCCAGAAATCCCCAAAGTCTTCTTCGACGTCCGAAAGGACTCCAACGCTCTCTTCTTCCACTTCGGCATTGCCCTCCAAGGCGTCATCGACCTCCAACTCCTAGAACTCGGCTCCCGTTCCGGATCAAAGTACCAGAAGCGCTACCTCCAAAGTCTCGGCAAATCCATCGATTGCGATTCCGGCTTTCCGCCAGCGCAAATACAAGCCATTTTTGAAGCCAAAGAGAAAGCGTTGAAGCTCTTCGAGCCTAAGAAGGGTGGCTGTTATGAGGCTCTCAACGACAGACCTCTAAAGAAGGACATCTTTGACTATTGTGTGCAATATGTGCAATGCTTGCCTGCGTTACACGCTGCATACTCGGCAAGACTTAGGACGAAGCCGGGGTGGGAGAGCAAGGCTAAAGAGGAGACTTTGAAGAGGATTTGGGAGTCTCAGGCGTGGAAGTATGAGCCGGATGATCATGCTTTAGGGCCTTGGCAATCTGGTGTGGGACTTTTAGCTGTGAAAGAGACAGGGGGCAGTTTGCTTGAGTTAAAAGAGCTTATGGATAAGGGATCGGCGGGACTTACTTTGGAGGACGAGTTGCGAGTTGATGAAATTCAGCGAGAAATTCTCCGAGAGATGACGGGTCGTCGACCGGTGAGCGCATTTGTTAGGATTATGATGCTCACAATGAGCAGGAGGGTGCAGAGGAGGAGGATGAGGAGGAGGAATAAGGAGCATAAGAAACAGAAGAAGAGGTTGATGGGTATCTAGGCTATCTATCCTTGAACAGTGCTGTGTGTTCATTGACAGCGAGTGTAGCTCATCTTCTGTTTAGACTTGCTGAATGTGGCGCGGTGCAGTATTTGAATGTAATAGAGATAATATTTGGCTTTGAATTGTGTCTGATAGAGATATGATTGCTTCAAGATGGTAGCGTTTGGATTAGGGGAATGAACTTGAACATAGGTAGACGGGATGTTGAAATATCTTGGGGATCTTGGTACAAGGTACGTCAATATTTTGTACCGGTAAGGAAGAGGGAGCAGGCATGATCCCAGAGAAATTTCTCGTGTATGGAATTCGCTCCGTTGATGTTCTGTGGAATTGCCCAGCGCCCATAAGTAGGAATTTTTTCAGTCGAGACTGGAAGAATGGTGGGATTGTGGGAAGTGAGTAGGTTTGTCATCTCTACCGCATATAATACCTCGAGCTGAGCAGATCAAACTAACCGCGTCAAAGATTACCAGTTTCAACGCTAGAAACTCTGTAAGTCATAAATATGCGCATAACAATGTTTACTCAAAAGAGATACTTCCCAAGGACGTCCTATGCTAAAAGTTGCCGAGAAGCCAAATAAAAGTCCGGTTACCCTAAAGAAAACCCAGCCCATTTCTCAACCCTTCCATCATAACCGCAACACCATACAAACTCAAACCCCATGATGCCGTGTCCCAATCCAAAATCATGGTCCCATCACGACGTGACCGTAGCCGCAGTCACGCAGCCAACGGGAACAGTATATCCCACGTCACGGCTCCCGAACTCGCTACATTAATGTACTTCTGATAATTATGATCCCAGGGTCGAAATTGACAGTGCCGATCCACAGCGGATGGATTACTTGCCGTGTAGCTGCGCTGTTAGTCGACCAGCTTCCTAGGGCTGCTACGTTACCGGATAGTTTTAGGGTTTGTCCGAAGCTAGTAGCGGCCATTTCGTTGAATGTTACTGCAACAGAGGTGGCGGCTGTGCAGGAAGAAATGGTGGTTGAAGTTGAGATCGAGGTTGTGGCTATGGAGATTGTTGAGGTTGTGAGGGTTGTTGATGTGCAGCCTGGCAGGCAGGGCATTGTCTACACACCAGTTTGAATTCTTCTAACCTACAAGGGAACCACAAATGCCACTACCTATGAGCTGGGCTGTGGGGTAGAAGATTCGAGGAAGACCGCCGGCCATAGCGACTGCGAGATTTCCGCTGGAATCGGTCGTGTAGGCGGTGCAACTCATGACTTCAATCAGAGACTGGCTCCCTGTGAAACCAGTCTGACTTGATGTTAAGGTCAGGCTATAGCTGCTGCCAAGTGCGCCTAGGTTTGAGAAGATGCCGATTATTTGGTACCCTGGGTAACCTTTCCGCATAGCGATCGTCGTGCTGTCCGAATAGATGGGATAGGCTTTGTATGTGAGGTAAGTGGAATCCTTGTAAATTGCTTGATTTCTGATCTGATTGAGACTTGCGATCCAGCTGTAGAGTGTCGCTGTTGTGGAATACTCAGATAGCCAGAGAGCCTCACGATCAGCTGGTACACCCCCGCCGGTGTAATGTTGCTCTTGACCATAGTAAACTGTAACACGATTAGCACTTAACCTCTCTCCACATTGTGCAATGATAACCTACGGATGGGGATTCCATCTTGAAGGATTGTGAAAGCAATTGCATTCTTGGCAAGCGATATATCTGAAGTGAGCGAAGCAAATCTAGCATTGTCATGGTTCTCTAGAAAAGATCCGAGAAGAGTAGTGTCTGAACAGTCTGCTTTAATCTCGTTGATGCCATTAACCAGGTTGCTGATGCTTCCACTGGTGGACTGGAAAGCTTGAGTAACCCAAAAGTAACTGTATTTCTGTCAGAAGTTGTGAACCGAATTGGAGAGGGCGCGATGTACGTTGGGTAATTAAGGACACCACTCATATACTCCTGATATGGGCAAACGTAAGATGGATTACCATTGAAAACTTCTCCTACAATGTATACTCCAGCTGTACTAGGTCAGCCACTATGACATTCATCCAGCGCGAAAGAAACTTACCAGCAGTCTCGAAGGGCGGGAAAAAAGCTTGATTGACTTGTTGCGCACTATCAACTCTCAATCCATCAATTGAGTAGTTGGAAACAAGTTGTGCAATCCAGCTGTTCCACTCACTCGCAACATCGGAGTCTTCTGTTCGAAGGTCAGGTAGTGAGACTGTATTGTCCCCTGGAAGTAGTCTTTAGCAGGCAACCTATTATTCTAGCTTTTCAACAATGAACTCACCCTCCCAGCACTGTTGGATGCTTGTAGCATTATTGTAATCAATGAGACAGAAGGGATGAAAATATGACTCCTGTAGCATTGTAAGCACCGGTGCAAGAATAAAGGAGGAATAACTTACTGAATTGAAGGGCGTGAAAATGCTGTAATCAACGCATGCCCCACATCCCAGGTAGGCATAATGATTGGTGACAACATCGACCATCAAGTACTAGACGGTGTTACAGAGCAGATTCAACTCAAGGCTAGATAAAAAACTTACCATTCCCTTAGCATGCAACGCATCGGAAAGTGCCACCAGATCAGCAGCTGTACCAAAGTTGCTATTAAGCTCGTAGATATTCTGCTGCCAATATCCATGATAGGCAGCACCGTCGCTTGAGTCACCGACAAGTTGTGAAGTCACGGGGGATATCCAGATCTACCGCGTAGTCAGTAAGAAGTTTTAGATGGTTTAAGAGCTAAATGTATTTACATACGGCTTTGAATCCCATGCCTTGAATGTAGTCCAAGTGTTTGATAATTCCTTGCCACGTTCCACCACAATACGTTTGCTCTGAAGTATCACACGACGCAGTGGTAGAGCCATCAGTGCGTGCGAACCGATCAGTCAGGAGTTGATAGACAGACTGAGAACGCCATTCTGCAGGTGTAAGAGCAGTGGTTGATATGGCAAACAAGAACAAAGCTAAAGATGGCAGCGAGAACTTCATAGTGATTATGAGTAACGAGCAGCTTTCTCTGGGTAACAAGGCTTTATACGTCGAGCAGCTTTACGCAAGTAAACTCGCAATGTGAATAGAAACGCAGGGTTCTCAACGCTTCGGAGGCTGACTAGAAGAAGAAGCTCATCTTTGCACAGCAGAGACTACATGCTAGCCCCCATTCGAATAATCTCCCTGCATCAAAATATCCATGAGAGTCTCTCGGCGCAATAATTCATCGTTGCGTGTCAATTGCACCGAATGTACGCATAAGCATAATTGAAATAAGCAAGATGATACTGAACAGGACCAACTCGAGCTACTCTAATCGATGGATTCACCTCATATGCCATGCAGCTATGCCATCAACGGCTACTGTAACCGTCGACTCTATTAGCCTGAAACGAAAAAGGCAGGTCTGGGAGTGATATCGACGTCTGGTGAGCACGACGCGTGTGAGAGAGGCGGGAGGGAGGATTCGAAGCATGACAGTAACTGCTCTCGGTGTGTGTGAGGTTTAATGAGAATTGCTCCTTGTACGGCACAAGCTGACAAGATGACAAGCAGACAAGGACTTGGATTTGCTCGAAGCGAGCCGAAAGACACCCTGTCGCTTGCATCAGGGGAAATTTGTGGCGTGGCATTCTATACTCCAGTGTGATATATGCCCGGTATGCAAGACAAGAAGAACACATAGGACCGATTGCATCTTGCACATTTCACAATGACAATGGATAAATCATGAAGGGACAGTACTGCAGAGACTCATGGATTGAGCGCACTCCGTCTCCGTCTCCCTTCTACCCCGCGCTGTGAGGTCGTGGTGCGTGTGGTCCAAGGACATTGCACTGTCGTACTGTGTCGTACAGATCTTGAAAAGGCCCGATTGTCGAAGGAGTATCTTTTTCCCCGGAGAAATGGGCACGCATAGCGAGACTGGCGATCAAAGCCAAGTGCCGTGTGCCGCACGTGGTTCTGTTGAAGATCTGGTGACCGAGGGGAGCACTGCCAATTCAAGACGTCGGCGCCGAAAAAGAGACTGTGCATGCAGATGCAGAGCCCAAGTCACTTTCTTGTGTTTATAGTGGAGAAACCTTAATAGTATATACACATTGCAAAACCTGCAAACCTTGGTATAATGCACTTTTCATCCGAAATCAGATGTTCGATCCGATAACATCCTTAGCCATTGTTTTCCCAAGCAGATCACCGAACCATAGCCCGACGCCTTCTAGACACACGCGTAGAATATCAACGTCATCAACGCCCCGAAGCTGGAGCATTTGCACCCATAAACGCACTGTCACCGAAAGAGCCATCACCTTGTGCCTCGTGACTCGACTGAGTGTTGAGGTTATTCTCCTCGATCGATGTCGGATAAAATTGGAAGGTCGGATCAAGCGCATTTCCATTCTGTATGTAGGAATCCCACGCCTCCTGTATCGCTCCGCTGTTAGCACCGCATAAAATTTCGTGGTTCAGGACAAAGACTTACCCAATTCAAGTTTGCCGGCATATCCATCATTGCCGGACCGGAATCCACGGTGTTGAAGACCGAAAATGGTGACTCAACACTGTTCATGTTGGTCCAAGAGTTCGTCGAAGGATCCATGTTGTAGTTGGGTGTGAGTCCTGTGGAGCCAGTTGCCTCGCCCATAGTCATATCAAGGTTGCCATATCTGGCACCGGGTGGTGATTGACCCATACTATTAAACAAAGCAGCCGAGTTTGGAGAAAGACCCCCGGATAGCATTCCCAATGTCATTGCTGCTGAGTGCTCAGGCTTCAGGTTGTCCTCATCAAACTGTGCGAAGACCTCAGCAGTTGTAGGGCCTTCTGGTTTCGCCTTCTTCGCATTGTTTAGTTTCTCCAGCATGATGGCCAAGATCTCGAAAGCTTTGTATGCTTCCATGGACGTCTCCGCAGACTCCTTCCATATTCTTTGGGAGGTTTCAAGAGCGGAAAGCATCTTGACCCGCTGCTCGGGAGTCCAGAAATACTTGTTATAGGATGCTGGTCTTTCGGGAAGAGACTCTGAGAGAGAATCGTAATGAAGGTCGAGACAAACAATCATAGCGCCAAGGAGGTAGTCATGTTTTGTCAGAGATGAAATGAACCACTTCATTGTTCTCAAACGTCCTCCAGGTTGCGACTCCCGGTGAAGATTCGCTTGATGATGGAGAATCTCCAGAGCAGCATCAACACAAGCTCGCCGAGAATGCGCATAGCGTGAGTTCTGCCGAGCGCGAGCAATGTACTTCCGATGAAGAACGCACATAGTCTTTTGCCACAAGATGTCCACATTAAACCGCTGCATTAGTAGTGTGGCAGGGTCATGCATACATTCATCTATCGGACGGAGACGTAGGTGAGGAGGTAGGTTGTTTTTGAGCTCCCGCAGGCTGTTATCGTGTTTAAGGATCTCATCGTAACTGGTTCCTTTCCCTGTCACTGCATTGATTTCTTCCTGTATAACGCCGAATTCAAGTGCTATTGAGGCTTTGGCAATCATGTACGAGATAGGTGTAGGTTCGGAATTTGGCCTGGCTGGCGGCAAAGTTTTTGACTCTGGGCCAAACTCGTCCTCAAAGATGTTCCGTGGAAGCTGGGCGTCGCAGTCTGTGTGCCTAATCATACTAGGTAGAGCCAGCTGGAAAGAAAAAATTGTATCCATCTGACGGACGAATGACCAGACTCTGCGTCGCATCTCCGCCTGGTAAGGAGTTACGTTCTGGTATTTGCTGGGATCTCGATGATATCCCATGCGCATTGCTAGGCGTACAATCATACCGACGATAACCCAGATACCAACTTCTGCATCCCATCGAGCTGCATATTCGCCTTGGAGATACAGGATGAGAGTTTCGATTGTGTATATAGATGATTTTGTATATTCCGAATTCACCAGACATTGAACGGTGCGTAATCGGTATTCAGACGCCAACTCAAGGGTGCGGCCTGAGAAAAAGTTAGCACATTATAACACTGTAAGAAGCTTGATTGTATACACACCTTTCCATTCCAAAGGTTCATCCCCAATCTTGTGGTACGATTGCATGGCAAGGCAGAGAATCGAATACAGTAGCCCCAACCATACTACCGATGTTTTCGAGGGATCCTGCCAATGGTTGTATAACTGTTTATGAAACGTAGGCGAGTGTAGAATGTTTACGGCCGGATCATACGAGTTGAAATATCGAGTTACGAGTCTATCAACGGCTGATTTGGGAGGTACTTCTGATCGTAGCTCCACATCCGTGGCACTAATATATGAACTAAACAGAAAAGCTGGACCACCTGTGGAGGTACTCGGTGTGGAGTTTTGGATCTTTTCATAATTCTTCTCGAGGTCTTTCTTGTGATTCACGAAATAATTCTTGACTTCAGCGATCTGCAGCGTTGTGTAAGTATTGATACGAGTAGTTCACCCCACAAACCTATATGAACACTTAGGCAGTGGGCTTTGGAGGCATTTTGGACTTCCAAATGCGAGTCCTTCTAATGAGTTGACGGAAAACAGGCAAGAGGCATAATCTGGCATGCGATGGATTTCAGTCGAAAGATGGTGTAGAGGTTGCTGGGCGCGCGTTCAGGAAGAGCTTTCCACCCGGATCAGAGAGGTTGCGCGAACAACATGAAACTTGTAAAATGGGATAATCATAACTCACATCTGCTAAAACCATATGCCAATGTGTATCTCCAACGTAGAACGATTTGCCCTTGTCTGCGTCCACCTTCAGCACACCGAGCGAATTAGCAACACCATCCACATCACTATCGACGTCCTCATCCTCTTCCTTGATCATATCATCATCATCCTGGTCCACATCCACTGGTAAAGAAGAAGAACCGGCACTGTCAGCATTGCTCTGCGAACGAGAGATGGCTGCTTGAGCAGCAGCCGGCCCAGCAGACTGCGCACCATTGGTCATTAATGACAAAACTAGGCCTTCTAAACGGTCAATACGATTTTGCATATCATCCGGGCTGGTTGCTCCTTGAGTTTGATTCTTCTTGCGTGTACCCGGCGCAGCATAAGAACAAGAAGAAGCGTCACCTCTCCTAACGCAATTCTCGCATGGATGCGACCGGTTACACTTCAACCTACAAAATTCTCAGCTTCAGCAAACTGCTTTCAGTACCATGGGAGAACTCACTTCCTGTGTCTACATGGCCCACATGACAGGGGAACTCTGTTTCTCTTCCTCACAACCCGATACTGGGCATCAGGAGACTGGCCACCCGTACTCGAGGACGTGGTTGATGGTGGAGTGGGCGTCATTTTACAAAATAGATTGGACGAATAATGAGAAATATTAGCAGCGAACACCAAAGATAGAACAGTAAACACCCTGTCCAAAGCAACAATATCTATACCAGATAAGGCACAAATGGGTCGTTTTCGGAATGGGCGTTCCAGTCAACGGGAGCTCGGGCTGATGTTGAATGGTTGCTCCGATCCCCAGTACCAGATTTGGATGCTAGACTCAAATATCGCAGACACTAGACCGTGTTCCTTGTACTTTGCTCCACAGCTTTCAAGTTTCCTGTTGCGAATAATCAACTTCGCTTGGCTTTGTTGCCTGAGCTGACCTTAGAGATTTGAACTGGTCAACACCCTTGGTAATCGCAGCAGGTATGCAATACAACTAATCCAATGGCGGTCAGACTTCTCCAATCAAATTTATGCTCGGGTCGTCCGCTAGAACTCCAAATATGGAGGCGAGTGCAAGCTGGTGTACCTCAGCACAGTCTAACACCCAAGGTCTGCTGGCGAGGCGGCGCAATGCTCCAACCCAAACTCCCACAAAGTAGTACGCCTGCGCAGTATCCCAAACACAATTGCTGCAATGCTTCTCTAGGCGTCGGAGACTCTGCTTGATCCAGGTCGGTTCTTGGTTCGTAGTCCCGAATCGCGAGGTCCACCAAACTTGGGATTCAGTACGCGTATGCGATTATCTTAGATCTTCGCAACAGAAATCTAGCATGCAGTCAGTCTGAAATTCGATCTGTACTCTGCGCTTCCAGTGCATTCCTCACCAAATATCTATCTAGACGAGGTCGCAAAGTTGTCGCCCGTCAAACGGATGCCAGACACGCCGAATCCAACTCTGCAGGGGCCGGAGTTGGGTTTGTATGTGCGATTTGGAGGATATAAAAGGTGGTCGACTTCTGCTTGAGGATCACTGATCAAGATGTTGTTGAAGTGATGGCGGGGGGTCGTCATTAGGGTGCAGCCTTACTGGCGCAGAGAGACTTTCGACAACCAGCTGTGATTGGTCAGAAGTTTAAGCTTGGTCGAGAAAAGGTGAAGCTCACTGTTGCTCACATGGGTGGTCAGATATTTCCTTGATTAATCAGCAGACTATCTCGAATCTCCATCGCCCCTAACAGTAAAAGCCTGAACCCTGGTTGAACTTTCGCATCTACATTGACTCTTTATACTTCCCGTCCCGGTACCAGACAGCAGCAAGGCAGAGGGGTCGTCAAAAGGGAGGTCTGAGCGGAACAGATGAACAGTACTGCCAAAAAGCACTTTCATATGAAGAGACGGTGAATTGAGTATTGGCCATGTCGTTATCCTTGCTATGAGTCACAAAGAGACTGGTGAGAAGATGAATGATTTCATCAATGACCCGGACTTAATCTGCTTAATCCCGTAAGCCCCAATTCTGCGTATTTGAAGCTCTGGCAGAAGTCCAAGCTATTCGGAAATTTATTGAATTGCCACAACTTCCTAAGCCTCGGTGCTTACGTGCCTGTTGTTGCCTCCTCGTGCGTGTCTGTGACACCGCAGTCAAGGCTCTCTCATCGGATCAATCATAATAGACAGAAGATGTATTTGCAATAAAATGTTCATATTTCATTATGAACGTCTCTAAAAGTACACACACACGTTCCTACCAGAATAAAGCAGGAGCTGAATCTGCGGCTTTTGTAAGAAACTATTGTATCATCGTAGGTGTCGTCCCCATGCCGTTCCCTAATAGTCACATTTCGCCGTCCACCTGGCTCGAACCTCGAAAAGAACCCACCAGCAAGGCATGGGTAGCATAAACCTCATAAGATATGCAGACCAATATGTAGTGAGACGTCCCAAAGACCACTTTTGGACTCGACGAAGAACGCCCGGCAATCGTGTAACAGGGCTGTAGCAAGCACTTTTTGGTGCTCATAATTAAAGAACCAAAGACAAAGGAAATATGTGTTGCGTTGAATCAATATTCTCCAACGTGGAGAATCCCCATTCCAGGAGATTCTCCTGAAAATTTTGGATTCAACAGAGGTAAGCATGAGAGCATTCCAGCATCTCATTAGCTAGCGTGAGGGCATGTAGTGCTTGAAGATGTATGTCCATCCAAAGTCGATGCGGCTGTTACTAGAAGATATATCAAGTAAAGCTCGTAGACAAAAGGTAGACGGGTCGTCAATCAATCCAAGTTCTCTGTCATAATAGACATATTTGCGAAGTTGCGGCTGATGAAGCTGAAGCGTAATCTCAGAGTCCGAGGCCACGACCGCTCGTTGAGCCTCGATGGCTACCCAAGTTATGCGGAGTAGCGCGGGCACTGCTGGCCGCACTTGGGGCACGGGGCATCATACCAGGGCGGCTGCTAGCATCCAGAAGACGATTTGAGGCACTGACAAGGAGAGACAGACGCTTGAGAATAGGATCTTGGGCAGCGACGTTGCTGATACGCATGAAGAGGTGCTCCAGACGTTGCGTGTAGATGGACATAATCTTTGGGATAAGATCGCGCACTTGGTCCTCCTGCGCCATTGTTAGCATACGATCATGCATCATCGTGCGAAATCTACGTACCATGTTGGGGATAGCAGCCGTTAGGGCGGAGAGAATAACCTCCAACCAAGCAACTCGCTCCATCAAAAGTGGTCCTTCCAGCTCAATGGATACTGTAGCGCCAACTGAAAGCAACATGAGAGGGTTTAATTCTCTAATGAAAGCTGGATTGAACTTCGAGAAGAAGTTTGCAAAGAACTCCTGCTCTCGTCCAGTCTGCAGCCAGCGGATAATGGCGTCCTCGTAGTTGCCCTCGTTCATGGCGAGATTGATACTCTCCAGCATCACATCATACTCCTCCTGCTCCAGTTGCTCTCTAGTCTTTTCAGGGGCCATCAGAGCAGTGTCAGGTCGTGAGGATGACTCTCGATCACGTGTAGATTGCTGCTGCATCTTCAAGAATTGGCCTTGGAACTCGCTCTGCGCGGCAGCCATCGTGGTGACCATTTCGGTCAAGCCACTAACAACCTGTGTCAATTGTTCAATCTTGAGACTATCGGCCTGGCGTTGACGTTCCAAACTTCCAATTTGCTCAGAAGCTTGACGCTGGATATCTGCTGCGACTCTCTGTGACGCTTGAACGGCCAAGGTCGAGAAAGCAGGTGTGATGGTCTTCTGCAGCATATTTGCAAAAGTCTCTTCGACACGGAAAGCAACACTCTTTGCAAGCGACTCGGCCATTGACTTCTGCAGTTGGGGCTGCTGCAAGACCTTCGCAATAGCATCCGGAAGAACCTTTTGGAGCTCTTTGGGCAAGCTGCTGTTGATAGACGAGTTCAACTTCGAACCGAGCTGCTCATTGACAGCCGTCGAGGCAACGTCTGAGATAGCCGGAAGGACGGATTGTTTGATACTAGTACTGATGATACGGTCAAGCGTTCCCTCAACATTTTCAGATAAGGTGCTCGAGACAAGACGAAGCATCGCATCTTGCTTTGCGTCCGAAACTGCTGCTTGGGTACGTCTATCGTCCTTGATGTTGCGGTTTAAGGTCTCCATCGAGTCTCCAAGTAGCTTCTTAAACTCCCCAGCGATGCGAGTCTCAATGTTCTTGAACGATCCTTCAATGGCGTCTTGGGAGAAATTGACAGAGGTAGCGTGGTCTGAAGTGATCTTGCCCAAAGGCCCATTCTTAACAGGAGACGAACTTTCGGCCTGAGCATTCTTCAAAGACTGAGCAGGTGTGGCTGGGGCTTCACCGGTAGAAGATTGAGTAGCTTTTCTTCTCTTCTTCTTCTCGGATTTATCATTGCCGCTTACAGCAGATTGGCCGTTTGAAACTGGAGCAGAATCCTTCTTTTCAGCCTTCTCCTCACCTTTGGACGAAGCTGCCGAAGTCGCATCCACAGAGAGTTTCTTCGAATTCTCCTTGGTTGTAGGTCGTTGGATGATACGATGGGTTGGAGCAGGCGACTGAGGTACTGATCGAGGGAATTCTTTCTCTGGAATACCAGGTGGTAGAACATCTTTCAGTGCAGTAATAACAATCGCATCACACTTCTCAGCAAAAAGGGGCTCAATGACCTTGTTGTCTACGGACCAACCCATGTCGATATGTTTGAGTGACAGGCAAGTTACTCCCTTTGAATGCATGGCATACAGCTCGAACAAGGTCTGAGCCTCACCAGCTGGAGCTGTTTCTGGATTCTGCAGGATGTCCAAGCTTCGAAGGTTGCCCTTGTTCGCCAAGGAGTACTCGCGCATTCCACTGAGAACGGCGGTGGAGTCTGGTTTGGGAATCGATGGATCGTTTGCAACAAGTTTCTCTATGTATTCAGCCTGGGACAGAGATCTTGGTAAAATGTACTTTGGAGCTGAAAGATGAAAGAAGTAGATCGAGTTTCGAGTTGGGTGGCCGACAATGATCATTCCACTAGACGCATGGTACAAGACACTGCACATAGCATCGGACTCTTTGGTGTGCGGTAAGTGGATTTCTTGAACAGGCTTTGACAGACCAAGATCCCACAACTGCAAAGTGTGATTTTGCTTCATCCCCACAATGAGATACCTCAAAGCCCCACCTCGCTGGTATGGCCGAAGTTTATCGACAAACAAAACCGAGGTAGGCCATGACTTCTCAGTGGCAGGTGTAGTTATGAATGTAAGAAGAGGCTCCTTGATCTCAATCGGCTCAATCTGCTCAGGTGATGGGAAGCGCATATCGGCAGTGGTCTTGGTGAGGCTGCGCACGTCCCAGAACTTGACCCGGCCAGCTTTGTCCAAGGATACAATTGTGGTATCATCCTCACTAAATGTAAAGTCCTTGCCTGCCTTTCCGGTGTTGACCTTCAAGCTGCGGTGATTGAGATACTTCTCCGTATCAACTATGCGCTCCTTGCCATCTTTCAAGTAGGCTTGCTTCATGATAATAGAAGGCCAAATGATGTGGATGGACTTGCCACGGCCAACAGCGAAGAACTCCGGGTGTGACGAGCTCTTCCTAGCTCTGGTTTTCAAAACACCTCCAGGGGACTCCTGCTCATGTGTTTGAAGAGGTGGGAGAGCGAATCCATGTGTTTCGGGATGGCTGTCTTCGATGTAATCGCCTTCACCATCTTTGATGGTGGACCAGTAAACAGTTCCATTGATACCAGTGCCAATAATGGTTTCCTTCAGATCAGCCGTGGAGACGGATGTTGCAACATTAAAGATTCGCTCTTTTGTATCAGTGAAGAGCTTTGAGTCTTTGCCATCCTCCTGTCGAATGATGCGGATCCCACCATTCTTGGACATGGCATAGACTATGAACTTGTTGGTAGCCGTAACAAGAGTACGGTCGATTTGGTCGAAGTCTTTCTTCAAGCGAGCGATATCAATGACAGTCTCGCTGCGGAAGAATGGTCCAGGATCCTCGCTTGCGTTGACTGTGATGGTGATAAATGGTCTCATCGGGAAATTGTAAACTTTCACTGGGGAACGGGGTCCATCGCTTTCAGGGCCTTCCTCAGCATCAGCACTTTCCCAACTATCAGCAATATGACCCTGAGCAGTCTCTTCGATGATGTCCTTAACCGCTTCTGCGAGCGGTGTAGGCAAGTCGTCAAGTGCGCCTCTGTTCTCCTCCTTATCTAACTCCTTCTTAATAGCACTTGCTGCAACTTGGGCTGCACCTTCAAATTCCTCCTCGGTCTCGGCGAGCATCAGCTTATTCATGTCCTTCTCAATGGTGGCCTGGCTTTCAATCTGCTCAGTCTGTGCGATGGCTTGCTGTACTTCCTTATCAACCTGGTCTCCAATCTCACTTAAAGCCTCAGCGACTGTCTCCTTCTGCGGTGCGCCAATGCCAATCATTGCTTCGAGTGGAGTTCTTCCATCAGCAAGTGGGGTTGGCGGGGCCGATGATACATCTGATGCAGCTTCTAGCTTTCTCTTCGAGTGAGCCGGGCTTGATATGTTGCTTCGCTCATCGATCTTGCGCTTATTGTCAGCACCTTCGCCAACTTGACGCTTCAAGATCTGAAAAGCCGGTGTGCCCGACATAGATGGCCCAGAAGCAGGTGTAGTTGGCTTGGGGGTGCGGAGTGGAGATGATGCGGCGAGTTGATCGAAGGGGTTGATATATGTGAAAATTCCTTGAGTGCCCTTTGGAGCGGGTGAGCTCTCTTTTGCAAACGGAACCTCCTGCTTTCCGAGAGGAGTCTCAAGGCCCTCAGTTGCTGCCGAGCCCATCATATTCATGTCTAGAGAGGCATTCTCCAGAGCCTGTACCAGTTCTACGACTTCGTCCTGTGAGCTACCATCCTTTGGAGGTTCTGGTACCTGGGCCGGCTCCAGCTGGGACTCTGCGTTGCTTTGCGGTGGCTTAGGCTGGTTCAGCAGACGGAGTAGGTAGGCTTGGGTGTCGGCAGGAGGCGAGTTCGGGGCGGCGCTGAAGGTAGATGCAGTTGGCTGGGCAGCGGAGGTGAATTGGGGGGAAGATTGCGGCTTTGCTTGTGACGAACCCATCAAGGCAGCAAGCAGATCTTGAGAAGATCCGGTACGACTATAGGATGAGCTTAAGATCTCTGGCGCAGCATTGTAACTGGCGGAGGTGTCGCGCGACACAGGTAAAGCTGGTGTACCAATGGGAGCTGGTTGACTGGCGGAACTGGCAGATGGCTGGCTGAACTTGAGAAGATTCAGTAGACTTGATGTTCGATCTGCGTTCGACGCGCCACCAATGGCAGGGGGGATGCGAGGCTGGGGAGAATCGGTGATGGGACTCATGATTGCAGAGCTATGGTGAGGTTGTTGACCATGAACAGGCGGCGTGGGAATAGGTGATGAGACAGAAGGCTGCTCGTAGGCATGAGGCAAATGATGCTGATGCTGAGGGGGTTGTCCAAAGTTGTTGTTGTTGTTGTTGTTGTTGTTGTTGTGATAGTAGTTGGCGCTGGGCTCTAAATTGACCGGTCTACTCTGCTGTTGACGAAGCTGAGCGAAGAGGCTATCGAGCCCTCCGCCATTGGCCGAACCAGCTGGAAATCCAGACATGGTAGAAAGGAAAGTGAAGTCGAGCGCACCGAAGGCGCAAAATGTAAAATAGATCGCTCAAAATGGTGGTATCTGATGGGGGCGTGCTTGGGAAAGAGATGTAGAAGATGCAGCCGACAAGGTAAAGAACAGCTCTGCGCGGTTGCAAGACTTGCACTCTTGACGAAATGGCAGTTGAATTGAGGTGGAGGATCGAGGAAGAGAGAATATCCTCACAGTGGAGAAGAAGAAGCGTTGACGGGTTGACGAGATGATCCAAGCTCTCAGCGTGCACCCAGGGAATCGGACCAATGGGATGCAGCCCTCCGCTCTTGCAATGGCCAGAAAAGCGGCAACCAGGTCCCAAAGCGCTTTGCTTCTAGGTAGATGGGATTAAGAAGCGTTTCACAGGAGTCCTGGACTCTTTACTTGCCTCTGTATGAATCAAAGCGCCATCTCCATCCTGATTTTCCCGCGCTTGGATATGTAATGCAAGAAAGAGACAGTGAATAAATTGGACATGCCGCTTTTAACCTGCCAAACACGGCGAGCTGGAATCGACTCGCATGTCAGAAACGAGGCAAGACAGACAGAGAGATCTCGACGCATTGTGTCACATCTCCTAGCGATCCAGCACGAGGTCTCCAACTCCCTGTCACACCGCAGAAGGGCATTCGTTCTTCCACGCAGCTAAGGAAAGATCCGTCCTACCTCTGTCGTCGCCCTTGGCCTTCTTTTTGCACGCGCGCCACGCTGCAAGCCTCTACACTTCGGATGCGCGTCTATCAAAACAACGAACAAGATGTTTTGCTTGAGAAGGTTCGTTGCGTTCTGTACGTCAGGGTAGAGCGCTTGCAGCTAACAACATAACCTCGCAGTTGGCTTCCTCTCCTCTTCATCCCCACGAACGCCTCGCCCATCTTCATCTTCCTCTTCTTCGTCTGCACATATTTCCTCAATCGGCCATGCGTCTACTGCTCCTTCCTCCTTCTGATCCTATTCGCCTCTTCCTGCCACTGGTCAGACCACTGCTTCTTCGATTTCAGCAGCAACTGGTTTGAACCACGACAGCACTCGTCGGTTATTCCCCCGGAGGTGGTCAATACCACGGCGCTTACAAACCAAACGATGGAGCAAGTCTCAATATATGCTGGAGCTCTGAATAACACGGCAGCGGCACTAGCGGGTGCTGCAATCGAAGAGGCAAAAAGACAGCTTGCAGTGCGCACAGAATGGACCGGTATTGGTGTTGAATGGTTGAGGAGTCTTCTAGGAAAACGAGAATGGAGACTACCCTGCCTAGATGTCTACATACGACTCTAGGTGCGGGGCTGTAGATGAGACGACAACTTATGGGGTTTCAAGCTGCATGCAATTCGGCGTTTACACCGGGGAGGAAGGATTTGAAGATATCATGGGTGGTGGGACGGATACAAAGAGCGAGCAAGACTGAAATATGGCGGGCACTTTTCTCCGCAGGTAAATAGCATGCATTGGAAGGCGTTATAGTTTGAGGTTTTTATGGAGATCATGATTCTCGCGGGATAGACACGCAATCAGTTTGTAAAGGTATCATCCATTCTTCCTAGCTGTTGGGTTTCTAGCAATAAGCATAAGCCACCAGTTCTTACGAATCTCACGGGGCCGCTCTCAACTTTGCGTGCTCGGGAAGTAACTAGTAGTTACTGGCATATAAAGTCCAGGGAAATAGGTAGCAACCTCACAGAAGCAGTCTTAGGGGTCAATATTCTCTCCTAGAGATCTAGCAAGGCTAGATCCAAAGTCTGGCCTAGGAGTAGAAGTCATATAACACTCAGTATGATGAGATTGCTTCCCAAACTCTCATTGAAGTCTTATCCATGCACTTGTAAAGTCTCTTCACAAGGTCTACCATCTGCGGTTCTCGGACTTCAACATTTTCGACATTAACAACATCACATGTCTTGTTTCAAATGTAGACTATTGTCACGGACTTACCAGTAAAACTAACTTAATTTCATTTACGAGAGAAAACCGAAGAAGTCGATTTTCCCTTATTTAGGTGGTCTGTTCTCCCTCACTGGTTACGGGATGCGGGGCCGTTACTAAGAACCAAGGTGAAAGTATTTATTGGATACTACTATAGATCATTACTCTCTTTCTGAATATAGCAAATTTAGAAGGAAAGAAATTCCCAATGGGAGGTCTTTCTAGATGGACGGGATAGCGTTGTTGCTGGAACGATGTGGACTTTAGCGAGTCGAGTATTTACAGTAGGGTAAGGTAATTAATTACCCTGGTTCTACTCCGTACAGTTCCCACAAAACAGCAATATAGCAAGGTAATAGCTTTTCTTTCAACTGGCCCAAGCCCTAAATAAAGTGGGTAAGAGAGAGAATTCATCTAGCCTTGAGATATTCCACAGTAGAACTGCGGTCAGCAGTCAGGTCAATGTTCTATTGCTACCTCGCTAAGAACGACCTGGAGAACGAGGGGACTCGAACGGTGTACCACTCATACACGCGCATGCCTACCTGCCCTTACCCCAGAATTAAGTACCAAGTGCATACAAATCGTGCCGGAGGATATCTCTGTATATTTGCTTTTAATGATTGGTTTTGGTGTTTTGTTTTAGTTAGGGGTTCCCGTGCTGATGCTTGTTGAGGTATGGTGGCAATTCAAGAGAAGCACATGGATTGAAATAGCCAGTTGCCCCGCCAACAAACAAATAAAACAAGCCCCCCAATGTGGTATAGTGGTAACATATTACAGTTCTAACCAATTTGGAGACTTGTAGAGACCCGAGATCGAATATGGGCATCCAATGTACTTGTTTGGTGTTCACTAATTCATGTGGATTATATTGTGGATGCAAGCCTGCTCCATGCTGGTTTCTGTGGCATTACAAGTCTCGGTTCTATTTCTCGATACTCCCCATAGAGAACAAAGCAGTTGCAGCAGGCGCTAATGACGCTTTTCCTATGCCACAAGTTTGAAGGGAGAACACCTCTGTATGAGATAAGGTCTATGTGCAATGTCTAGGTACCTAAGTATGGGGCCTGTTGAGTCGGCATCAAAGTTGTCCATCCAGTCTTCTTCCTTTCCATGCACCGGAGCTTGGTTCCTCCGCATCCTGCGCTCCTCTTCCAACACAAATTTCTCCAGCCGGTCCGATGAATGGTCTGGACGTTCTGCTTTTGCGATCTCCCTTCAATTTAAGTTAGTATTCTTTATGCTAGATAAAGTCGTTATATTCGACTTGGATTACTTAAACGAGTTGGACAATAAGAGACAAGGTCCGGCAGGATACACGTAGTTCGAGAATCATTCATCTGGCAATTTGCGCCGAAAACAGGTAAAGCAATGTTTCAGGTTGACTGGGGTACTAACTCGAGAATAGTTACGTACCCTATTGTGCCAACCTTTGCTTCTTGCTCCGAATTAAGTCTTTCTTTCTCCAGAAACTTCACTGCAAGTACTAGAAGTAACTCCAGCGTAAACCTGGCATTGTTTCCGCCCAGATACAGGTAATTCTTTAATCTCTTATACATCTTTAAAAGCAACCCCAACGAAGATCTATACTTACGTGCATACAAGGCTTGCGGTCTATTCCACGCGCCGGCGAGGAACTGCGTAAGCGCTAATCACTGAGGGACACTTCAATATCTCAAATCCAAGGGCTCTTATTGCCTTGTTATTACACGGAATATCATGCCTAACGAGCACAGTATTACACATCTAGTCTTTCTCAAAGATATTCTTAAAGAAGTCTTAGAAGATTTACCTCGCTTCGTCACACGAAGATCGTTTAACAGTCTCAGAATGGTTTTATATCCGACCGAAAACAAAGTCGAATGCGTCACTTCTACTCTAATTGCGGCCAATGTTCTTGATACGGTGGTGTTCGAATGTAAGTCTTGCCCGTTAAAAAAGACACCCCGATCTCGCGTAGCAGGTCGTGAATATACCTGTTCGTCACGTCAGCAGTACCTTCAATGTCAAATATATACCGATAATACATTACTCAATTCTTCGTTAGAGAGTCTTGAATGTAGAGGCGTCGTTCCGAAAAACGGTAACCTAATAATTGCCCTAAGTATTGCGAAGCCTTCGTCGATTAACTGACGGGACCTTGTTTTACAATATACCACTCCCTTCCCTTCTCTTGATATCTTACAAGTATTCTACGCCTTTCGCTGCTTATCCTCGCTTTTCGAAAACTTGACATCAGATCTTATAACGATGTCTTGTTGTGGTTGATACTTTGGGAGAGGGGCGCCGACGATAGTGCTCTATCGTGTAGTGACGTCTGGTATATTTTAAACAATCCAATTTAGTAAGAGACGATATTGAAGAACCTACAAACTAATCTGATTAAAACTGTAGGTACGATAATTAACTTTACTATATAATCTAGATGCTAAACTATATTTTGTACTAACCAGTGAATAAGCACCGGACGCGCTAAGCTTGTAGTTCACTTCCTAACTACAGTATGTTATAGCAAGCCACTGTACCCTGGAAATTTCGAGCACTCTATTCTGTAGTGTAAGTTACTAGCTTAGTTAGAGCAACTTGAAGCTTTCCCGTTCCATACCAACAGTAAGACCAGCAGCACCCAGTATTCACTGTATACTGCTGTAAACCAAAATAGCTCTAGATATTTGACGCTAAGAGATTTCTTAGGCACCTATGATCTCGTCATACTTACAAGTTACCTACCTACCTAGGTATAAAAGGTTTGAACAGGATATTTATACAACTACATAGTCACTATTTTTTGTATCCTAAATATAGACCCACTTCGAGCTTGTTAGCTCTGCTTGTAGCTGCCATACACTGGTGTCGTTATCCAAATTCCCAAGTGCACTTACAGCACAGGCGGCTTAGGGAGGCCCATTAAAAGGTTGGTCCGGAAGGCGTCACTCGTCCTCCTGTAGGGTTAACCTCAGTGTAGCTTTCCCATCTCGTGGCGGGGAGAGCATGCTTAATAATTAGATGTTGACTTTAAATAGTGTCCGCAGGTTCACCGTAGGTGACGCTGGGAATGCCACACCGTACAGACGCTCGTGGGATATCTGAGTCTTGTGGAGGGGAAGGACGGCAGGCCACTCGCGAGAGGTTACGGATGAAACGGAGAAGAGCATAAATAGCACTAGATGCGAGATGTTATTCAACAGCATGTCATAAAGGATTTCAGAGGATGAAGACTCTTTACCCACCGTGCATGGTTTGCTTGCAATATTTCGAAGGACTTCTTTCAGAATACCAATATTAATGCGACTATCTACCCAATGTTCATTGATTAGAACCTACACTTGTGGGAAATGGTAGCTCTCGGTGAAGTCTTGATACGAACGCTGTATTGTCTTGTTTCTCGTCATCAGCAGTGATAAGACCACGTCTGATGCAGAAGTCCATCATGACCAAGGCGGAAGAGGGTTTAAATTTTCCTCTTGCCATTGATTCCTTTACCTGCTGTGCATCCATGAGGTGGAAGGCTTGAAAATTACATGCTGGCCAACCTCGAGATCGTAGACATAAAGTAAGCCTGGTTTCATCAGACCAGGCTGACCTCCAGCCTCTTTGTCGCTGATATTGAACCAGGTCACTGTTCCGGCCGAATGTACTTCCCTGCGAACCAGCTCTTCACTCATGCCGGCCTCTTCTCAAGCCTCCCGGATGAGGCACTCAAATAGCCTCTCCCCCACAGCAACACCGCCTGCTACCGTATTATCCAGCATTCCAGGATATGTGGATTTGTTGAGATTTTGCCGGGCAACCCAATACTTCAAGCCATTAGGGGTGCAGGTGTAGACCATCATGTGCACGCCTTGACCTACGACACCAAACAGAGAGCGTGCGGAGCGCTCAATACCCACGGGAGATTTGGTTCCTACGATTGGGAACTGCTCGTCACGCTTACGACCCAAACTCGGAAAGGGATTCTCGTCTCTAGCAATGGGCACAAGCCATCAATTGCCTGATTACAGGCAGCCTGCCAGTTTTCTCCGTCGCTCTGAACAAGGTGGATTTCCTTCTTTGGGCAAGGGACAGGTTGGAAATCTTTTGTCCATGGCATCTTTTGCACAACCGAATCCAGCATGAAGCCATGAGGCCCACAGTCGCTTGGAAGAGGAATTTCCATAGCGAGGCGAGGTGCTCGTTGTAAGAAGCCGTATCTCCAGGTTCATAGTATAGGAAACTAGGAGAATAAGGTTAATCACGTAACTTACTCTCCGGCGGTGTGAGGGATGAAGATGGGTACTCACTTAGTTAGAACCATCGCATTCCTTGACACTGTCGAGGTTGGTCTCCATGATTGATTACCTATGAACGGTGAGCTTCGAGACACGTAGAGGGGGGGAGGGGGGCTTCCACCTCACCTCACCTCCTACCCAGAGATTGCGCAAGTCCAATGCCATAGCCACAAAGGTCCAAGACGAATACGAGCGCGGGCATTGCAACTGACTACTGAGATGCGATTGTTGACTAGGCACTGGGCGCTTGATAATGGTGGCACGACTCGAGAGAAGGCGTTTTCTTTCCCACAGCCAGCCACTTGGGTACTTCCAAGGTCGAAGGCACATATGTGAGCTGGGAGCTGGAGGCTGCTATGAGCCAAGGCACGAAAGTACGAATCGTAAGAAAAGCTGCATGACTCTCCTTGACGTCCGTGATGCAATATGATGCTGCTAACGACTGACTGTGCACCTGGACACCTTTGGAGATGGTCACATGCTACTTGCTATACCTAGCCGTGCGGTGCAGTGCGCGAATCTGTGTATGTTGGAAGAATGTAGGCGCCGTCGACGACAGCGACCGTCATTGCGCGGCGACGTGGAAAGACTTCCGGCCAAACTACCTGGAACTACGAGGAGAGCTAGCACTCCATTGACACCAGCCTAGCGACAGTAGCATGGTTGTTTTGGTTGTTCGCATTATTATTGACTGCGATTATCATACCACAATCTCCCGCCCTCCTGCCTCCTCCTCCTCCTCCTCCCTCTCTTCCTGAACCTCCTTCATCCTCTTTCCCTACCATTCCGAGCTCCTGTCATGCTGCTTCTTGTGATGCGCTTTTCCAAAACATCCTCTACTTGACTCCCCCTTCCTTGGCCCCCTTCTCTCCCGGCCGTGGCGATGGGCGACAACCCCACACACTCACAGAGCAATGCCTCTGACGCCGTCCATGCCTCTCAGGCATCTGCACCCATTACCACCACTGCTGTCAATCCGGTCGCCGCCATCAAATATGCAAGGCAGGCTGAAAAGCTGTCCCTGGGTGTGCCCGCGTCCACAGGGCATGCGACTGAAGGCTCTGCCGTTCATGCAACTTTTGTTACCCCTCAAGACCCGATCATCATCACTGCAGATGGCGGAAGGCTACCAGCAGTACCCTTAGCAGAAGCACAGAAGCTCAATGCTCTCGGAGCGCGAAGTGGAGTGGAGCCCAACCCAGGCGACTCAAGTCAGGAGTGCCAGGGGGACGTCGAGGAGATGAAAGAGGGCGAGAAGACGCCAACTCCCCAAGTGGCTGCCTCGATACAAAGATCCGGCGAGGGATCTCTACGAAGAGCCATGCCCCCTTCTCGGACGAACCCTCTCTTTCCACCACTGCCACTGTATGGCCCAGCATCCTCGGTCCGCGATCTGCAGTGCTTGACCTTCCGAGTGTCGTCTTTCGTTTTGTCTTTGGCGTTTCTTGGAGTTATTGTTCTGGGCTCAGCATTTACCAGTATACCCCTGATGTTTAAACACGTCTGGCTCCGCCTTACATTTCGAGACCCCGATGCGCGGCGCCCTTTCTGCGAAGAAGAGAAACGACGGAAGAAGATTCGAAAGGAGGCAGACAAAGCATGGAGGAAGAAGAACAAGAGGCGCAACTCGCTGACCACAATGGACGATAATGAAAACGAAGCGGGCGAAAACGGCGGCTTTGTACCCACCGAGGGAGGACCGGATCCGCTCGTTTGTGATGTTGGATACTACGCAAGGAGAGTTGGATTGGACGTCGAGGAGTTCAAAGTGCAGACTGAAGACGGTTTCATCATAGCTCTCTGGCACGTCTATAACCCAGCTGAGTTTACACCCATGTCTGATGCCCAACGAGCTGCTCGTGGCCCAGACACGTTTACGGGTGCTGGTCCCAGCCGCGAACCTCTACCCAGCACAAAGAAGCCAAAGTTTCCGGTGCTTATGATACACGGGCTATTACAAAGTGCAGGGGCATATTGTACAAACGACGACGATTCCCTAGCATTTTACCTATGCAAATCTGGCTATGATGTGTGGCTCGGTAACAACCGCTGCGGTTTCAAGCCTGAACACACTCTCCTCGAATATAAGGATCCACGTATGTGGGCATGGAATATCCGACAAATGGGCGTCATTGATCTTCCGGCCCTCACATCCCGAGTTTTGTCAGAGACCGGCTTCGAGAAACTCGGTCTGATCTGTCATTCTCAAGGCACAACACAGACATTTGTCGCTTTAGCGAAGGAACAGCGTCCAGATCTAGGCGACAAGATCACCGTTTTCTGTGCTTTAGCTCCGGCTGCATATGCAGGGCCATTGATTGGCAAAATGTACTTCAAGTTCATGCGTATCATTTCCCCAAGTCTCTTCCGCATCATGTTTGGAATCCACGCCTTTATCCCTTTCATGATGACGATGCACGCAATGCTTCCAGGTGGCTTATATGGAGCCATGGGTTATCGGGTATTCTCCTTCCTCTTCGACTGGACAGATGACAGATGGGATCGCGGACTCCGTGACCGCATGTTTCAATTTGCGCCTGTATACGTCAGCGCGGAGAGTATGCGTTGGTGGCTCGGACGAGAGTGCTTCGCAAAGCAGAAATGCATCCTTGCCACCCGTGAAGATGGGAAGAAAGAGGATGAGGAGGATGAGATGGAGGATTATTACCATCGTCACGCTAATGCTAATGGCACGCCGCCCTCTGAAAGAGCCGAGGACCACCTTAGACATCACAAGCATGTTAGGAGAGCAAAGGGTTCAACGGCATGGTACAACGAACGCGTACCACCTTTCGCCCTATGGGTAGCGGGATCAGATGATTTAGTAGATGGCCGCAAACTGCTGCGGCGTTTTGAGAGAGGCCGTGAGCCACATGTTCGGGTTGTACACTCACGCATTATCGAAGAATACGAGCATTTAGATGTAATTTGGGCCATGGATTGTATAGAGAAGGTTGGTAGAGAAGTCAGAGATGTTCTTTGGCGCACTTGTGATGTGCGGGATAGAGTTCGGACACCGTGTGGCTGTGAGGACCTAGAACCGTGGATTGATGATCGGGAAAGAGCTGTACAAGACGAGGAGGCGGTAGATAGCCAGAGTTCTAGTGATGAAAGAGATACTCTGTTATAATTAGCTATAGTTCTTAGAAGGAGGAACGACTAAGAAGAAGTTTAGAACAGAGGTAAGGGATAAGGATGTATAGAATTAAAATTAAACTTTCTTAATATAAATATTAGTAGAAAACTAGTAATAAGACTTATATATTTTAAATAAATTTATAGATTGATTAATTCTATACAGACTATTAATTTAGTATAACTTATACCTAGAAAGTATAACTAAAATATTATCTAATATACTAAGATACTAACTCTAGTAAGAGTGTAATAATGTAAATAGACTATAAGCTAGTTAAAATTATAAAGATAGAAGTAAGTCGAAGGTATACTATAGCTATAGTATACTATAGTAAATATAGAGTACGTCGAGCTAAAAATATATTCTAGAGATAATAGTAGTATAGAGAGCTTAAAGACTATAAATTAAATTAGAAGTTAACTATCTATAAAGGAAAATTAACTATCTACATAGAAAGTAGACTAGTTATAAGATACACTAAATTAAACCACGTATATTATATTTATAACCTTATATAACTAATTGAAATAAAACACCTAGTAAAGTAAAATAAGTAATATAATATCTATACTTTCTAATTAGACTACTTACACGAGTTATCTTAATAGTAAATTTATATATCTTTCTCTACTTAATTATATTATATAGACTACTAAAAATAGTAACCTTTACTATCTTATAAGTCTAACCTAACTAAGTAACTTAACTTAGTATCCCCTACTAATAGACTAGCTATTAGTCTAATTCGACTAGTTTCTCCTATAATATACTCTATTTCTAATAAGAAAGTATATATTACCTAGGTCTATGTTATATAACTAGTATAACCTAAGCTATAGACGGAAAGGTGACTTTTTCTTAGAATATAACAGTAGGTTACTAAGGACTACTATAGTTATAGGGTATTATAGTATATAGTTATATAATATAACACACTCTCTTTATAAGTACTATAGAGTATTACTTAAAGTCTATAAGTGATAAGAAGTGTAAAAACTTATTCTTATCTAATAGTTTAGTTAGACTATCTACTTTTTATTCTTTAAAAGAAATAAAGAGTAGGTCTATAACTCTTTTTTCTATTAACTCTTATATATAGTAATATTTAACACCTATATACTTAGTTCTCTTATATAAGACAGGGTTATCAGCTAATAACAAGACACTATTGTTATCTATATATAGTAGTAACTTAATTTGTTTATAATTGTTATATTATATAACTAAGTACTATAATACCCTATAGGTATAGTGGTCCTTAGTGACCTACTATTATATTCTAAGAAAAGGTCACCTTTCCGCCTATAGCTTAGACTATACTAGTGACGTGACACTCACTTAGGTAATATATAGTTTCTTATTAGGAATAGAATATAGTACAGGAGGTCCTAGCTAAATCGGGCTAATAGCTGGTCTGTTAGCAGGGGATACTAAGTTTAGTTACTTAGTTTAGTTAGAATTACAAGATAGTAAAGGTTACTATTTTTAGTATTCTATGCGAGGGAATTAAGTAGGAAAGGATACACGAGTTTACTATAAAGATAACTTGTATAAGTAGTCTAATTAGGAAGTATAGATATTATATTACTTATTTTATTTTATACTCTTATAATACTTATTTTATCTTACTCTCTTATAATACTTATTTTACTTTACTATAGTTTTACTTAGCTATATAAGGTTACTTTACTTTATAGATATAATATTTATAGTCTAATTTAGTATAGCTTATAACTAGCCTACTTTCTATATAGGCACTTAATTTTCCTTTATAGATAGTTAACTTTAATTTAAGTCTTTAAGCTTCTTATACTACTATAGTCTCTAAAATCTCGATTTTCTACTTAATATACTCTATAACTACTATATAGCACACTATAGCTATAGTATATCTTTAACTTACCTCTATCTTTATAATTTCAGCTAGCTTATAGCCTGTTTATATGTTATAAGCCTAGGAGTACTAGTAATAGCCTTCTAGAGATAATAGCCCCCTATAGAGACTCTAGTAGTCTCTATAAGTATTCCTTTCTACCCCTTCTCTTAACTAATAGAGTGAGAAGCCTCTTCGGTGTAAATCTCTATAACTAGACTCTAACAAGTGTAAAGCTAGTAGTTTAAATAACCTTTAGTTGTTTTTACTATTATACTACTTCTAAGTTGTTTTTATACTTCTTAGCTAGGTCTCTATGTTTTATAGAGACTTATAATAGCGAAGTGGTTTTACTACCTAGTTATTTAAGTTAGTATAAGGACTCTAGTAGCTATAACTATACGTTTATACTATCTATAGTAGGTGTTATAGTCTTCTTTATAAATAAGGGTGTCTAACCTTATATAGCTATTATAGTACCTTTTAGTCGACTAGGGGTATACTAGCTATAATAGACGTGCTAGCTTCTTATCTCTATCTAGTTTATATCACTATGATTACTAAATAACACGTATACTATAAGAAGTTATCCTTAGAGAGAGTAGGTGTATACTATTATATATATATTTTTATAGCTATAGAGCTATAGAACTTATATACTTAATTAGTATATTACTATAAGATTAGTTAAACTAGTATTATACTTAGTTTATAAGTTAAGAGTATCAAGAAACTATACTCTTACTAGTAGAGTACTTAAAAGAACCCTTTAGTAATATAGTTACTAGTAAGGGCTAGAACTATCTCTTTAAAATCCTTCTATTTAGAGGGTAATTTAAGAGAACATAAGAAATTCCTTTTATAAATGTTATTCTTAAAATATATATAGAAGTAAGAATATTTACATAGAATAGTGTAATTTAGAACCTAAGGTTCTAGATTTAAAAAATAAACCTTTAACTAGGCTTAGTATATAAAGTCTATGTCTCTACTTAATATAAAATAGTAGAGAGTGTTTATTTTAGTAAGTTATATATAATTATAGCTTAAGTTTTAGTAAGACTTGATATATATAGTCTTTATATAGCTAGGTTAATATAAATTTACCTAGATTTAAAAACTAGAACTAAAAATCAATTTTATTTCGATTAAAAACCTATCTTTTTCTATATAGAGTAAACAACTAGACAGTAAGCCTACATTAGGAAACTACGACTTCTATATTAGGTAAGGTGTGTGTATAGGCCGGCCGTTACTTTCACGGGGTATAAAAATCTTATAACTTTATCACTCACTCCTTTACCTTCTTCCTTCCTTTCTAACAGCCTAATAACGTCCACCTTATAACGCTTAGTACTCGCCCTTTATACACATTCAGCCCTTCTACCTAGATTCTATTCCTTCCTACTAGACTCCTCTAATTAGCTACGCTATAGCTAAGAAGAGGACGCTAGTAAGGTGTAGGGTAATTTTAACTAGAATCTATAATCTCCCCTACTACTTTAATACTACTAAGTAGCTAAGTAGTTATAATATAGTGTATTACTTTATATTAGCTAAGTTATAAGCTTTCTATATTTTAACATTCTTATAATCTACCTTGTCGTCACACTATCACTGTTCCTTATAGTAAGCTACTCTAGAGATTAAGATACTATAGACTTAGTCTACACTCCTTATAGTATAATAATCCTCACGGTAACGTAGCCTAGCTTCTACCTAGCTACGTCGTAGGTAGATAACGTATAAGTAGCTTCCTATAAGTTTCCTTATACTATAGCACATTTTATATTCGTTTAATTACATAGATCTAGGCTAATTTAAGACGAAAGAATTATATAGGACTCTAGTAGAGTATTACTTATATCTACTAAAGATATAATAATTAGATTATAATAGCTACTTATATAATAGCTAAGACACTAACGATAAGGATACCTATAATGTATAAGGTTGTCTAAAGCCTTTAGATAGGCGGATAAGGTGTAGTCTAAGGATATATAACTCCTCCCTTCCTTCGACCACCCCTACCTCCTTGTCTAGCTTTTCGTAGTCTCGCTAACAATCGAGAAAGAATACTAAGATTAGTTGATCATAGTAGACAGTAAAGTAGAGATAGTAGCTATAGAGGGGTAATAGGTATCTTCTAATATAAGAGTGTAGGATTCAAGGTCTTAGACTTTAATAGCTATAGTAGATCTCTATATATATAAGGGGCGGTATTAACGCTAAGGTATTTTAGGGGGTAGCTACATTAGAAGAGGGAGGAGAATAGTACGTTAAAAGTGTACAGTTAGCTATAGTAGGTATTCCTATTCTATAAAGACAGTGTGAGAAGTCTATATAAGTCCTAATCTCCCCTCTATCTACTATCTTTCTATAGTCTAGTTTCTATAGCTAGTAGTAAGTAGAAAATTCCTTGAATACTTCTAAATATTTCTCAGCGCTTAAGATAGCTACTTTAACATTTAAACTATATACTTATATACTAACTACTCTATGTTCTAAGAGTGTAATAAGCCGCTATAAACTTGTCTTAAAGCTAATTAGTATCCTTGACAAGCTCTAACATATTAATCTAAGTAGTATAGAACTTAGTATACTATAATTAGTAATAGCTAACGATCGTAGGAGTGACGATCTTAGAACCTAAGGTCTGTTTTAAGATCGAGATATTTAGCTAGTAGTAATTATAATTAACCTTAGATATCTAAGAGTAGAGAATAATATTGTCACTAATAACAATAAAAACAATAATAACTTCGACCTTCTCTCTATTAAACAACTACTATATACTATACTATAGAAGGAGAGCTTTATAGTAGAGAACTAGCTTTTAAATAACACTATCTTTAAAGTTAAGGATAGAACTATAAATAAGAGAGACAGCTCTCTTAATAATAACAGGTTAGCACTAGGTAGTAACCTAAGTAGTAGTCTAGGTAAGTAAACTCTCTATTCTTATTATAGAAATAGACGACTAGTTTTCTAATATAGTATAGGAGATCTAATTATACTACTAGGTGATAACAACTTAAGTGTCTCTAAAGTTAAAGTCGACGACAGTAGTCTTTATACTAAAAGTGTAGTAGTAGATAAGGGTCTTCTTAATAGCCTAGAGACTACTATTAACTTAACAACCCTAGCCCCTCCTAATTCTAACGTATAACACGATATTAATAACCTACTTAAGACGGCTAAGCGCTTATAACACTCTAAACTAAAACCTTCGACGTCTAATTCTATACGCTATTATACTTTCTCTACTTCTAGTACCTTAAGCGAGCTATTATATAACTATATTAGTGTAGTAGGCTACTATATAATCTATACTAAGTCTAAGGCTACAATATACCCTTCTACTTATTATTATAATCACCCCCTAGACTATATTCCTACAGTTTAAAGCGTAGTAGACAAGTAGGAGCTAGTCTACCCTATACTAAATTCTAATATCTTTAATAAGGAGGAGAGACAGTAATAAAAGAAGGAGTAAGATAATTAGAGCTACGATAATAATAATAATAATAAGGACAGTAGACAGCTATAATAAGAAGTAAAAGAAGATATAATAACGACACTAACGTTCGAAAAAGTTAATAATACCTATCTATCTAACAAGGATAAAAGCTTAAGGCTAGCTACCTATAATCTATCTCTAGAGCTAAGTTAGGATAAGATAGAGAGCTATAGTAGTAATTTTAGTAACAACAAGCTTAATAGTAATCACGTGTCGACTAATGTAGATAGAGAACTACGTCCTTCTAAGTAGAAACAATTATTCTTATCTAATAACTTAATATATAAGAAGTATAAGTACTATCTTAAGTAGAGGTCTAACCCCTAACGTAGACTACACACTAAGCTCTATTAGTACTCTCTAAAATTAGACTCCCCTCTTAATTATAGTTTAAGAGTCACTGTAGTGTCTAGTACTAGGGGTTAATTACCTTTACTAGTATCTTTAACACTATAAACTATAGATATAAAGATACTATCTAACTATAATAACCTTAGCTAATTATCTAGTGATATCCTACCGACGCTAACCAAGGTTATATTCTGTCTACACTCTATATACTACTACTCCTTTATAGTGGTAGTCTAAGATAGTCACGACGGGCTAGGAATCTCTTTTAGCTAGCTCACCTAACTTATTAAGAGTGTTAACCATATAGAAAGAATTAACAACTTCACTATTAAGCTAATAAAGTAATATTTATTCCTCTTAACTAGCTTTAGCTAGTATACCTTATCCTTACTTACTAGTAGCACGATTTTATTATATACTATAGAGGTAAACTATGTCTTTAATAACACGTCTTTAACTATACTTTTAGTATAGTAAAGCTGTTAGTACTAGAACTCTACTATTAGAAGAGAGTAAACTGTTAAGTAGTAATAATAAGAGTAATAATAATTCTAATCTTAGTAACAACGATAACACGTGTTTAAGTAAAAAAAGAAGGGTTTTAGTATAAGGATAAACATCCTATAGGATTCTATAGACAAGTAACACTTACTAGTATATAAGAAGAAGGGTAAGTTATAGAAGTAGATCTTCTACTAGTTCCTAGGTAGGAGTTAACCTATAGTAAGTATATGTTTAAACATTGTATAGGCTAGAGACAAGTAGACTTCTTTATATAGATAGGTAGACAGCTTTTAGTAGGCACTTGTCTGTTAAAATTTATTAGAATAAACTAAGCGACATATTATACAAGGCTTAAGAAGATATTCTTACCTATTATTATAAATACTATGTTAGATATAGAAGTTAAAGCTATTACCTCTAGGCTATTATCTACTAAGTGCTAGAGTGAATTCTCGGAGAATTATATTAAGAAGCTATAGGGTAGGTATAAGATTTTTAAAGGTACTATTAGAAATAGTAGGAAGTGATAGTTACTTTGTTAATGTGTAGAGATAGACCTTATTGTTAACGACGTACCTTTAACTATACTCTAGAATAGTAGAACCATTAATACTAAGACTTTTAAGAGGATTAGTAGATAAGATATATAGGTAGAACACTATAAAGAAAATAAGGTATAACACCTTTCTATAAAGGAATTTATATATATAGAATAAGTCGTAAGTTTCTTAATATCCCTAGTGTTATTATAGTATAGTTTTCTCTAGACTCTTATAAGTAAAAAGAAAAGAAAAGAATCTGTTAATAGAAACACTAACAACTCTAACTCCTAGTTCTTACCTTATTATATATTTACCTACTCCTCTTTTTCTAAATAGTATATTACCCTATTAAACACTGTGATTATCCTATTATATATTATATCGTGGTTATAGAATGTGTCTATAAAGATATCTCTATCTCTAATTAAGAAGAGAGTAGATTAAAGCTCGTGAGCTAAGGGCTTAAGGTTCTTAAACTTTAGTGTAAACTCTGTAATAACGTTCTTAAATCGATTTTTACCTATATAACCCTACTTTATATTAGTAATTTCTATATATATCCTAGTATACTAACCTTATAATATATTTGTCTTTAGTCTTAATAGCTTGTTAAGTTTTTACCTAACTATACCTTTATAGCTATATTAAATATATATCTATATAAAGACGTAAAAAAATAACTTAAGGTTATACTAATATATATAACCTTTACCTTTAAGAACCTTAATTACTATAAACTACATAGTGCTAGTCTAGTGACGAGCCTTACTTAGTATACTATCTAGGTTCTTTACTAAGTCTAAGTTAATTAGTCTTCCTTTTAAAGCTTCTTTAGTAGAGAGTTCTATGATAATAATAATATTTTTAGAAATATCTTAATAAAGAATCCTACTATCTTTAAGAAGCGACCTATAACCTTGGATAACATTATATAGTGCCTCTAAAAGCTCTCTAACCGATTAATATTCTCGGAGAGGTTATCTAGCTAGTAAAGTTACTAAGTAGTAGTTTACTTAGTTACTATACGTCTTACTTTCACAGTCTATTAAACTGTCGACTCTAGCTTCTTAAATACTATCAACATTATTCTACTACCACTTATTCTAGTAGTCTACTAGACTGTTAACAACTGTTTCTTAAATACTATAAGCGCTAATTATATCTAGCTTATCTTCTTTAATTTATATATCTTTCCTACTAGTATAACTACCGTCGGATTTAGATCTCTTTAGTCTACTCCTACTATTAAGTCTTTTATCTCTTTTTCTTTTCTACCTAGAGGAAGATATCGTAGCACTACTTACACTAATCCCTAGTCCTATTAAGTAAGTTATACCACTCTCTAACCTTTCTCTAAGACTTGTTTTAGAGTATACCCGACTAGATTCTAGGCTATTGTCGACCTAAAATACTTTACTTAATAGCTTTTATAGTGTTCTAAATTTTATATCTCGTCGGAAATTTAAAATAGTATCTAGGTCACCGTTAATAACAATCTACTTATAATTAAACTATATAGTAATGTCTATAACTTCTCTCTCTTTAACTAACTTTAACAGTTCTCTCTCCTACTACCTTTTATTAGACAGCTAAGTGAACTTAACTATATACTCTTATTTTATAGAGTTACTTCTCCTTCCTTAATAACACGTTGTTCCCTAGTACACTATCACTTTAGTAGAGACAATTAGCTTGTCCTCTAGAGAGATTCTTATATCTTATATAATAATATACTTACTATTACTATCGTGCTTAATAAATGTATTTAATCTTAACTCTATGTCTATTATTAACATATACCTAGTAATAACCCTTATAAATCGTTTAGACTCTTTATATATATTAAACTTTTTAGAGTTATATAGGCTACATCTGTTAAACACCTAGAGTCGTATTATACTCCTATAGATTATAAAACTAAGGACGAATTACTACTCTAGTTAACTTCTAAACACCTTATATATATACCCTACTAACTACACTAGTGTTTTAGTAGAATAATCCTTATTAGGATTCTATTTATATTCTCTAATAACAAGTATATATAACTAGTCGTGCTCGCTGTTTAGTAATGTAACGTCGGCGGGGGTAAGGAAGATATCAAGCTTATAATTAGCCTCTAAGCCTCTTAACACTTTATTTATAGATATATAATACCTACAGCTAAGTCTACGAAGAACAGTGTCCTAGAGCTTTATAAACCACTTAAAAAATTAACCTTGAATTAAGGGTTCTAGCTACCTACTCTAGCGACTCTCTATATACTAGGCTCTTAACTCTTTATATATACTCCCCGCCTTGTTCGACTAGGTCTTCTCCTTAAAGTACCGTCTAAAGAACACTCTAACATCGTAATAGACGCGCCCTATAAGTTCCTTAAGTATTTACTAATTAACTTTATTATATGTCTATTTAACCCCCTTCTAAGAGACTAAGCTAGATTGTAGTAGCGTGTTAAAAATAGCTTTCTTAAAAGTAGTTAGAGGCGTAATAGGATTTATTTATATAACTAACTTAAACACTATATACTAGATATCTATATTATTCTAGGTTAATATATTAGATTCGTTCCTTATAATCTATTCTACTAGAGGAATAACTAATACAATATCTAACTAGTTTAAATCTACACGCCTATATAGTATAGTAAGATTACTAGAGACAGTTCTATTAACTATTTAGAAAGGGAGAGTATAAGTAGCTAGTTTAATCTATAGAGCTTAGATAAGGTCGAGTACTAGGGTTTTAACAACTATATACGTTAATAAGGAAGCTAGCTAGAAGAAGTTAAGCTATACCTAGGGTAGTAGCTATTATAAAGACAATTTAAACGACATTTAACGATAATAGGACACTAAGATTAGAATATATAGATTTAAAGAGACAATAGAAGACACCTAGCTATTTCTTAATTAGATTACACCTGATTTTATTAAGTTTAAAGATTGTAGCTATAATTATAGATTAAAAAGAACGTAAATAGAGTATTAAGAGTCTATGTTATAATAATATAGGTTATTATAAATTCACTAAGGTAGGTATAATATAATTGTAAGAGTCTAGCGTTAAAATAACCCGTCCCTAATTTAGTCTTCTTTTAAGCTCTATAGGCTAGTGAAATATAATTACTAAATTCTCTACACTATACTATATTATTTCTTATCTATAAAATTTAAACTAATTCTACTAGCTGTTTAATTTTTATAAATATATAAATTATATTATATGATATTAAGTAAAGTTATATAATATATATTACTAAGCGCTAAATTTTAGGTAGAGAGTTTATCTAATCTAAGACTACTTAACTATTAAACGTTTAAGAGGAGTAATCTAGAGATTATTCTTCCTTATTATATAATAGGTACGCTAGGGTTCTAACTATTCTATTCTATTATTTTAGTAAGACAGTACGATTTAACACTTCTCTACTACTATGTCTACCTATCTAGAATATTCCTTAGATGTTATAATTATAGAATTCTTCTTATAGACGTCTATATCTCGTGAAGTATATAATACTAAGGCTAAAGACCTTGTTAGGGGGAAAGTTATCCCTATAACTATATAAGGTAACTATAGCTACTTAGTCTACACTAGACCTAAATTCGAATTTATTATCTAGTTCTATCTTAAGTCTTTAATGCTTAAATTAGAGATTATAGTTCTAGTATAAGAAATATATAGCTCTCTAGCTCTAAACACTTTATTCTATAGATAGTTAAGAGAAGATAGTAAAGAACCCTTATTTATCTATATAATAGACTAGATATAGAGTATTAACTATCTAGACTTTATTCTTATAAATAGCTTCCCTGAAAATTCAGACGAGAACTTTATTTAGTGAAAAACACTTATATTAGACATAGTATAGTATAACTCTCCCTCTGTCTTTTCTAATACTTTAAATTATATTATAAAGATATATTTACATTCCTTAAAGGATAGTACTAATTAATTCTAGTTTTTTTACCCTCTCCTAGAAAGTCTCTCAAGAGGTTAATTTAGATTACTACAAGAGTCTACACTAAAAATATACTAAAGATCTATAGTAGTTACTCCACTATCTACTACATTACTTTCACTAGATTATATACAATTACCTTAATTTAATAGAGATAGTTCTCTCTCTACTAATAGTTCTTCTCTATCATAATTTTAACACCTATAATATTATAGTTAACAGGAGATCTTATCGTCTAACTAGTATTATTAACTAGACTAAAGTTAAAATATACTCTTTTAGCTAGAACCTTTATTCTATATAAGCTCTTATAGGTACACTTTACCTTAAAAATAGGTAGAGATAATATAAAAGTTATAAGACTCTATAGGACACCTTTTAGAGTACATTTTAAGACGAGGTAGGAAACTTATCTATAAAGACTATAAAGACCATTAAGACAGTAAGAATTATAGAGTTACCATAGTCTCGTAGCTTTATAAAACAGCTTATAAATATACTACTAGCTACTTCTATCTGTGACAATAAGACAGGACGTTATAATATACTATCTCTAGATAGCTTCCTTATTAATTTAGCTACAAGGTTTAATAACCTTAATTAACTAAAGCTATAGTATAGGTAGAAGTATAAATGTAAGATAATGTTAGATAGTTAAAATAATTAATTGTTAAAATAACTAAGCTTTATTATTAGCTACTTAGTGGCTATAAATAGACACCTTATCTTACTATGTCTTTATAAGGGGAACGACTAAGTGATTAGAGAAGATCTACATTAACAAGAGCCTTCTTAAGATTGTTAGTAACGTCGCTTAGCTTAGGTTAAGGTTTCCTAGCATTAAAAACCTAGTGGTTACCTAAAGTTTTCTCGGCGTGTGTTTTATTTACCTAGTATATACACAGTTGTCTATCCCTAACTTTAAACTTCTAACTAGTAATCTAGGTTAGTAAGTAGTCCTATATAGCTACTTTATCTAATATAACTATCCCCTAGTCGAGGATTAACTCCTATATACTATAGTCTATACTATTAATAAGAACCTAGAGGCTAAGTAGATTCGTAAGGCTATTTATAACAAGATAGTCGACGAAGTTAATAAAGAATTCCTTTCTAACACTAGATAGGTTAAGTATAGGTCTATCCTAGTACTTATATACAATGAAACTATCCCTTATAAGAACGAAAATATGTCTATAAACAGTACTAAGCTTAATAGCGTTAATTTCCGTCACTTTAGTCTAATAGCTACAAGGATTTTTAAAGTTACTCCCTAGTATAATAGTATTTTCTAGTGTTTTAAAGTGACTATGAATTAAATAGACACTAAGAGTCTTATAAGCGTTATAGTAGACAAAGAGTACTACAAGCTTTTATATATATTCCTCTAGGATAAGTAGCTACTCTATATTGTTAAGTAGACTATTATAGCTAGTATTTATTAGTAATAAGTTAGACTATAAGTTAAGACTTTAAAACTTATATATCACGACTTTTCTATAAGTCTTTAATCTCTAAGGTCCTGTTAAGACCTAGAATACCTAGAGGAGTAGCTATAAGGGTTACTATATCGTCTAGGCCGTGAGTTAAGAAGGTTAGATCTAATACTTAAAATATTCAAGGGGTTACATTCTTTTTATACTATATATAACGTAGTAAAATTCTAGAGAGAAGAGACAATAGAAGGATAGTTAGAGGGGATAGTTAAAGCTTAATATAGAGAACTAGAGGGGTAGATAAGACGTGTCTATTTACTAGGAAGTGTTCTATAGAGTGCTAAATCGAGAGAAACTATTACTACTATAATTAAATCACTCTAGAAGACAATGTAATAGTATGTTAAGTGATAGAATTTAGCTTTAAGTAACTTACTATCTAGTTATATATTACTACTAAGCTCGCTAGTTAATTAGTAGGAGCTTTAAAAAAGACTACATCTACAAAATTGTAAAAGTGGATTTTCGTTCAAATCGCGCGAATATCATACTAAATACACAAATATAATCGCTATCGTGCAAACCGCTTATGTCCAGAGTAGTTTACACGGTTCGCATGTCTTCTTGCGCACTTCGCTAAGTTCACGTGAGTCGAGCATTTTTTTCTACCCGATTAGAATGCACATTATACTATACTCACACAGCTTACTCAATACTATAGTTATAATCTACTAGACATACTCGCTTATATAGTTCTAATTAAACATGTTCTTTGTTTAGTCT